>JAYRBT010000082.1:46191384-46204117 GCA_036023395.1 Myiotriccus ornatus
TGTCTAACCTATGGTACTCTGACATGTGGCTGTGTGTCCAATCATGAGTTGTTATGTTTATGCTAGACCAATGGTGCATGTACATGTGTACACCCAGAAGTGTATAAAAGTAGGAGCACTGTTGCAATAAAGCGTACTGGTATCCCTGAACACTGTGTCGTCCTCCCGCCTCTACCGATGACAGATACTAGTTCCACATTTCTGATTCTCTGATGATTATAAACCTCTTGGTTTTCTGTACTCTGTTTACTCACTGCCATTTTGTGTTCTTTTGCTCTGCTCCCAATGTCATCTTTTACTTTAAAAGCTCTTCTTTCTGGTGGAGAATTAGTTGTCCCTTTCCTCTAGTACGATCACTGAAAGTAATCTTATTCCCACCCACTTGTGGCCCCACAGTCTTCAAATGTTTGAAATCAGGTGTGATTTTTCTATATAAAGCACAACCAACACTCAGTGCAATAAATTACATGAAAATAAAGTTGGACAGCTCAGTAGAAGAAAAGATATATGGTACCATTACGACCTGTTTGATTAGTTCTTCAGTTCTTGGCAGAAATATTTTCAAGTTGGCCAGACTTCTGAGTGGATTCTTCTATTCTGGCTTCTCTCTGCTCCACCCTTTCCCACCCCATCACACTGTGTATCATGGACTAAAGCTGCATTTTGATAGCATCAGTTAAGCACTGAAGGTGCACTTAGATTAATGTTTTTGTTTGGATCAGAGTGAAGGTTTTAAGTGAACCTCCTGGTTTCTCACACTTAATTCTGTACCATGGAGATATTTCAGAGCTCGTGAGCTGTGTTGTTTCAAGAGGAAATGAAAGTCGAATATGTGCTGGAGTGCAGCACTTCAGCCACAAATGGACATCCTGACCAGGAGGCCAGAGTAGAAGTAGCTGAAAGTAAAAACAAGCACAGCACAGTCTGGAAATCAGGTCCTCAGCACCAAATGTTTCACTCTATAGGCTCACTTGGTATTGCAGACGTAGGCTTAGTCATCTGCCCCTGGCTCTCTGTTTCCTGAGAGTGTGGTATAGGTGGATCATACCTGCATGAAACTTTCCTTTGCCCTTATACTGTCTTTACATCTATCTTTATCACTTTTAATCTGCTACAGGGTGTCTATCCTACCTTTAGACAAGCAGACAAAACTAACAAAGAGGTGCAAACTGGCTGTTCCTCCCATGTATTAATGCAGAAGCACATCACTGGTAATCAAGAATAGGATCCAACAACACATTCACCTCCCTGAAACAGATTCCTTTGGACGGTATCCCTTGGTAACATATTGACTCATAAACAGCAATCTGGGGATAAAGAAGACAATTGTACTAGTAAAACCTACACTGAGGTAGATTAGTATTTGAAGGCTTGAGTTAACATGACAAATTTAAACCCTGCATTTGCATATATTGACTTTTCTTTCCTTGGTGCTGAAAGCATAAAGATCTGTCTTTAGGTCTCGCTTATTAGCGTAAAAATGCTGGCTTTTAAGAGAAAGAATAACGAACTGGTTATCTGACTTCTAGTCATGTACATTTGCCATAACACAGACTATGAACAAGTAATCCTTTTGATAGTTTTTCATCTCATTCAAGGTAAGCTGCGCTTGCAGTCCCTACGTTTGGAGAGGTGCAGAACAGGGCTTGTCTGACTGCAGTGCTCAGGACCTGATCCTGCATTACTGTACTTGAGGTGCTCTGACTTGAGAAAGAAGGACTACATGTTGAAGGAATATTTGAAAGACAGATTTCTTTAATATTAGCAGATGATTAATTAATCTAACACAAGCCATGGCCTGTGCCTCTAGTCCTGCAAGTTTATCAGCTTGCTTTTTCTCAGCCTGTCTGAAGGATTTGTGAGACAGTTTAAATGGAAATTTGAGATCTTGGCATGTGGGCATGAGTTGGTGTTCCTGTGGTAGCAATGATGGGATTGTTCCTGGTGTTAATACAACAGTGAAGACAAGCCTGAAGCAATAACGTTTTATATTTTGCTTAATATGACTTCACTGTGGAATGATCACCACTCCCAATGAAAATGAATCCTAAGTGCAGTACATTGTTGGTTGACTGTGAAATTGTCTTATGCTACATCAGTCCCTTTTTCTTTCAGTTTATTTGTGGACTTGGTTATGAGAGGGGAATGAGTGGTTATGGAGAATAAGAACAAGTAAGTTATATACCTCCCTGTTCATATAACTTCTGCGAGCATAATTCATCCTAGCATGCAAGGAACATAAGCTAGCTGATTGCATGTCTCTCCATAAAATACCTTAGTTATGAATATTGCCCAAGGTAACATCTTATTTAAATTTTAGACTTTTATACAACTCTGTTTATGAACAGAACATGTTGTGTTTAGCACACTAAATTTGTGAAGATTTTATTTCATTGTTAATAACACATTGTATAGGAAGAGGAAATACTCTCGCCCTGTTCATTGCAAGGGCTTATGATGAAGACTGAAATACATATTTTTAAGAGCTCCCCTCAAAATCAGTTTAAAAATAATGAATAAAACATGGAAAATCTGATTGTTAACCCCTGATGAACTATTTATTTCCACTACTTGATGTGTAGGTATAGAATATGTACTTGATACTTAGGTATGGAATATGTGGCACCCTGCCTTGATTTTACCTTCTGTAAACCTGAATTATTTGCAAGATTTTATGTGAATGTGAACTCACTGAATGCCACAGGGACAGTGCTCTTATTGCTCGGCTGACGTACTCAGCCACAAGTATCTATTTTCACACCTTGTGGACACTCAGAGCCCACAAAAGAGGCCCCATAGGAAGGGCAGTGCTGTCTGGCACTGTGTTTTGGGAGCCTCTCATGTCCAGAGGAGAGAACATCAGTACTCAGTCACTTCCAAAAGAAAGGCAAGGGAAGAGGGCACTGTTCCCTCCTCATCCCTGGGACAGGACGGGGCCAGGCTGGTGAGGGCTGTGCAGCTCTGCACTCTCATGGGTTGGCTTTGAGGTTAGACAGGGATGAGAAGGGATGAGGGAAAAGAATCTTTTCTGGTTCTTATCCAGTTGGAAATGGTTTCACAGAAGCTGCAGTGAAGGGGGAAGGACCTTGAGGGGAAGCTGTTTGAGGAGCTGCTGAGGTCACTTGACTTGTTCACCCCAGAGAAGAGGAGAGCGAGGAAAGACCCCACTGTAGTATACAACTTCCTCATGAGGAGAAGAGGAGGGGCAGACACTGATCTCTTCTCAGTGGTGACTGGTGACAGAACTGAGGGTCAGGGAAGGTTTAGGTTAGATATTAGAAAACTCTTCACCCAGAACACTGGAACAGGTTCCCCTGGGAAGTGGTCACTACCAGCCTGACAAAGTGTTCAAGAAGCATTTAGACAATGCTCTCAGGCACAGCATGTGGTGTGACTCTTGGGGATGGTCCTGTGCGGGGCCAGAAGCTGGACTTTGATGATTCTTGCGCATCCCTTCCAACTTAGAATATTCTGTGATTCTGTGATTGCATGGGGTTGTTAAAATAGAGGCTGTCACTCCTTCCCCAGGGTACAGTTCTGGCTTAAGATAACTTTCTGTATTGTATGCTTTTAAGGGCAGACATTATTAATTTGGAGACAACTCTTTCATAAAATATTTTTCCTCTTTCCATTTAAAGACTCCTTTCCAGCTACTGTGATCCGGCTGGCTGGCAGTTCAAAGGAAAGCTTATTTTCTTGCCTTCTGAACAGGCGGATGCATATATCCTTTGGGGATACTGCTAGGAACCGGAGATGAGCAGGAGAGGAGAGGTGGTGCTGGAAGAGACAGCCAAGTGACATGTCAAAGGTGATGTCTTCCAGCAGATACTAGCTTTCCATGGGCATTTGGCTACCTCTGCATGGAGTCTGCAGACTTGCCAAGGTAAAAGTCCTCATTTCTTTCACTGCTGCTTTGATACGAAGCTGTTTAGAAATGTCTTCTCATACAGACCTACCTACAATATTTTTTTACCTGATTGCATACACTAATTGTGTATGCAAAATTGTGAAGAACATTGGCTAAATATAAATTTTGAAAATCCCAGCTGATCTTAGATTCCCAAAAAGTCTTTTAATGTGTTCATCTGTTTCACCACTTACCATACTGGATAATTTTATCCTAAGCTATGTGTTTTCCTTGAGTTCATCCTGCTGCAGACTTTGCAGAAAGCTTTGCTTTGTCATGAAGCTTATGTGCAGCATTCTGGCCGACATGCTTTTTATTTAAAATTTATTTAAAATAAAAACAAATTTTTACTGAGCCACCACTTTAGTAACATTACTCAGCGTGTCTGTCTGTGTCTCACCAAGTCCTGGTCACTCTCATGTTATTCGTTAAAAAAATATTAGGCATCCATTAAAAAAAAATCACTAAATTAATGGGTCTGCCAATCAGAGGTTACCTTTGCTTGTGTCCTCTATATGTTACTGTTCTTAAGTTCACAGATGAAAATTGGGATTTTCAGAACTGACAGGTGCTTTCTGAGTGATGTAGGTTGCATTCAGGATGACATCTTAAAAGGAATTAATTCTTAATGTTTGGCAGAGCTTCTTGGAAAATTAGACTGTTCCCAGGTAGCTCAGGCTGAACAGACAAAACAGAAGTATGCACTTGCCTACAGGTTTCTCAGACTAAGATACAAATTTTATTTGTGGAAAGCTTTCCTCTCTCCCTTGTCCTTATACAGTAGCTTCTGAGATGTGAAAGAGAAATTTTATTTTTTTCATTTTTAGATATTTATTGTCATCTGGATGATATTTCATTCAACCCAGGGCCTTAAATTTTACTTGTTATGTTTTCCTTTGCATTTTCAATGTTTCATAAATAAACCTATTCACTTATTCTTAGTGAAACTATTTTAAGAAGGTTCATCACATGCTGCACAAAGGGACACATGGCCCTGCTGTGCAAGTAATCTTGCAAAGATGTGTTAGCAAACGAATTTATAGCAGTTGTATTCATGAAGAACCCTCTGAGGGAGCAAAATTCATCCATGTGAACCATCTGGAGCGACTCCCTGACTGTGAGTGACAATAGCTGGATGCAGCAGTGATCCCAGTGTGCCACAAGGGCAGATGATTGCTGGGACTGGGACATCATGGGGGGGTCCAGCCTGGGGCATTGGGCACCTCCATGAGGATTGGGATGGGCTGAGCCCAGGCTGGGGACATCAGCCCAGGGGTGGGGGACAGGATTAGCAGGTCCTATTGCCAGGTAGGGCAGGGCTGTGAGGAGCTGAAGACTGGCATTGCTGCACACTGGGACATGGGGTAAAATGGGGTCCTGGGCTGTAGGCAGAGGTAAGGGTGTCACCAGGAGAGGTCAGGGAGGGACACTAAGGGCTATTCATACCCTCAAGGCCCTGGCAGCATCTCTAATATTATCAAGACTCACAAAACCATCAGTAGTTTGGGATTGATGAATGTTTGTAGACGACATACTGGCAGCAAATGAGGTTGAAATTTGCTAAAGAAGTTGGTCACTATTAATAACTCTGCTTGATCAAATTAATGCATGTCAGGATGACAGCACATGGTAATCTCTCCTTGGAGACTGTTCTTGGCAGGGGATAGATGCATGTGGCTCCAGTCTCTGTGTGTGTGACAGGACAGGATGAAATAATAGTGGCGAGCTGCTTATATGTGGTTATATTTGTATTCCCTTGCTTAAATGAATAAGCCCTTCTGCTTTGAGTTTGGCATATTGGTGGTATTAAAAGCGCTTTGTAGTGCTGCCTTTCTGAGTCTTTCTTGTAAGGATTATCAGGCTGTACGGTCTGTGCCCAGCTGTTGCTTTTTGCTGTACACTTCTAAGCTGCTCTACTACTTCACCCCAGAAACTGCTTCTCATTGATCTCTGATAAAAGTGTCCTTACGATGGAGTTGCACCCATCAGAATGTACATTCATCCCTCTGAGTCTTCTGGTCAAAAAGCTAACACTCCACAAGCAAATGGATGCTCAGAGATGTTCACAAGGGAATTGGCTGACTTCAATATACAGTTTTCAGGGCGATCTTAAACATTTCATGGCCATACATTTTTCAGATGGGGCCAGAACATGGGCAGGCTTATACATCTCCAACTTCACTGTGTATTATGATTTATTCTAGCCAAACAGACACGTTTTAGTTGATTGAGGGATATTAGTTATTTCTGGTTTATTGATTTGTGTTTATTCCTTTTCATCACTGGTTTCCAAGCAGGTGTGGAATAAGAATTGCTCAAATTTCAGAAGAGTCTGCCTTATGTTACCTGCAGCAAAACCATCACATTTCTGGCAAGTGGATAAGACATACAATACTTTTAGACCCTGTATGCTGTCTTAAGAGACACAGATGCATTTGAAGAAATATCCAAATGTTCTGAGGCATAGCTGAATTCCAGCCCTGAAATTTCTGAAAGTTCACAGCAATGAAGCTTAACAGTAGAAGGAGGTGCCTAAGGAGCACAACATCTGGGTTGACCTGGGCTGTCTGCCTGCATCAGTAAGTACAGTGGAGTAGTAGGGGTGGATCTGTAGAGCAAAACAGCTGACACTGGAAACCCAGCATGCAAGATACGCACGTTTCAGGGGGATGTACTTTAGATTAGTCTTGTCCTGTAGACTCCATGTGTTGTCAGTGACTGGAGTGCCCTATGGGCAGTCATGGAAAGCTTCTAAGTTTTATGTGAAAGACATTCAGTTTGTGTTCCCCAGTTCTGCTCAGCTGTGTGAACCAAAATATGGGAATTGGGAACAACTGAGAGGTTTGTTTCAAAAGGGCACTCTTGATCTGAGCTAAAGGGCTAACATAGACGCACCCATAATCTTTCCCGGTCAGTCATGGATTTCGAGTAAGTAGTGTTGCAAACTGCTGCACGAATCTGAAAGCTCTACAGAGGTCTCACATTTATTTCTTGTCACACTGCTGGCAAAGGGAGTATTTTTTCCAAGCCAAATGCCCAGTTATTGATCAAGTACTTTATTTAATTGGTGATGAAACCCACTGTGTGTCTTGGGGTTTTTAGAAAGGCCAATTTGCTGCAGTCTAGCAGCCCACATAGACTGCTCGAGACCCAAATTACTGTTTTTATTCAAGTATTATTAAGGGCACATAAAAACTGAAGGAATTTCTTAAGACACAGGAGGAAGTGAATCTGCATTTAATGAAATTTGCCAGAGGAACCAAATTCTGGTTTATGTTTTCTGTGCCAGTGTTTCTGCATTGCAATTGCCAGGGGCTCTTATGGAACTGTGATCCAGAAGCAAATGGATCAGCTTTAATTGTGTTTTCCTGTGGAGCAGAAGCACAAGCTCAAACAACCTACCAGCATTTCTTGACTGAAGATTTTCTCTGTTTTATACTGTGGACTTTTTCACCAGCTGAAAGTGAACAGATTTGAACATGTTTGAACATGTTTGAACACTCTTTCAAACATGTAACAGCTGAGGGAGGTGAATGGGGTACAAGGGTGAACTAATGTTTATGTGCTGAACTTGCCAGCGTTTCGTGCATGATTAGAGAAGCTTATTCTTTTTATGTCATGGTCTGTGTGGTGGGAGGAAGCTGAAGCCACTTATCAGAATTCAGAATGTGAAATCATTTCCCTACTGTAAGTTCAGCAGGGTTTTTACTAATGACCTCTGAAAGCTAGGATCTCTTGTGGAAAATTCAGATGGTTCAGCCATAGTATGGTGACTTAAAAAAGGTGAAGTTAGCTGGGGAAGAAAAAGCAACTGAGATAGTTGATCTAGTTTCAGAGGCAGCTTTTCAACAAAGAGAGGGAAGGAATTTGGGTTATGGAACAGAACACTGAAAGATTTTATCTGAACATTTGTGTAAACTTGCAGTCATTCCTCTTGAAAGACAAAGTCAGACTGAGACAGTTACAGAAGGGGCGACGAGTGGGACAGGGAGCCTGATGCCAATGCAGGGGAAATAAAAGAGCATGGTTTTCTTTAGTCAAATGAAATAAAAACATGGTGGAAGATGAGCATGTAAACACTCGAGAGTGCTAGCTTTCCAATAAGAAGGACAAATCTAAGCAAAGTGACAACTGAAGCACATGAACAAATGGTTATTAAAAAGCCATGAATAAACTTAACAGGCAAATTGAATTTCCAACTACCAGAAGTGGAAGATTCTGAACAACCTTTCTGACACTAGTGAGGGAAAAAATTCCTGTCTAAGACTGAGCTGGATAATAGTTTGTGAAAGGAATAATATGAGATTGTGCCTGCAAGAAGACAGGACAGGATAAAATGACCCTTCAAGATGCCCCTTCAAGTGTTCTGATATAGAGGTATTAGAACACACTAAAGAAAACAAGGGGAAAATACAATTCACATAAAAGCAGATATTTTTATAAATAAATAAATAAATGTAGTTCTTTAGGATCATATTGTAAATTTAAATGCCATCAAAGTAAATGCAGTGTTGTTATCTTTACTGATACAAGTACATTATCCAATACAGAGGTCAAGATTATTGTATTCTTGCATGTGCATTAGGTTTGGATATATTCTGTTTTTGCTTGCCTGTATTTTGCTATGCATGTCTGTAAACAGGAAGGCTAACTATTGCAGCAATATGGATGAGGTAATGGAGTGTGACTGTCAGGAGTGCAACTGGTGAACAGGCAGACAACAGGCTAATGACTGAGGTTTTGTAGGCTGTCAAAAAAACAAGAGTTCTGTGCAAGATGCCTGCAGTATTGTGCACTGGGGATATGAAGGCTGAAAACGGCCAAATGCAGCAATTGAAGACACATGGTTTAAGTTGAACACATGCTGCTGGTGATGACTGAGGCTCAACTGTGTGCTTAATGAAATGAAGCATTTTAACTAATGGGAAAGTACATGATGCAGTGTTTGAAGATCTGATTAAATACATGCAGAGAGGAGCTATGATCTGACTGTTCTCTTGGCTAGCTATATCTGGACCCTCCTACATGCTGTTTGTTCAAACCAATACAGAGTCATAGAATCATAGAATCATAGAATTGTTTCGGTTCGAGGGAACCTTAAACGTCAACTAGTTTCAACATTCATGTCATGGGCAGGGACATCTTCCACTAGACCAGGTTGTTCAAAGCCCCATCCAGCCTGGCCTTGAACACTGTTAGGGATGGGGCATCCACAGCTTCTCTGGACAACCTGTTCCAGTGTGTCATCACCCTCATAGTAAAAAATTTCTTCCTAATATCTAATCTAAACCTACCCTCTGTCAGTTTAAAGCCATTCTCCCTTGTTTTGTCACTATATGTCTTTGTAAAAAGTCTCTCTTCAGCTCTCTTGTAGCCCCCTTTAGGTACTGGAAGGCTGCTCTAAGATCTCCCTGGAGTCTTCTCTTTTCCAGACTGAACAATCCCAACTCCCTCAGACTGTCTTCATAGGATAGGTGCTTCAACTTCTGAATCACCTTCATGGCCCTCATCTGGACTCAATCCAACAGGTCCACATCCTTGCTGTATAGAGGGCTCCAGTGCTGGCCACAGTGCTCCAGGTGAGGTCTCACTAGAATGGAGTAGAGGGGAAAGACCACCTCCCTTGACCTGCTAGTCATGTGCTAGATGTTGTCCAGACAAGGTCTTTCAGAGAGTATGGTCTTGAGGGAAGGCTGTGGTTAAATGGGACTGAGGATGTAGGATCTTTTGTCTGTGAGAGATAAACACATAACTGGTCTACTAATTGTGGGTAAGCATTTGTGTGCTAGTGGGTAAGCATTTGTGGAACAACTGCTGTTACAGAGCTTCTGTGTCTCCAAAGATCCCAGGGTATCAAGAGACACTGTGGGAGAGACATATCCATTAAGAAGGAGAACTTGATGCACATTTGGTTTAATAAGATTAGATTACTGTAAAAGATGGCTTTTGTTGTCATTCAGGATATCTGCAGTGTCTTGCATTCTCACTGTCTTGAGGGAAGAGTAATTCAAAACACATGTAGAGAGCAGAGAAGGTTGTACAATATATTGAAAAGGTCTTTCCATGATCAGTGCTGTGGAAAGAGTTAAAAAATAACTATTTAAATCACTATAATGGCCTCTAACTTTGACACTAGATGAAATACGGTCTAGTGTGTTATACTGCTCACAGATTGAATCTAATGATTGAAGCACAACACAAATCAACTTAGTAAACTTGTTAATGAAAGTGCTCCTTTGATTAAAATTGCTCACTAAAGTGGTCATGTGGAAATTTTAATGGGCATCATGGCTTGTAAAAAGTAAACAAAAAGATGCAAAGCTTTTGTCCAGTATTGGTTTCAGATGAGTATAGTGCAGTATCTCAACAGACACAAGTTTGAATGTGGCAATGTTGCCTTAGTAGGGCAAATGCAACAGTTGGACTTTGACATTATTATTATTACTAGTAGTAGTAGTAGTAGTATATTGCAGTGCTCTAATGTCTGGGGCGTGTCCCCTGAAACAGGTGAGTACAAGTTCCCTGAGGGAGGGCTTTTCCAGAGGGTTGCTGGACGAGCCAGAGACAGGACTGAGCAGCTGGAAAAAAATTTGAAGGGACCTTGAAGACCATCTACTTCTAGCACCTGTTCCATGGACCTTCCACTTTGTTGCTCAAAGCCCCATTCAGCACAATCCTATATTGCAGCACAGCTGTCAAGTGAATTGCCTGAGGAGGCTTTTGCAGGATGCCTCAACCACAGAGAGGATGTAGGCTTCCCATAGTTGGGGGAACAGATGAGAGTGAATGTTTGTGGGTTCTCATTAGGGTAAAAGTGGAGTTCTCCCTCTCTTTCCATCCTTTGGGATCCCTTTTGGGGTCCCTTTAGTAAATTGCTGTACTGTGAGCGGCCTGTGGAATAAG
The DNA here is from genome assembly GCA_036023395.1 of Myiotriccus ornatus. Taxonomy (NCBI): domain Eukaryota; kingdom Metazoa; phylum Chordata; class Aves; order Passeriformes; family Tyrannidae; genus Myiotriccus; species Myiotriccus ornatus. The sequence goes on from JAYRBT010000082.1 coordinate 46,202,195, forward strand.
TCTAGAATGTCCTTTGAGGAAAGTGAAAACAAGGACTGTTTGGGTGGCAAACCTGGATATATACTACCAGCACTGCAGGTAGGATGCAGCCTGGCTTACTAAGTGGTGTGTTTGGAGTGCCACAGTTTAATGCACCACTGAACCAGCTGCCTGGTGGGCTCTCACATGGCTGGGGAGGAGGCACATGCTCACCTGAGATACCCCTGGTAAGGCTGCTGAAATCAAAGTTCAACCCTTTTTCCAGGGTTCAGTGAGTCATGGCATTTGAAGTTCTTATAAAGTGCTCCTGAGCTTACTGTCCAGCAAGGAGTTAAAACAGAAAATCAGTGGGGTTGAGTGCTTTCATTTAGACCACAACAGTTCTACCAAATCCAAACCAGAAAGAAAGTGTGTGTGTGTCTCTGTCTCTGTGTGTGTCTGTGGGGGTGTATGTGTGTTCACGTGCGTGTGTAGGGAATAACCTGTCAGACGTATTTAAAAAAAACAAAATCAAAACTATCTTATGTTTCAAAGCAGGTTTTAGTAAGTTTTTTTGAGGTTTAATTTTGGGTTTGGTTTTGCTGGTCTGGGGTTTTTTTTCTTGTTTTCTTTTTTCTTTAGTAGCATCTAGTAAATAATGGCTTTCTTGAGCTATGATAGGAGTGACAGATGGAATAGGGGTGACATAGAAAAGCAGATGCCGATCCATTTGGCATTTGGGGGGCAGTGGGGAGGTCATTTTTCACTCAATCTACTCCCTTGGCCATGCAAGGGGAGGAGAAATATTGTGTACAGCACTGGGTTTTGAAGTCAAGGACCGTATATGGATCAATATCACTGTGCAGCATCTCAGACCACTTCCTGTTATTTTTCAAAAAACACATTGCTATGCGTAATTCCATTCCATGAACATGTAAGCAAACATCTACCCTGCCTTTGGTTAACTCATAAAATTATGCTTGCAGTCTATGTCACAGCAACAGTTGAGCTGCAGCCAGGAAAGAATGGCCAAAAAAAAAGAATGTTCTTAAAGGTATAATAGTGCTGAGGTAAAAAGGCAAATTCAGTGATTAAATGAGGCAGCCAGTCTGCTCAAATACACCATCCTGAGAAAACTGCTGCATTTTGCTTTCCTTCAAATACTAAGCAACTTCTTCCTTCAACAACACATTCTCAGTTAAACCCATATTCAAGAAGGATACTGCAATATAAGCTTTTTATTTCATGGTCACTTCTTTGTGTTTCATAGCCATTACTACAAAAAGTGCAGCAAATTGTTTCCTGTGTCCTCTCCTCAATTCAGTCACTCTAAGTGTTTGCAAATCACCATCCTGCAAAATAATTGATTCAATGATGGTAGTACTTGAAACTTTGAACAAATACTGAAATTATGAACACTTCAGACATATGAAACATAGTGACAATGGCCATTACCATCAACAAAAATTAAGGGAAGACAGATTTTACTGATGGAGCTTTTTGTCTGAGGAGTAAAAAAAATAAATGTGTTGTTGCAGGACAGAATGTTCTCTGGGCATTAAAAATGATGCATTTTAAATAAGAGGGAGGTGGTTTTCCCTTATTTTTCAAAGTTAAAATTAGTGTAATCTCTCTTATAATTCTTAAAGCATGATATGTATGTCTCCTTAAAAAATGGTTGTGAAATGCCAAACTGTATTTGCTACACTACTCTTTTACATTCCATTCTGTCTTTGGCTGGGCGGAAGCAACCATGTGCAATAGGCAGTTTATGCAGTTTGGTGGCTTGGTGTACTGTCGCGGTCGAGGTGGGAAGACGACACGGTGTTCAGGGATACCAGCCCCCTTTATTACAACAGTGCTTCTGCTTTTATACACTTCTGGTGTCACACATGTACACGCACCATTGGTCTAGCATAAACATAACAACTCATGATTGGACACACAGCCACATGTCAGAGTACC
>JAYRBT010000082.1:46211473-46251823 GCA_036023395.1 Myiotriccus ornatus
ACGGTGGCAGTGAGGTCCTCAGGACGTAGATGGATTGCCTTACAGGGCTAACGGGCTCCATCTGCCTGGGGAGTGGCTAGTAGCCCATATTTTTGCTATCAACAATATTCCCTCAAAAAATTAAGTAGTTCTATGATGATCTCTATTATTTCTGTGCTGCTTCTGTATAAAAGCTGTCAAATATGTACATAGGTTGTGACATTTAAATAAAATGGCACCACATTTAAAATGTATCCTGATATATAGCTGAGGAAAATTACTGTAATATTTTTCTTACCAGAAAAATAAAACAGTATTTATTAAATTAAAATCCAGTGCATCAGGTGTGTCCTACTTGCAGGAAGGTCAACTGCTGAGAAGAGTGTCACTTCTCCTAGATAATTTCAACCCAGTCAGAACTGTCAAACACAGATCATTTTTAGAGCTTGGCGTAAATAATAAACGGTTGGTTAAAAGCCCCAGATGAGAACACAGCAAATATCATTGTCTTCTCTTTGCAGTGTGTTGTTTTGTGCAGCTGTTCAGAGCATGTAAAAACAGCTACCATGTGGTCCTGGCTGTGTTTTACATCACTTTTGCAGCATCGGTGTAATGGAGTGATCAAAGCACCAACTGGTGGAGAGGTAATGTTTGTTAGTTGAAGTGTGGACCTTTCTGTTCATTGCAAAAGCTCTTTTGAATGCTCTGCTGGATTCTTTCCAGGGTTGCAGGCAAGGCTGGAGAATTTGGTGGCCAAAGTCCTACAGATTTGCACACTGAATTAAGCAAACTTTACTGAAATAATTTTAACTTTGGGCTAGTTGTAACTGCAGCTGAAATGAATTAAGAAGTACCTAGTGTAGACCAGATGTGCAAAATTGCCCAGAATTTATTGGACATTAGCTAACTGTTCACAGAGAACTGAAAACATGATAAACCTGCAATTATTGGTCTTTATTGCTCGTTAATATCAGTATCAATATCACTGACATAAGCTGATATTGGAATAGTAGCCTAAAAGCCTTCCGAACTTAATTTAGTATGAAGAAATTGGAAAAGCTGCCAACAGAAACTTTATTTGTTCTTATATCCTTAGGTATCATGTCTTTGAGGGGAAAAGGTTGTTCATTTTAGATTACTTACACAAAGCAGGATGTGCTTTCCTTAACTGCAACCAGAACAGCAAGGTAATTGCAAACATTTTCAGGCAGGCTTGTGAAGAACATAATTTTTATTCTCTTTTAAGCTTCATTGGTTCAGGGAATTCACATATGCCTGTGTTCTTCAACTTCTAAGGGATCCGTGGGGGTACTAAGGAAAGCAAAGCTATCAACAGTGGTTTAAATTCATTGAAGACAGTACACAGCTTCACTGGAAAACTTTTATGTGGTCTTCAAGCTGAAAAAGACCAGTGAAACATCAAAGACTAGAAAACATTTTCTACTTCTGGCTATTTCTCATTTAATTCATAGAGTTCTGCCTTATTTCTGTGCAAAGGAGGCTATATGCTCAGATCCATTATGTAACTGAGTTTGAAACTCATTTTATGACTCACATTTCGGTGCTGACCTCTGAAGCTGGTTGGATTCTCAGTATTTAAAGAGGGAGTATGAGTCAAATGGCTTTCACTGCTAAGACGCTGTCACATTTTTATAGACTCAGGATGAAACTAATTTAATGAATGAGGATGCTCTCTCTGTGAAAGATTGCTTCCCACAGTCAGATATATTACCTTAAATCACCAAAGACCAACAGCAGGAGCTAGGTTTGTTAAGCTAAAGCATGTATTTATATGAAAATGGCAATGGAATCTAAGGTCCTTCTTGAGCAGAGAGCAAACATCCACTAAGAGAGAGGAGGTGCATTTGCATTTATCTTAATAAATGGAAATTACCTATTGACTGCAGACATCTGTCGAGTTATATGTGGGAAATGTCTCAGACTGTGCCAGCCCTGTGGGCTGGTTTATAGACTTCTGGGCAGCTGATTCCTACTGCTGAGGTGATAAAAATGTGAGCAAATTGAAGAGCCACAGCCGTACAGGAACAATGTAGCATGTCTCTTCAGTCTGGCAGAGAGAAACTGCAATGATTTCTCTTCAGCTCTCCTTTCTCTAATACTTTCTACTTAACTTTTACCGTGGAATTAGAAAAAAATCCCACAAACAACAGATGAACAGCATGTCACGAGATCTGCCTACTACCCTTGTGGCAAGACAGATTTATTCCTAAACCCTTCTTGATGGATGTTTCATTAACCAAACTAGAAAACCCCCTGGGATGGGCTTTCATTACATCTCCAGGCAGTCTATCCCAGAGATTTCCATTGCTTTGTAACTAGAGATTCCTTTTTTTTTTGCTCCTAATGTCCACCGTAAAATCCTTGCTGCAATTTATGTCCATCGTGTCTTGTCCCATCCCATCCTGATGAATTTGAAGACTGGTTCCATGTCTTTCTTCACTCATTTCCTCTCCAGATTAAACTGTTCTTTCATGTAATAGGCTGCATGCCCTAAGCTTTTGATAGTTTTTACTATTACAGGTTTTTACTTTAAATCAGTGAAAAAGTAATTATTTGTATGAAATAATTGTGTTGGATATTGTAAAGACTCTATCCTAGTGGCTTGACTAACAGAATTTTTTAAATAAAAGTGATGATTATGGAGAAATCTTTGGAAAAAATGTTTAAATTGTTATTTAAGTTAATATATATGCATGCACAAACACAAATATACACAAATTAAAGAATTCCACACATACGAAAATCACAAGCAGTCTGCAAAGGTAGAGACCAAATACATAAATTCAATGTTTCATACCTGACTGTTTTGAATTGTTGCCCTAGAAAGGCATGAAAATGATGGGTAAAGAAGAAAGGTTTATCTGTAACAGCTCTTAGATATATTTAAGTCTCCTAAAGCAATTTTTCATGAACAAAAGCACTTTGGTGGAAGCTGAAAAATGAATTCTTACAGGAACACCACTTATGCAATCTGAAAAGAATACTAATAGAGTTTATTTTGTCTGTGATATTTGTTGTTATCAACTGAGATGTGCCAATGTGTTTGATGGCTTTATGAATTTCCCTGAAACAATTGTTTATCCTGTAGACTTTGATGGAAATCAGCATGTCATCCTCCTTTAGATTCTGACTTTGCAGAGCAGTTAAGAACATAGTTAATTCTGAATAAAAGCTTTGATTTCACTACTTCAGTAAGAAACAAATATGTACATTAAGCACATTTTAAAGGACTTTTGCTAAATCACAATATTATTTTCAGGTAGCTTCCTTTTCTTTAGCATTCAGTGATTCAGGGCTGTCTGATTTATTGCTTGTTACAATGCATCTTTCATCTCTACCTTTCCCTCTCCTTTGTTCTTCAGATGTGCACTGCTACTATAAATAATGCGGTTGTGTGAGTATGAAGGAAGAGTTGCCTCCAGCAAATATCATTGTATGTTGTCACTACGTTTGTGAAGGTTAAAGATTAATTCTTAAATAAGGTACTTAATAATGCTCACATTATATATCATACATCTTCTATTTGCTGATGTTATTTTTCTTTTGCTAAGGGAAAAGGTGTTACTGAATAATGGTGGTTGCAACACCTCTTTGAAAACACTGAACAGGGCAGTTGTTTTAGAGTTGCAACTGCTTTTAAAGTAAAAAAAAAAAAAAAAAAACAAAACCACAAAAACTTTTAAAGTTCAGATGGTTTACTGAAGAGATGATGGGCTCGTCTTGCTTTGCTCCTGTCTATTACATTTCTGGATGGAGAACTCATCTTACTGTATGTTAATGCTGTGATGCCTACTTACACCTAAAGGAGGAGCTGTAAATTTAAAGTTTCTTGCATCTGAGAATGCTGAATTTGTAAACAGTGCTGGGGTTTAAGCAACACTCTCTTTCCTCTTAATTAGCTCAATTGTTCTGTCATTCTACTTGTTGATTTTTAAGATCTTTGCTCTAAGTACTTATCTCTTCTGGCACAATATATATGGAATTTATCTTCCAAAATCAGTGCTATCTCTCTGCTAGCTGGGTGTTATACAGGGTGATGGAGAATAGCAGGGCAAAGTGCACATTCTCTTGTGAGTTCATAATTGCATCAACAAAGTTGGTTTACTACTGTAATGAGTAGGAGCTACAGATGAGCAGATGTTGGCGTCAAATCCCTGATTTAGGAGACACTGCATTTTATGGCATTGACATCTTATGGACAGTAAAAAGAATCATCACTGACTGACAGGCAGAACTTGACAAAACAGCTGCTGGTAAAGTAGGAGGTAGGATTCTCTTTTATCAAAAGGCACTGATTTATTTGAAGTATTGGATATCACACATATCAGGCTTAGTGTGTTTTTTCTGAATCCCAGGTAGTTCCCGCAGAACCATACCAGACCTTATAGTGTCTGTTTGAGTTTAGGAAATCGAAAGCTAGTTAACTTTTTTCTCTGAACAGACAGCTGCTCAGTGAAGAGCCCTTCAGACCTTTGGCTTGTCAATTTGTACAAAGGTTTGAAAACATAAAGTGGAAGAATAGGGACTTTGGGAGTGAAGGGAAGACATTTTTCATGAGCTAGAAATCCTGCTTTTTATCTTCCTCTGTGCCAGGGGTGGATTATGAAATGTGTCTATGCAGCAGCTGGGAATAGTTGAAGGTGTAGGTATGCCCATGAACACGAGACAGCGTAAAATTTGATGATATGGGAGAACTAGCTGTGCAGTAGTGTGACTAATACTGTGGTGAGTTTTATGTAATTTGTCACCTGGGTCCTTCCTCCAAATTTTTGCTGGACCTGTGTGGGCGAGACTTGAGAAATCCATCCTGCTGCCTTCTGCATCTGTAGGGAATTTTCTTCTAGTTCCAATGGGCAGCACATAGGGCTCCTGCTGGAGATGCAGAGGTCTGACTATATGAGTGCTGTTGCTGAATTTTAAACATCAGCATAGTTAGTTTTCATTTGTCTTTTTCACAGGTTCCTTCAGTAAAACTTATGAAGTACCTGCTCTTCCTGCAGTCACTGATGCTCTGTCAAGCCTCTATTAACTTTTCAAAACAACTCATAAAAGTTCAGATAATTTTTATATGCTGGCTTTGTCCTCAAACTTCCACCTGGGTTTGGAAACAACCATGATGCCTCACACATAGGCAGCATCTGATTTCTGCCTTTTGAAGTCTGGACTGTGTGCTTTATTTTCAGAGAATGAGTGGAGTTGAAGTGGGTTTTGGAAAGCTATTTAGAGGGGAAAAAAGCATCATGATACTGCAAGATGCTAGAATCTGATCAGCTGCTTGCGAGCTGCCATATCTGAAGTTTCTTCCACCTGATTGTGTCAGTGGTCTTCTGGGAAAGTCACTGGTTTTAGTAGCATCAATGTACTTTATAATAAAGGCAGGCCACGGAACAGCTGTGGCTATTGATTTTTTTAAATGTAATTATGTGACAATTGAAATTTAATCTTGTATCTTCAAGTTGGGGATCAAACTGAACTTTCACTGTGAGCTGGGGAAAAAAATCACATTTGCTTGGTTTCCAGGAGAAAGCTGGGTGTCAAGAGACGTGATGATTCCTTTTAAAGTCACTCTAGTCACATATAGCCTTTTTCCCCACTGCACAGATGCATAGGATGCACCAGGGCAAGCCTGGCAGTTCAACTTCATGAGTGGATTTGGTTTGCTTGGACCCACAAGCAAGTTCCCTGTTCCCAGAGAGTCTGCCCTGCTGCAGCTGAAACCCTGCCATCAGCAATCAAAGGCAAATGTGTTCATTAATGAGGTGTCATTATGAAGTACATCACCAGGACATGGCCACTCTGGCAAAGCAGTCATTTCATAACCTGGCTCCACTAGCATGTATTACCTTAGGTGGCTTTCAGGGTTCTTCATGCTGTGAAATTAACTGTTGCTCACCTCTTTCATCTTAATTGCTGGTGCTAAATTGTCGGGTTCACTCTTCCATTTTAAAGGCAGCTGTGAAGGCACAGAAACCACTGATAGCTGAACTCATTATTTATCCACTTTATAGCATTCAGGAGGGACATTCTTTGGTTTAATGGTCTGTGCTATAAAAAAACATTTGAAAACCCAGGCACTATGTTGATGTTGCAGGTGGTGGTCAAAAACCTTAACCTGTCTGCCACTAGAACTATGTCCCTAACCTTACATGACTGTGTTCCCTAAGATGGAAAACTTGAACCTGTTAGATGACACCCAGGACTTGAGGTGAGCCCTTTTACTCTGTGAGCAAAGGAGCTGAGCACAGGTGAGAAAGGCAGGACGGTGCTCCCCTCTACGTTATTCAGCTCTTCTTACCCACCAGCTTGGCTGATACCAGGAACAGAGAAGAAGATGAAAAATATTCTGCTTCTCACCTGAGCTGAAGGGTGCTGCTCCTAAGCAATGCCACACAGCTAAGATCTGAGTTCAACTGCAGGCAAACCACTAGGAACCAGAAAGAGGCCAATGTGGTAAAAACTTGACAGCTTTTTCCTTTAACAAGTAGCCTTCAACTTAGCAAAGAGTTGCAGCTAAAATAAAAGGTCAGAGAAATTACAACTTCAGCACTTTCCTGTGGAATATTTCATTTTCTTCATTTTGCAAGTCTTGAAACAGTATAGTTTCATCTACATTTAATTAAACTAAAAAAAAAACAGTTACCTGACCTGAAGCAACAAAGCTGAAATTTTCAATTTTCATTTCATTGCATGAATGAGCTTGCACCTCCTCTCCTCATAGCTCATTAACATAATTCCAAAAAGTAGAATAGGAGAAAAGGTATAGAAGGTGATACTCATACCTAGTCTTAGCTAGACTAAGCTATGGATATGCTATGATGTGATACCTGCTCATATTAAATTTTGGAAGGTACCACAAAGATTTCACTATAACTTATTTAATGTAATTACTGACCTAAGACTGAGTATCTAGAGAATCTGGGATGAATTAATAAAACATACATTCCTTTTTTTTTTTTTCCAATTACAAAAATGAAATGAGAAATTATACATATATATTATACCTATGTATAATTTACAGTTCAGTCTTTGAACTCTAATTTATTTGACAGCCTGAAACAGTGATTTTAAATTCACCTATGCCTAATTATTTGATCTTCCCCCTTGACTATCTTAAACTTCTTTAAACAGAAGAGATTTATCTTTGGAGCATGCTGGGATTTGAACAGAATAAGTTAGATGCTGACATGACTCTTTTTAAGTATAATTAAAATGCAGGACTAAATCACACCTCCATACCTTTAAAAAAGCATTTTATTACATTAAATATGTAATCCAGGACAGTTAATCCATATTTATCTTACAGGACCACGCAGTGACTGTAAAATTGCAGACCATCAATCCTTTCTTGAGTTCCTTGGAAGAGATCTATAATAAACTTATGGGCTCAGATTGCCTTATGAATTTCAGGCAAATAGTCCTGGAAGCTGAACCATGTTTAAACAGTAGACCAGATCATCCAATACTGTGCTCTACTCCATCCAAGAGATGCTGTTTCCCGGTGTGCTAACTATTTGGTGATTACTCAAGTGTGCTCATCAGAAGGAATATCACTTGCTTTATTTTGATCATATCCAAGCTGTACTGCAGGACAGAGATCTTGGTCACCTGAGCAAGGGTCAGAGGAGCTCATTGAAAAGGGTAGCAGAAGTTGTCAAGCCTTTGCCTTGAAGATCTTGCATTTTGAGACTGAAGAAATGAGACAGATGCAAGGCAAAAAAAATTCAGTTGGGGTCCCAGGTTTTAATAGGCAGAAGCTGTACAAGAAAGTTTGTGAAGTTCTCCAGTAGGGCCTCTATTTTTTATTTCTTCTTTAGTTCTTAATCTCAGAATGCCATTCATTGCCTTTTCCCTTCCTAGCCTTCTGCTTTCCTCTATTCATTTATTGTGTGTCATTTTCAGAGCAGGAAGCTCTGAAATTTGACCAGAGCCACTTAAATTTCTACTGATTTTATATACGTATGTAAATGTGTATAAATTTCTGTGTAAAACTTGACAGATATTTCATTTAAAAGAGTGGCAAGTATAAGGATTGTTGGTGTTGAACTCCTCAGAAAAGAGAAGGTGTCACAAGAGTAGTAAAAAAGAATTATAATTACAAGCATAATAAAAAATTATTTTTATAATGCAGCCTTCACAAAAATGCTTGTTTGTTTTGATTAAAATTAATTACTCTGGGGTCAAATAGTTTTGACGGAAAGGTTAACCATAATTTTTTTGTCTTGATTGCTTAAAACGAATATTTTTAGGTTTTCTTAAAATTACGTTTGTTCAGTGAAATACCTATTTCTTTCATATCAGCGTTGGAGGGAATTCAGACGTTGGCTGGCATTTCTATCATGAAACAAATACTGGATGATTTTTAAATTCTTTTTTTTTCTGCAGCTGTCGGGGGTTGCTGCTTTGTAGAGAGAAAGCGAACGGAGGGGGGCAGGCACCAGCAGGTTTTCTGTGAAATGCTCTAATTTGTGTCATGCCTTAGAGAAGGTGGTGAAAGACATTTCCAGGCTTTCACCCCCTGAGGCAGGGCCAGATTAGTTGGATTTTTATCCTGAGTCCTCTAAAACACCGGCTGCTAAGGTCTGCAAATAAATAAAAAACAATTGCTTGTGTACTCTCTTCAGCTTTTTGATGGCAATCAAATTTTGTGGAAAGGGTAGTAAAACTTTTCACAAGACAATCACTGAAATGAAAAATGCTATTAGGTCTACCACTAGCCAGTCGACTTCCTAGCCTATTTCTAACCCAATTCACTTAAGCATTAGAAAAAATGTAATGAAAAGACAGATTCTTAGTGATGTTCAAGCAGTATTTCCTCAGCTCCTAGCACTAGATTATCAGTTTTCTAAAGGAGACTCCCATGATTCCTTCTTTTTTCTTGGCATTTTGAAAGCATGCTAAAACTCCTTTAGCAATTCCTATGAATAAAAATTTTAAATTATCCCTATTTTTGAAGAGAAAGATATGAAATGAGAAATCATCAAATACATTTTATTTCTGTTAAGAAATAAATCAAAAGTTCTATATGCATATGAAATTATTTTGCTCATCACCTTCCCAAAGAAGACAGTCTTTAATTAATCCTTTCTCTGAGAAAGATATTAAATCCTCATCTAATCCCCAAGCAGCAGTACATATAGTCTCAATTTTTTTGCTTGTTCATTACCACAGGAAACGTTATTTCCTCCTGAAGCAAACTGTGCTACAAAAGCTCTGAATGCTTCAAGTGCAGAGACGTTTTCCTTTGCCTTCATTTAATCTCTCAAAGGCTTGAGACATGTGGATGCATAACAATATTTTTTTTTCTCTTCAAATTTTCTTTCTGTTCTAAAGAGAAAACCTAAGGAACACTTCAACAATTCTGATCTTTTTAAAAGTTCTGAAGACTTAGCTCTGGGCAGCAGGCAAAACAAATGTCTCCCACACTGATTTCTGGCTTGTTTCTGAGGACTACAACAAATTATGTATTGTATTTGCTATTTCATTTATTCCGCCCACACCACTGTTATGCACTTGAAACTTTTTGCACTCCTCCTTCCTAGATGATACTTATTATTTTATCCTGTATAGCTTTATTACAAGAACAATATTACCTGCTCCAGAAGTATGTTTGGACAAGGACTAGAAATTTCTCGCCTAACTAAAGGAGATGTTGTTTTGTCTGTATAGACAGTAAATCATCTCCGCTTATACATATAAGCATATAATCACTAATGTGAAAAAAATTGATAGCTTACTCCCAAATGTAGTCAGCAAGCCAGACCAACAGCCCACATGCTTGGGCACAACCTGTGAGCTGGAAAGAGTTGAGCCCATTTATCTCCATGAAGATCTGACGCTGCTGGTCCATAACTTACTGCAAATAGAACAATCGTCCCTGGCCAGCTTGTGAGGGTTTCCTGAGTGTAATGCAATCATGAGGGTAATTATACCCATTCTGAAAACAACGATCTATTTCACATTTCTCTGAGCATTTGTTTCATAATACTGACTTTTACAATGGTGAGCAAAGAATCATTAGCACAAGATATCCACATCATTGTGTACACCTTATTGAAATGCTGATGATCCAAGAGACACAACAGTCTATTAAAACACGGGGACATAAAAATACTGGACTGATTAATTGCCTAGTTACAATTTGCTGCCTGTTCGATCTCTTGGGGATGTGAATAATTACATGAACTGTATTCACAACCTTAAATTGGTTGCTGAATTTTGTGTTTGTCTTTGGACAGTCTTGTTTCTTTGAACTATCCTTTCTGCTTTCAAGTCAGCATGTGAGTCGGTCCTATTTCACTCCTTCTTCATTGGATTGGAACAGTAATCAAAAGGTTTCATTTGTAAAGAAATGGAAATTAGAGCAGTCCATTTCCACATTTTTACTGAAGATACCTTTCAAAATGTGATCAGAAACATCAATGTACTGCTAGAGACCTACAGACAATATCCAAAGAAGTACGCCTGAAAAATATATTAGTAAAAGACTATGGCATTTTGGAAATGAAGTTTTGAATCACACCAGACTAATTTACATCTGTATTCTAGTCTAAAAAGAGCTGGTCGGTAGGAAACTGGTTTTTTGTATACGAAATATATTTTATATATATTTTATATATATTTTTGCTCCTGTTGGATCTTTTTAAATTATTTTTTTTACACTAAAAAAGAGAAGAAAAGAAGTTGTTTGATGGCATACCACATGGCATTTGTTGTTCTGGCCAACATGTTACTGAACACCCTGCTTGTGCCAATATGCAGTGGCACAGATCAGCGTGAACAAACGTATCAAAACGTTATCCATGTGAGCTCTGATGAAGCTGAGACAGTTTCATTAGTGAATATTTCTTCCTTTCTCTCTGGTCCCTCTTACTTTCCACTGCCTTGCAATCCAGTGAATTCAAAGTGCTAACACAAAGATGCTGGGGTTTGAATAACTCATCCCTTTTGCGGCCCGAAAAAATACATGTATACAAAATCCTCCTTTATGGAGATTACCTGGGACACAATGCATATTATGGCCATTGTTATGTTATTCTTCTCCCAGCACATAGCAGTTCTGGCCTAGGACATATTTCACAGGGTTTTTTTTGGTCTGCATACAGGTTTTCTGTGAGAGAGCAGTTTGTAAAGTGTATCTTTTTCTGGAGATCCTAAAAAATTGAGCTTCAATAATAGAGGAAGTTACACTGTTCTAACTGTTCTTCAGGTGCAGTAATGATTGCAGCACAGTACATTTATTTTACTCTACCTTAGGCTTTTTAAAAGTAAGTTGGGTGCAATTTGTTCCCTTTCCATACATTGACTTTTTTTATTTCTGTGTGTGTGTGTGTATCCATGTGAAGGCAGTAGAATCATGCCTGTTACTGCAAAGGACTTTTAGTCTAGCTCTGTAATTTCTTCAGCCTTTTTATAAGTGGAATTAAGCCTAAGAGCAGTTGGAATTCAACTGGCTGCTTCTATATTTAATAAATAATAACCCTGCCATGAAATTGTAATTGGCAATAAAAAGTCCGGCAATTCATCTACCGGCTTTCCACCTCCGTTGTAAATCTGTAATTCCACTCTGCTGCTCATCGCCACAAGACAGGGTGTATTCATTACTTCAGGTACAACTTCTTCCATAGAAAGGAGAACTGGGATGCCGGCACTTAAATTTCTTTCTTCCCACACTTTGTTTTATTCTCCTACCTCCATGTGGACACAGAGTTCTCCTATTTCTTGGACCTACATTGTGGTTTGTACTTTTTTTTTTTTTGCCCAAGCTTTCGGTGTCGATGGATTAGACTGACTCATCACCCTCTTCTCTCACTGTAGCACTATCTGATTGGAGTTTAAAGCTGGCAATATAGTCTTAGAATATGTTCTTATTTATTGTCTTTTTGACATGTTTTGAACTTTGATTCTTTGATTTTAAACTTTACTTAGAACTGCATTTTTTTAAAACCTTCTGCCCAGTGGAAATTCATAGCCAAAGTTCAGTTTGCTGTGAAAAGAGCAGCTCACTTATTGTGTGGCTTTACAAAGCCCTCCTTTGCAAGGGAGGCTCAGCACACTTTTAGCTCAGTGCTGATTTAATTGGTTCAGGTTTAGTGTGCAAGGACCATGATGCTGCAAGGGTGCACCTTTCTTTAAACAGATAATTAGGTCCCTGTATGTAAAGGGTCTGTCAAAAAATATAGTTGAACAGTAAAGTGGATACTCCAAGTGTTCTGTGTGCCCAGAGATAACTATGCAGACAGCAGCATCCAGGTGAATGAGGAATGACATCCAGAAGGGTCAGACTGGGAGTTTGTGTCACACTTTCAGAGGTTTCTTGGCTGTGATCTGAATGGGAACATGCAGAGGAGCAAGGAATTTATCTTCCCTGAATTCCAAGTCTGTGTCTTAGCCACTGGATTATTCTTCATTAACTGCAGAAGAAGAACGGTTTATCGAATCTAGGAATTCTCTTCTCTCTGATGGAAGAGCAACTCCTAAACCAGTAGAGGCTTAAATGGAATTGACATCTTGAGTGCAGTCACCAGAGGTAGTAGACAGGAAGGTAAGGAGTGGGGGGAGAGTATCTCCCAAAGCAGATATGATGAGATTATCCATAAAGTGTAGCCTAAGATGGACTAAGAATTGGTATAGAATAGACTAGAATAAACTAGAATAGACTAGACTAGTTGGAAGAGACTTCCAGTTGGAAGGGACTTACAATGATCATCTAGTCCAACAGCCTCTTGATTTTAGTTTTTCATTTTTCAATGTGAAAACTGAACGGAAAAGAATTCCTATTTATATATGCAAAAGACATTATGTGTCAGTAGTAGCTGCTTAAAACACTGCAAGACGTTTGGCTTGTGGGAACCTTAAACCCAATTTTCCTCCAATGGCCTTGCTGTTCTGTGTGAAACAGAGCTCTGGCACTGCTGAGGCTCTGGTTTGTAACTCAGTAGACTATACAAAGAGCTGCTGATGCCAACTGTAGACAAAATGGGAACTAGTACCTGTGTCTGTACAGCCTCTTTGCCCCCTCTCTCAGTGTACGTTAGTGCTCATTGTAGCTAACTGGGACCTTAAGCAGAGGGAGGAGCAGGACAGGACAAGCATATGGCTGGTGTTTTGTTCTCTGCACTTTCCTTGTTAATAAGCATATG
This sequence comes from Myiotriccus ornatus, assembly GCA_036023395.1. NCBI lineage: Eukaryota > Metazoa > Chordata > Aves > Passeriformes > Tyrannidae > Myiotriccus > Myiotriccus ornatus. The sequence continues at coordinate 46,224,613 of JAYRBT010000082.1, forward strand.
GTCTGCCAGGGGATGCAGTCAGGCAGGCTGGCTGCATGCCTGCCGGGTGTGCTGGGAGCTGGCCAGGGCTTACCTGAAGCCACCTTTCCCTTTTGGCAGCTTAGCTTTATTTCTGAGCTCTTTTCCCATTCCTGCTGCAGCGCTTTGAGAAGGGCAGACGGTGCCTTGGCAATCGGAAGCGAAAGATTTTGAAGGAAAAATCTTTCTGGTGGTGACGTGAGCTGTGAGTTTATCCTACCTACTTACTGGCATCTGTAGGCATAACTACATGCATAACAACCTGATGGATGCCGTACATTTTGGCCACCTGCTCAGCTCCTTTAAAACTAGAGTATTCCAAGTGACTATGTTGACTGCCTCAGTATTTTATTGGAATGCACATTTATCAGTCATCTGTTTCAGTTCATGGTGCTTGGCTCTTTTTTCGTGGAAGTTGCTTGCAATTCCAGTTATAGAACAGGAAACAATCCTGCTCTGCAACCCAGTGAAAGAATGGAGAATCAGGCCCTTGCAAAATATATGATTTTCTTGATATTGAGAGAAACAGAGTGAAGGGATTTGAAATCTCAGGGTGTCTGACAATTCCACTAACACAATATTCATATTTAATGGCATTTCTCTATATGTTTTCTTCATCTCCTTGCTTCTTTTCAAAGATAATTCCATAAGGATTGCTTATTCTTCTGCAAGAGATTTTTAACAAAAACAGAAAAATGGCTGTGTATCCTTTTTGTAAAATCAACCAATACAGATTAAGACTATAAAGAGTAATAGAGATGGGAAAAAATCTCCTTTTAAAATTTAAGTTATATATAGACGAGAAATTACATGCTCATGTTTTATCATTTATTATAAAAACATTCTGTCACTTCTACAGCTCCGGGTACTACGGGTAAAATCTAGACTTTTACAAAAGATCTGATTCAAAGCTTAAATTAAGAGGAAAATTCCACTTGCTGTCAGTTTGGTGATCTCATTCAAAGCTAGATAGACATTTGACAGGTCAGAGATCAGGCTGGAGACCAGCAGAGAGCGGTTATCTCATTCTGTGACACTACTAATATTTCAAAATTATGTTTGTTCAGATTCTGGATGAAAATCGAATGCAATTTTCTCCATAAAAGAGAAAGGCTCTTCAGCTCTAGCTGCTAGTCTGTCTAACTCTAGAACCCAGAAATTCAAGGATGCAGTGGATGCAGTGTGCTCTTGGCCCCCATGACACAAGGTGATCCATGCAGCAGCACAGATGGGATGGAATCACGACCCCAGGGTCTCTGCAGAGTGTAGCTGAAATTCACACACTCACCAAGAGCAGCCTGGGAATGGCTGAGACTGGCAGTGCTGGCATGCTGCTGTCAGACTTCCAGGCAGCATGTCTTGGTTCTGCCCTTGGGATACAGATCCTGAAATAAAATGCTTGGGATTGAATTTGAAACCAGCTTCTGAAATCTTGCTTTGACTCCTGAATCTTCAAATCCTAAGTGACAGCCACTTTGTCCTGGAAGGTGGAGAGTGGGTGCTACAGGTTTCTGTGAGGAAAACCTAGTAACTGTATATTTAGCTTATAAAAGATCGTTGCTACTCCAAGTCTTTGAAGATTTAGAAACTTGATGTCATTATCACCTGGAGGGGCTAAAAAAATTGTATAAATGTGACTGTAAATGTGTTGGGGAAATAGTTACATCCTAAGTGAGGCATATAGGGAGCCCTTTGCTTCACACGCAGCAGTGACCTCCAAGAGTTCATAAACAAGGACTTCCCTTCTCAGCCACAGCCCTGGATCTGGGACCACCTGCAGGCTTGGTTATTGCTTTGAGTGCAACAATCCAGCCTGTTTGGGTATTGCCTACCCATGATCTGCACAGGTCTGCACCCCTCTGGAGGCACAATGCCAAAGGAAACCAATGTACCTGCTAAGCATCTTGTAAATTAAAGGACAATGAGCTTACATGAGACAGCAAGACTTGTGGTGTCATTAAAGTGTCATTTCTGTTCTCCTGTGCAGTGGGAATGAGGGAACGCAGCTCTACAGGCATCCTACACTGCCTGAGTCAGCAGCTGAGCCTGTCTGCATTATCCCATATGTTCAGCTTTTGGGGAGAGGAGCTGTGCATTGGTAAGTGCAGACTAATCAAACTAACCTTCCCCTTCCAAAGCTGGCATATGAGGTTTGGATAAGTATGGGTTTTTTACCGAAAAGCAATTAACTTGACATTCCTTTAGAAGCAAAAAAAAATCTTACTCTCTTTCTTACTGCAGTTTGATAGCATTTTTTGTTCTTTGCATTTAATGTGATTATGGCCAGCTACTCCAGGGTGCATGAAAGTCCAAAGGGCAGAAAACTGAATATTTTTTTCAGATTACTCCCAATGCTGCCTAAATGCAGCTGAGAAATGTTCTATAAAGTCTCAGTAAAAACAAAATTTATACTTGAGCAGAACTTTTTTTCTGCCCATTTCAGATGTGCCTAGTCTTTTAAACAATTAGAGACATCAGAAAATTTAGATTGGCTTACTTTTGGCAAGTTATCAACTTGATGCTCAACAAATACTGCCACACAATAGTTTCCCTCAGTGAAGACAAAGTGGAGAAATGGATAGCATAACAGGAACCAGATATTCCTGCATTGTTCCTCCTCCTACAGCTGCTGAATTTTGGAATTTAACATCCACCATTGCTGGGACAGCTCCTCTGCCTGCCACAGAGTGTTCGCACTGTGGTGTACAAAATGACCCATCTCCACCTATTGTGTTTCACAGCTGTTGTGCAGGAAAGACCAGCTTCCCTGAATGAGGAATTTCTGGTTCAAACAATCAAAATCACTAGTTTTTACCTGATCTTTAAAAACTTTGATTCGTTTCTTCTCTTTTTTTTTACCTTTTATCCTTTCCAGAGTTACCAACCTTCACCTAGTGCATCATGTCACAGAATCACAGAATCTTCTGGGCTGGATGAGACCCAGAAGGTTCATTAAGTCCAACTCTAAAGTGAATGGCCTACACAGGGGTGTTATTAGCCCCAGGCTCTAACCAACCAAGCTAGTCTATCAATCTCCTGATTTTACTTTCTGCAGTTGTACGTGGTTTCCTCTTCTTTGACAGTCAGGAACGTCATGCCACTATGGGGAGATACAACATAGGCAGGTTTCCCTTCATGTGTCTCCACGTTAGTTTTGCTGAACACAGCAGCTATGGCAACTTCACCTTTCACTGTAACCATTTATACTCTTAGGTTTTCTGGTCCTTTGGTTCAAAGCTTTATTAAGAAAATTAAATTTGAATAGCTTCTGAGACCAAGATAAAGGGAATGACAAATGAATAGGACTCTAAACCAAGTTCCGTCTATTCTTCTTCCAAAAAATTAATTGTTTTTGCTTTGAGATTATTGTCAATATCTTTGCTATTTATGAAGCATGCTGTGGTGCAGTACAACAGTGTGACTTAAAAAAAAAAGCCATTCAAAATGTTTAGAAAGAAGAAGAATATTTTATCATATATTAGACAAAAAAATGTCTTACAATAATAATTTGAGAGCATTTTATATTAAAGCACAGAGAAGACTCAATTTCTCTCTCTGCAAAAAAGTCTCTTGAACCACTGAAAGTTCTCAAAAACTTTTCAAAGTCCCGACTGAGGAAAACAACAAAGTCAGTTACAGGAATCAATCAGCTATTCCTTCACCACAGAGGAATTGCTAGGATTTGATCTTGCCTTTTATAAGCTTTTGAGATTCAGTCACAGAAGTATTTTATTTCACCATTCATTTCAGAGTTTCTTTATTCTCAGCATGGGGAGTGCAGTGGGGAACTAACAGTCAATGCCAAATTTCAGAGAGATGGTATGACTTTGTAGAGGTTTTAAAACAAAGTGTAGTGTTCTGGAGAATTACCTTAATTCTAGATGTGGTACCACAGACAGCCTATGGCTTTAAAATCTGTGCCTAAACAACATTTCAGCAAAACCAGGTGTCAACAGACCATGGCAGTGACAGTGACTGAGAAATACTCAAGGGCAGAAAAGCTAATCGTGGTGGAAAACCTGAATTAGCCCTGTGCAGACTGGAGAGTACTGGAGAAGGGCCCAGTATAGCCTTTTGCAGCACCATAAGAACTACTGAGATCAAGTAGCTGGCAAAGCCACAAGAGAAGTCACTCTTGGTTAGTCCTGAGAGCTGCACACGATCTGGCGTGTGATGTAGTTACTGAAAAGCCTCTTAGTGCCTAAAATATAAGCGCCTAAAATAAGCTGGAGCTTAAAAGCCCTGTAGGAATGAGAGCACTAAACCCCACCCAACCCAAAAGTTCCGTGTAACAAATTTTAACTGTAGCAAAGAGAAATCTGTAAATATAAGAAAGCAAGGTTAGAAGAAGGAAGAAGAGGGGAAAAAAAGGGTACTATGTTTTCAAGAAGCTTGGACGCTAGATAAATAATTCTTTTTAAGAGTTTCAAAATCAACCTGTACAATCAGTCAGAAAAAACTTCAACAATATTTCCCCCTCTCTTTTTTATAATCTATAAATGAGCACTTTCCCAGTGGTTTTAAGCAAAACATGGTGGTTCTACAACATTTCTTTTTATCTGATCACATTACAACCTATGAATCATTCATTGCTGTTAAATATTGACCACTGATGCATATAAGTCAGTACTGAACCCTTTTCATTGTGACTGGCACTGATTATCTCTATTGGTCTAGACTGATTCCCTCCTTTGAATGATTACAACATCTACTGGAGGAGTCTGACCATTGCTCAGACACTTAGGGGTTTCTCTAGTCCCTAGAACAGCCTGGTCCGAAGCCCCAGATCTAGACATGTCCCAGCCTGGGAGGGTTCAGATTCAAAACTTAGACCTGAACTTCACTGCTTGTGCCCCCATGCCCTGCTGTTATTGGCCTTGGGAGCTGGAGGGCCCTTTTTTAGTGACCTGCCTCTTGTTGCTTGTGTAGGTGGGGCACAGTCCCACCTGGATCAGGAGAATGGATGCTATGTGGAGACCCCTGTTCCAGCAGCTGGAAAGAGGGTCTGTTGCGCTGGCAAGACAGAGGAGTTTAAAGACTCCTGATCTCCCCTATGGCCATCTTTGCTTATATAAGCACAGGACTGGGTTTTGCCATGAGCAGTAAGAAGAAACTGAGTTGGTGGAGTACAGTTTGAAATGCATCACCTTCTGCTTAGGGCTGCATTGTCACTGAGGCAGAGAATCTTCATGAAGCTGAACAAGTTCTGGATTTACAGGTGACTTTGTGCTTTGGTCAGCGAAGGTGCCCATACTCTCATCTGCCATCTTGGTGTAAACCTGGGGTAACGTCACTAGAGATGGGTAAAAACATCTGAATAAACAGAGGGTAGGTGAGATCAGAGCCCAGAAAATCCGCTGAGTAGAAAGATAATTGATTACATTGCTCTGAGGAGTCCTTGAGCCTCTAGGTGACACTAGCAGTCTGTAGGAGCCATGCCTTTCCAGACAGGCTCTCCATTTGGTGAAGAAAGCACTGCCTTTCCTCGTTGTGCAACACACTCAAGCTCTTTGCAAAGGTGAGTGAAAGGCCCATTTATGAAGTCAGGGACACATTGACATGGAAGCTGTGATAGCTTAAGCCTACAAACTTAATAGGGTTTTGCTAATACAGGAAAGTGTGTTGGTGCTTGTGTATAGATACATTGTAATACTGCAGGTAATCAAAATCATAGTGAGTTGAGCCAGGGTAAGTCAGCAAATCTGCTGAGTGGAATACCCAGGCTGCTGGGCTTAATGCAGGGAGGAGGTCCATGCTTCTACAGGTGTGCCTGACTCCAGAGCTAACCACTTGGTGTGCAAGGCAATCCAGAGTCAACAAAGCACATGGCTGGGAACATGCATGCTGGCTTTTGTACCGGCTGCTGCTGCTGCTGGAAAGAGCATGTGGATAGCTGTCGTCAGAGTTGTACCAAAGCAAAGCTCAGAGGGACGATGCCAGCTTGGCTTTGTTGTGGTTTTTTTTCTGTCACTCAGCTGCACTGAAGCCTGACGCCTCTGGTAGCCAGTAGTGGAGCAGTGAGAAGCTGGTTTTGTGCTGCGCTTTTACGGGAGAAGCCTGGCTGCATTAACTCTTACTAAAACAAGCACCTAGGCAACTCGAACAAAATCCAGTGATGGAGGTCAGCTCCACAGAAGCCAGCAACAGCTCCCAGGGAGGCACCAGATGGCTGGATCTTACCCTTGTCACCTGTACTGATACGGTGACTTTCACTGAAGTGGTGGCAGAAGAGGAGTGGGGATCCTTTTACTATTCCTTTAAGGTATTCTTTTAAGGCGTGCATTACTTTTCTCACATGCTTGCAGCTTTGGTGCATTTTTAGCACTTGTGTGGGGAGGCATCTAGGATTACTGAACTTTTTTTTGCCTAGATATCAGTGTTTTCTTCCCCTGCAAAGACAGCCGACAAGATGTGTGAGGCATTTACTGAAAAGCAAAGTACTTGTAGGAATTGGAGAACATGTCTTAGCCAACTGTATCCCCCCCAAGAGAGGACAGTACTGGTTTTTTGTAGACGTATTGTAATTATACATGCACCTTTAATCAAAGGCTTGAATGATTTTAACACATTTTTATGTAATTTCTTATAGGCATCATCTTGACATAAGGGACTTCTTTTTAGTTTTCCAGCTGTAACAAACACAGCACACAAGTGAGAGGGGTTTTTTGTTTGTCTTGTTTGTTTGTGTTTGGGGTTTTGTTTGGTTTGGGTTTTGTTTGTTTTTTGTTTTGTTTTTTTATCGTGAGGGACAGATTCTAATTAGTTGGTTTGTTTGTTTTTAACTTGAGCACGGGATGCAGTCTCTTAAAAGCTGTTGTTAAGAATGCACCAGATGAGTCACTCAGCAGTGAATGCTGCTGAACGGTATGGGAAGTGTGTTCATTCATCTCCAAAAACAACCATCACCCTTGCAGTACGTAAATGTAGGAAAAAGATTAAAGAGGTACTGAAATTTGTCTTTCCTTAAGATTTCCATGCCCATTGCTGTTGCTTAATTTCATGCTGCATGCCATGTCTCCCTTTATTGTTATGGCATGTTGTACAAGTTAAGTTCAAGTTATTAAAAAGTCTGACAAGGAGTACCCTGTTGTTCCTTCTGGAGTTCAGGACCAAAGAGATCAATTTCAACTGGAAAGATACAGGCACTTATATCATTTGACAACACATGAGGTAAAAGGGGATATATTCAGAAGCAATTTTTATAGCTGTGCAACTGGTAGAGCTCTGACACAATGCTGGTGGAATCAGTGGAGTTACTGTAGGTTTCTACTCCTCATACAGAAAGAGATGATCTCTGGTTCTATTCTTAATTAATGAGGGCACCTTTTTACATGTTGCTGCTATATTTTCTTTTGTTGTTAAGATAGTACTTTCCTATTTAGGATTTCAGGGATGAAAATTCTGGATTTTCCTTTTTTTTTTCCTTCTCCATGTTAAACTCCTAAAATGCTTTTGAAAAAAATATCAGAACTGACAAGCAAAATACTTTTAACAACTTTCTCTCTATGTCCTTTCTTCTTTTCACAGATAGGGCTGTAAATCTGAGCAATGTCATGGGAGCAGTATTTTATAATGGTAAAAGTGACAATTAATTCCATGATTAGAAAGTCCCCAGGCAGAAAAATGCTTGTTAATAGGAGAGATTGCGTAAATTACAATAATTAGGAAACCATGGATAGTCATGCATGCTCAACCATTGCTAAAGGAAACTTGATTTTGTTAGCCGAGAGCTTCTCATTAGATTTTGCACTCCTCTGCCGGATGCCTGGCTCTCGCATATATAGCATGAACTCTGCAAGGAGATTCACTGATTTCACATCAATTACGAGCTGTTGATAGGCATGGAAATATTTTGACTCTGGAGACAAGTGACAGCTGGTGCAGCTGTAGGAACGGAAGGAGAAAGCACCCGCTCTGATGACTAGAGTGCAGGGAAGACACCGGGCTCCCTGCCAGCAGTTTCAGTGCTCTGAAAAAGCTCTGTGGAAGGTATTGCTGGTATCTGTTGAGTCGGCTGGCTGTCCTCCACCAGCTCTGCCCATGTTGTGGCCGTGCCCTTGCCCCCTCCAGCAAGCCAAACAGCATCTCCTTCCTCTTCACAAGGGTCTGGTTAAGCAGCTAAAGCAACATAAGCTTCAGTTTGGAATAGGCTGTATGAATTTGAAAAACAGAGGTCTGTGTTCAAAATGCAGCTACAAATAGAGTTTTGCCCTTTTACTGGGATTTTCAAACACACTGTAGCCTTTAGCTGATTCTAAAGGCAGGCTGGATGAGCGACCACCACACAGGTTGTCAGAGCTTGTGTGCCAGGGTGCAGACAGGGCACACAAGCTATTTCTTCTTGCAAAATGCAGCTGTAATGTAACTTATCAAAGCGGTCAGAGGAAAATATGATCTAAGCTAATATATGGAGACCAGAGAGTGACACTCACCCAATACCTGTGGTAATGACTTTTTAACAGTTTTATCCAACAACAGTTTTGTAGGATACCTCCCATGCTTCAAAAAGACAGCTTGTATCCACCTAAGGTTCTGTCTCTATTATACTGTGGTGGCAATGTGACAAAAGTGAAAGAACGTACCTTAGAGCATTTCAATGCCAGAAGGTCTTGCTATAGGCTGACCTGTGAGTGCCTCCCTTTCAGAAGCATTGGAGTTTCTGTCTATTCCTCTGCTTAACAACTAAATCCTGCACTGTTTCAGATTAGAGAGCGTTCTGCCAGTTCAGTCCTTTTTTTTTTTTTTTTTTGGCTCAAGAACAGAGCATTTCTTTCACTTGGAGGAATGCATATTTTCTTCTGGTGGTCATTATTGTGGGAGGGCCAGCTACTCACCAAGGCTCTGCTAACAAAGTCTGCTTCAGGGCCATGTGGGCTCCCTAGGGTGGCTCTCATCATGCAGAGTTGCAGCTTTTGGGGCAAGACTGTGCGTAGCCATGCACCACTCACCATGCAAGATGAGCTGGTGCTTCCCATGGCAAAGGCACTGCCTCATGCCCACTGACATTCAGGTCTTGCTGCTGTGTTATGACAAATGGTCCCTGAAAACCCAGACCATCTTTCTTCCCAGATGCCTTTTCTTGAAGCACCCAGGTGGGTTACTGTCTTAAAGCACAAGGAGTTCTGTTGGCTGTTTCAGCACCTAATTCAGAACAGATGTGCAAATTGGTATTAATTACAGCTTCAACCTTCCAGGCCAAAGAACTGCTCATTACATCCCTTTACAATCTCCTCCATATGTGTTTAATCTATGTGTAAAACGGCTCTAAATGAGTGTCAACTGCCCCCTGCCAAATGCAGTAGTCTAGAAGGAACAGAGGTCATCTGAACATCTGTGGCCTTCCTCCACTTTAGGACCTTCTTAACTCTACAAGCCTGACAAGATACAAACCAGAAACCTGTCTGGAGAGAAGCTGAAATCTCAGAATAGGTTTGCCCCAGTTGTCCACAGGGTTGGAAGGCTTCTTCAGGGCTGGAAAAACCAGCTCCTCTTACCAAGTACTCACCAGACCAGAAGCTTCCCCAGTAGTAGGAGAGGATTGAGTAGGGATCATCTCTTTAAGAGGTCTGCTGAGAAATGGGATGCCCTATTTTTACATAGTAGAGTAAAGGTTGGAGTTTTAGTTGCTATTCCTTTCTTGGAGGGACTGTGTTCCCACCATCATCTCCTGCCTCCTGGCAGAGTGGGCTGACTTCCATCAAGTAGTTACTTTTCTTGTTTTCTTTTCTGCTGAGTAGCACTGAATCCTCACTTGAGCAGCAGGACACAGGTTTTGTTGTTTACACCCACAGTTGCTGGGAACCCCAATGCTCTCCTTTTCCAAGTGGGAATCCCAGCCACTGCTCCGCATGTTGACAACCCCGCTCCCTCTGGGCCCATGAGCCCAGCATCACCACAGCAATGATGCTGCATTGTTAGAGCTCTCAGGAGGAGCTATGTGTATATCAAAACCACAACAAATTATTTTAAACATATAATATAAATTCACAGTTTGTTTCAGGAAGAACTGTTTGATTCTCTGCAAATGTCCTCTCCCTACACTGTAGAATTCCCTGTACCTGCATATTTAAGCCCATGTAGCTCTGATATTAAACAGGACATCACAGCCTAGATCAAGTAAGGACAAATCTAAGAGCATGTGCTGCTTATCCTTGGAGTCTAATGCTCTTTACAAAGAGGCTACCATTTCCAGCAAAACATTGAGGAGACCAACATATAGATAGGTTTTGTAGGACTATCAGGTACCATGGATTTGGCCCCAGGTGTCCTCAAAGCCTGTTTAAGTCAAAATCTGGTGTCCTTATCCTTTCATCCAAATGCGGGAGTTGCGTTATCTCCCGGAAAGCATTTGCTTATGCTATTGTTCATTCTGATTTTCAAGCAAATATCACAAAGCATCCCATGCTTGAATACATAATAGGAAAATAATAATGGGTGCTGTCAAATTTCTGGAGTAATCTCTGCAAATGCAATCACACATTTTATAAAATAGACATATCAAATATATCAGAGGTAACTTTGCAATCTTTCAGTGTGGGCAGAGGAGGAGAATTAAGTTTACACAAATAAGGTGTCAGGAAATCCTGAACGCAGCCTCTGTAATATGCCATAATGACTGTTGCTATTCCTGAGATGCTGAGCTGAGAATGTAATAGCTGATCTCTTGTGAAACTGCTGCTGCAGTGCTGTTGGCCAGGCTGGCTTCATCTAGCAGCTTAAATGCAACACAGAAATGATCTGGCAGTATGACATCCCAGCTGGGAGCTGTGCTGAGCCAACTGATTTGGGGAGTTTTGTACTAGCAACCCTCACACTACTGTCTCTATGGTCCACACAGCCTCATGGTTTGCATCCGTCTGTCTCCCCTATATAAATATGCCTGGAAAGTAATACATTTTACATTTTTTGAGATGTATTACTTGCACAGGTTAGGCATACTTAATAATTTTAGTCCTTTTTGTGATTAGGAAAAACATCATTTCACAGTTTTAAATATGGCTATCAAAGTCATACAATTATGGATGGACCATTGAGTGACCTAAAATTATCTCTTCATATTGAAAATTTCTATGAAGAAAATAGATAGGTACACCAGTAAAAATATATCCTTTCTGAATACATTTAAATCAGGAATACCTGTTTATGAAATTCTGTGGAAGTTTCCTAGAGTGCAAGGGGTAAAAAAATCCTGCAATAACTGGACAGTACTGTCCTCATTTATTATTCATCTTGTACCAAAACACAGGAGAATGGCAAATAGGAACTATCTCCAAATAGAATTGAATTATTAACATTTGTTGCTGACTGTCACAGCCACATCTATGTAGAAATCTGAGGCAGGGTGGGGGATTGTTCAGCTATTATTGAAGTTTGGGAAGATCACAGCAGTTGACATGTATTAAATGTAGTGGTCTGAAAGGACACTGCCTCATCTGTGACAGTAAAGCCAGAGCTAAGAAATAATTTTTTTTTTAAAATGGAGGTTCACAAAACAGATAGATACATCTTTGCTAGATTTCAAAGAGAAGATGAAGTAATCTTAACATAATTACCCGTTCTCATGAGAAAGTGTCCTGATTTAGTGAATAGACATTCTCAGCTTGTCTATTTCCGTAAGTCTAAAAGGAGGAAAATATTATAGATCTTTCTTTCTGTATAACACATTAACATTTACAGACTGTGAGTGCAATACCATGTAGACACAAGCTCATTCAAAACTGCAACAGAATAGAAAAAAATCAGCTTGGGTTCCTTCCAGTTGTGCCCTTCTCCCAGCCATAAAGACCCCTTGGGAAGTGAGTGCTGCCAGCACCTCTGATGTGTTGTGAAGGCTTTGTTTGGCAATGCATCCCAGGATTGCCAGAATGTCCCATAACCTTGTGCTGGCAGGATAACACAGTCAGTCAGTTAGAAAGCATCTCAGTAAAGCAGGTTCTGTGCAGGAGATATGAGAACTATCAGGCATGACTGGTGACACTGAAATGGGAAAGCAGGCATCCCAGGGTCAAACCTGGGGCTGAACTTGTTTTTATGCACTTCGAATCAGGTTTCATTCCAGGCCACACTAATTAAAAGGAATAATCAGCTTCTAGAAGCCTTTTTGCCTCCCAAATGTGTTTCTCTGAAATCCAGTTTCAGTAGAAGTAGTTTCAAAGACAAAATATAAAACTTAGCTTTGAACTTTCCCTTTTCCCAGGCTTTCTTATCTTCACATGAGTTTTCTCAGAGCTTTTAAGTGTCAATCAAATTGCTTTCCTAAAATTTTCAGGAAACATCTTGTGTGAACTCTGTGTAGAAACGTCTCAGTTTTGCCTTGCTAGCTGGAGAACATCCTTTTGAAACATTTGTATCACAGGGGTGGACAGTACTTCTGCTGCTTGTAACAAGGAGGGCATAAGATTTCAGTGTCCTTCCTTGTTGCTTGAGCGTGTTTCTTTCTTACTGAGACAAGGTCTCTCAGCAAATGAATCAGAAATGATTCAGCCATTTTTTCAGCTTTTCTTGAGCAATGGGGGATGGCTTAAATTAATCATCTGAATCTTTACATTTAGGTGACTAGTATTTCCTGCATGAAGCTGGCTTCTAGCCCAAGTATTCCGTTTGCTGTGCCTCTTTTTGCAAGCCATTTGGTGCCCCTTTCTTTTTCCATTCTTGACAGTCAGAATTGCTGTCTACAACTAACATATACGTAATGTACCTACAGCTTATCTGCAAGCATATTGCTGTTAGGTTGTGGGGTTTTTTCACAACACAATTTGAGTAGAAAGTTTCAACACAAGAAGAAATAGGGATGTTTCCATTTGGCAGTTTGATCGAGTTTGTTCTTTTTTATGTATTAACGAATCTTTATTTTGTACGTGGTAAGAACAACAGTAGTCATGACCCCTTCAGTGGCATCACACGTCACTTCTGAGAGCCCCCTCTTTAAGCTCGTCAACACCTGGCAGAAATTCTTCATCTCAGGCCTCCAAATAAGCATAAGAATAATACCATCTTATCCTTTAAAGTTCTGTTCCTAAGACTTCTATGTTTGCACTATTTCCATGCCAGTGTCCTTTAGACTCCTACTTTTTACTTGCAGAGCGAACTGTAATTCACATAAAGATTCACACAAAGCTATGAGTTGTTCATGTTTCTGTGATACAATAAATAACATACAACTCACACAAAGCACTCATTTGATTATGTCTGTATAAGTACCTTCTAGTTTTAAGAATATTCCTTAAGAAAGTAGGTCAGATGCAGACTTATGTGTGTGCATAACAATTCAGGTAGGGAAAGACTTCTAGAGGTCACCTGTGCCAACCACTCGAAAGTAAATTCAAAGTCTGCAGGATTTCTCAGGGCAGTGCCCACTCAAGTTTTGGCTTAAATTAGGGTGGAGACTTAAATCCAGGGGTGGAGAGCCTGTAACCTTTCTGGGCTCTATCCCAGTGTGTGACCACCCTCACAATGAATACTTTTTTTCTAATGTCTAATCAAGATGTCTTATGTTACAACTCTTACTTGTGACCTCTTGCCTCTTCATTGTGCACATCTGAGAATAACCTTGCTCCATCTTCTCCATACCCTCCTGTTAGAAACTGTAGGCTGCAGTAAGAACCCAGAAGGCTCCTCTAGGGTTTCTGCTGTGGAGCAATCTGGCAGTATGGGACAGAGAGGTTTTTACTTTTTTTTTGCTTTGTTTACTTATTTAAAATAACTTTATAAATTATATCAGAGGTTGTGCCAGTACCTTTAAAACTCCTTAATTAAATTGTGTTGATGAGTGTATTTCTTTGATTCCTTTCAGTGTTGCAGTCCAAAGTGCAATTTGCCTTAGAGGTAAGCTGACTATAAATTCCTGACTGAAATCAGTCAAGTGGTATGGCACCTGTCTGCCTCTGGAAAACTAATCTTCATGGTTTATTTGCTTGGGGGTTTTTACTGGTTTTGGGTTGTTGGGGTTTGGATTTTTTTGTGTATGTGCTTTCATTTTTTTTTTCTGTTTGGTTTTCTTTGGTTTTGTTGTTGGATTCTGTTTGGGTTTTTAAAGGGTTTTTATTTTTCATCCTAAATGAGGGATCTTAAAATAGCAAATCTGTCCTGAACATTTTCAGTTGTGAACGTTCAAGAATCCAGATCTTCTACAATAGGATCAAAAAAAAAGTGAATCTAGATCACTCCATTTTCTTATGTGGTCTGCAGTTAAGGAGTCAGAAAAGATTTTTCTTTTTTTCTTTTTTTTCCTCTCCTTCAAGAAAGTGTAATGCAATCCACCTGTGGTGAAGCTGACCGTGAGCATGACAGTTACTCAATTTAACAAGGGAATTTTATATATTCTTACGTGTTAAGAACGCTCATAAAATCCTTTGGCTTGCTCCATGATTACAGATCTCTTACAATCTCAGTTTCTGCAATAAGCTATGCTAAAATCGTAATTCTTAAAATATACCAAAGTCAAGCAGTAAGATCAATTGCACATACCCAGAGTTTAATCAACTGGCAAGAAGGAGCTCTTCAGAGACTTTAGCCACTACTGACCTGTGATATGAGGAATCAGTGCCTCTTCTTCACCCAAGTGACCAAGGACAGAGTGTAGGAAGACACAATGTCAGCAAGGCCATGAATTCACCATAGGCCGCCTGTCCTCACATTAAGCAGCCAGCCAGTTACTCCAGGAATGGAGTACCTTTCTCTCCGTTTTTCTATTTGTTCATTTCTTACCTAGAAACTTATTTTTCCTGGGCTGTTTCCCAACCAGCCTCAGCATCTAGAACAAAACTGTTTTATGTTGAGTCCCCATTCAAGTACAAACATGCTTTGTCCACTGATAGTTGAACATCTTCTTCTATTAGGCAACTCCTCTGCTATCAGGCAAAGGCTCTGTACCTCAAGACATGAGCAACAGCACCTACTTTGGGATGGACTATTAGGAACCCTGTTCCACAGTCACAGCTGGTACCCCTCAACAGAAGGGACACAAATCCTGAAAGATGACAAAGCAAGGAAGTTAGCTGGGGAGACTGGAAGGAAGGATGGCATTATGGCACCAAAATGTCACCTAATATCTCCAAAAGGATTTAACTATGGTCTTGATTAAAGCTGCTTACAGGGGTGATCTTTGTCTCAAATATAAAGCAGAACACTCCTCTTGCTAGACTTACCACAGCCTATGGATTCAGAAATATTATTAGAAAACGAAATGACAAGCCTCTTCTATAACCAAAGGAAAAGGCACACAATCTTCAGCAGGTGTTCTGGCTTACCTTTCACCCATGAAGAGGCTTTTTTCATCGACTAAAGCTGGTTTTAATCTTAAAGCAAATTAGCAGTACGTAAATATGCGCTCCAGATGTCAAGCACTTTCATGCTCCAAACACAGCCGCCTTGTGGAACAGCAGCATGTGTAATGGCTCTACTCAAGCCAAGGAAATCCTCTTGACTTTGATTTGTTCTGTGACCTTAATGAAGTCACCAGTATCTCTAGCTTTTCTAACCTAAATAACTGGTGTATGACACTAGTCTCTCTCGTGGCATTCCCATATATTGTAGTTATCAACACCCATTGCAAAAGAAGTCCTTGTCAAAAGCTTCTACACAGAGATTTGGGAGATATTACTATCTTTCTTTTTATCAGAACTCTTCTGATGCCTGCACATATTGTTAAATAATGCTTTTTTGTAAATTACCTTGATAAGGATTGTTACTAAGAGAGGATTTTTCTTTGACAAATGAACAAGACATGAAATGAAACACTTCTATATCTAAGCAACCTAAAGGTGATGAATAAAACAAAATTAGAGAAAATGCATTGAGAGAGAAATTCAAGGATACATCAGCTATCTCTCCAATCTAATAACTATTTTTAAGACTTTCACAGATGGAGGTTTTACTGACTCAATCAATCTATGTATGTATGATATATTTTAAGTCAATTTTTTTAAATTTTCATGCTTAATTCTGTGCTATAGTTCTGATTCACTGGTTTTTGACCAATCTGCAGTGGATCTAAAGAAGAGATTAGTCCTTTCCTTTTTTATATACATCTTTTTGTGTATCCAAGGGTATGTTCATCTTTTCCTGCAGTCTGATTTTTGCTGGATTTATCAGCTTCATTCATTTTGTCTTTTTGCCTGGCTATATCCTCTAGACTGCTGTCAACTCATTTCTCTGTGTCTCTCCTGAAGCACTGTGCCTAGGAGTGGGCACAGTACAGTGGAAGGATTAGAGCAGAGGTGCACAAGACTAGTGTCGATCCCATGACAGCGGCTGTCGCTCTCACGGTAGGACGATGTTAGTAAGTCATGTTCCATTTCTGGGGCACTTTACACATGTGCTGTGTGTGAGGGAGGATGTTATGAAGACTGGTCCAATCTACTGTGATTACACCCGCTATGCTGCAGAGTCCTACACTTCTTTGCTGAACAGCATCTTGCTTTTTTCCCGGTGCACGTTTCTAACTCACAAAGGCAATTTTGAATTCTAACCCTAGCCTCCATGAAGGCCTTTATCACAGGGGGCATCCCATTAATAACCACAGAAGTTTACATTCTGGAAGTTAACGCAGACTGAGAGAGGCCTATTGTTTTGTTGCCTATTGGTATAGCTTTAAGTTGCCTATTGTTATAGCTCCTTTATCCTCAAGAATGAGATCTTTTTCCCTTTTGTCTGAATGGGAGCTCCAACAAACAGATTAATAGACACTTTGGCTTCATTTCTTTGCTTATGACCTTTCAGACTTATACTATATTCAGTGTTTGCATCTTTTAACTTATCTTTGCAGTCTCGTTTAATTGTCTGTTCCTGTAGCATAAGATTACTTAACCGTTAATCATTGCTTTTTAACTCGGCAGGAGGGGATTTAAGCTGACCACATGTGCTGCTCCCTTATGGTGAGGAAACACCCTTCTAAAACAGTCTCTGTTCCTCCATAGCTATTCCTTCTGTGAGAATCGTAAGAACGTTTGAGTGTCAGATCCTTGTTCTGTTCCTATCTATCAGTATAATATAGAAACACAGAATTACATTTAAGAAAATGATCTCTGGATTTTATATCAGAGAAAATGGGAACAAGGCCTGTCCCTTAGTTTCTTTCATGTAGGAAATATCTTTTCTGAAATGGAAATGAAAACCCAAACCCTGAGGAGAAGTTACTAGTTTCAAGGACAAAAATGATGTGAAAATCTTACCTTTTTTGATTTTATTATCTTTCAAAAGGACATTTCCTTCCAATTTCTACACCAAGCAAAGCAAAAAAAAAAATTCCACCATGTCTGTGCCACGCATTTTGAAAGGAATTTGTTTTCAAGAAATTCAAGAAATTTGCAGATACCCTAAAAAGGTGGAGGTGGTTTTTTTGGTGGGTTTTGGTGGGGTTTTTTTCTGGTCTAAAAGCTAAGCATCCACCCACACAAGTTGTCTTATTCAGGTCACGCTATAATCAGTAGAGACAGGTCATCCTATGGTAGGTGACATGAATGGTGACTCATCTATGAGAAACTGCTATTATCTAGGCAACACTGTGACAATTTAGAATTGTTCCTTCTTTGGAACTTTAAAATTATGTGAGATTACCCCAATGGTAGAGTACGCTGGTGAAAGTGATCATGCTGGGAAAGGTGAAACCATCTCAACAAAGCCTTCACTGTATGGTAATCTAATCTCTGGGTTCAGACACAGAGTGTCACCTCAAACTGCTCATCACCTTCCCTGCACAACCATATAATCCACAGGGTAGTGTGGCTCTCTACCTGGAGCAAAGCTATGGCTCCTTCATAGAGGGGGGATCATGGCTTCTGGCCAGGTGGAAGCTAAGAGCTGAGAGGAGGTACTAAAGCTCACTGCAAAGCAAGGAGCTGCTTGTCGCTGCTCCATTCCTTTCATTTCACCTTCCCTCCCCATGTTCACAGCTGAGTTATTTTGTTTGCAAGCAGCAGGAGCTCTGAGTTCTGCTCACGCATGACAAAGTCATGGCTTAGTGTCTTTCACATGCTTTTAATGAGTGTTCTCCCCTGGCTCTGCTCTATCATCAGCCCAGTCAGGTAGGTGTGGGTCTCACTGGCAGCCTTCTTTCCCCAACCTGCTCAGGACAGTGCCTTGGGGTCAGTTCTGCACGGCTAGCAGCTGGCACTCCCCTTCAGCTGCAGCCCTGACTTATCTCCTCCATTTTCCTCTAACTCCCACATTTTGGGTTTGGTGTCATGAACTGGAAGATCCCAAACGACTGCACTGACCTAACCTGAAACTCATTCCATTTGCTAGGATATGAAGATTGGATGTGAACTCACTGAACAAGCAAACGTGGACACATACTCCCCTGTTCTTGCAGACAGAGGATCATGATGCTTGAAGAGCACAAATAGCTTTATTTCTCTCTTTATTTTCTTTGTACACACACCACTAGGGGACGTTTTGTCATCACCTATCACTGGCTACACAGTTATCCTTAGTGGGTGATTTTTCCTTTTCAGTTTTGGTGCACATCTAGATTATGGAGAGGATGTCCGAATTTTGTAGGGCTTGTGGATGACCCAGATTAACTGGAGCTGGGAAAGAGAGAAGTATTTATTTCCCCTATTTCTCCAAAGGAGCCCATCTATCAACATTCCTTATGAAGTGAGGCAGCTGGTTATTTCACAGCTTGCTGGAGCAGCACAACAAAGCTGAGGGCTGCTTCTCATTCTAGTGTTAAGTGCTGAATACAGACGCTGCTAGTGGTTTTGTGAAGACAGAAGTAACATACAGCCACTACAAATCAAACTGGAATGAACATCACTAGCAGTGATGCATGTTAAGTGTTTTCTGAAAAAAACACAAGAATATCTTTTAGACTAAATAGTTTAAATCAATTGGCAAAGCTCATGTTTCACTCCCATTTTCTCATTCTCATCTTATTTGTCCAAGAATAACTGACTGTCTTAACCCAAGTCACTACGCACCTATCAATATGCTTTTTCCCCTTCTCTCCATTGCAGACAGAGCAGCTGGTGACTCTTTGGATTCTCTTTATTGTCACAATTGCTGGAAATGCCACTGTTCTCTTCTCTACCTGGAGGAGGAAGCGGAAATCTCGAATGACCTATTTTGTTACACAGCTGGCAATCACAGGTAGTGTGGGGAGGGGAAAGGGCATCTGATCGGCACAGGAATCATTATTAAAATGACAAATAAGAAAACGCAAGTTGAGTTGTGAAGAATTCAGTTGTCACCTAATGTCCAGTTGCAGCTTGCCATAAAGCAAATGGACAGCTGCTTATCTTAGGGCTTAGTCTGACTCTGACTGAAAAAGATGTTGCTAGATGTAGTAATATCTGTGTCAGAATGCAGCAGCTGCAACTCACGGATGTCACTAAATCTTATCTTCCAGTTTGCATCCACATTTCCCAGAAGCTATGTTTCCAGCTGTTGTCATGGAACTGTTTAAATTAAACTAGTTTAAGATTAATCTCTTGTGTTTTTCTACTAAAACTGCTCTATCAATTACACTCTTGCAGTGAAGAGTGAAAATAACTTCATGTTGTCTGGTTTAATAAAGCAAGTGAAATACAAAAACATAAAGGTGAGAGGAATGCATTTAGATGCTTTTTGAAATGGAAAAAAGGATGTTGATCCAAGGACTTTGTAGTTTTTAAACAAAATGTAAAATGTACAGAAGCCTGGTATGTAAAATGTCAGTCTCAGCAACAAGGAAAGGAAACAAGCATAGGCAGCACATTGTTTCTCTGTAGCCATGAATGGACTAAATTTTGGGGGATTTAAGTTTCCCAAGGGAAAATATGTGCTGTTTCTGTAACAGGTTCCTGCTACTAATCCCTGCTTACAAGACAGCTGTGTTGTACTGTTTGTGTATATAGGATATATTTATATGCTTTCTGTTGCTATTTTTTTTCTAAGCTATGGTAGGAATTAACAGCACTTTTTCACTAAAGAGCTATTTAATATTTGATTTTCCAGCAATATTGCACCCTCCTTTGATGTCTGTTGTAGTTCTATTTAAATTGGAAAAGCAAAGAACTATACTGCCCAATTTTAAACATGCATTCTTTGTAAATAAATGAACTCTTGCTCATGGTCTCAACCACATCTGTCCAGGACATTGTCCAGTTTGAAGAACTACTCTCAGCTGAAACAGACAGACCAAGGTGTGCAAAGTGATTTAAAATGGCAGGCCTATAACTACAGGTGATGTAAGAATTACCACAAGGTGAGGAGGTGAAGGTTTGCAGTGACTCCTCTTTTGAAGTGCTGACAGCTGGTTTTCCTATTTGCCTGTGAGTCATCCGTAATAAATGATTTTGCTTCTTATCTCAGTTGTGACCTTAACATCACTTCCTTTGTGTGCCAGTGGTATTTTCCATCAGGTAAGGCATGTTAATACAGCCTCACCTTACAGTTTGGAAACGTCAATCACAGACCAAGTGTTCACAGGAATTTCAACATAAAGAGTGTCTGCTCACACAGTTCCCTATCCCAGATGAATATACTCAGGCAACCAAGAAGTAGTACAGGGAAAGAGCAGATGAGCGACTGAAGCCTCAGATGGACACCATCCATTTTCTACTTACTTCATCAGTGAGCAGGGTACCAGGAGCAACCATCATGAGAAAGGCTTTGGAAGAGAGGAGGGTGGAAAATGACTTTATGTATCCGTCTGGCACAGAGACCACAAGAGTTGGGCTTGCTGCCAGAACAAAGATGTGT
Organism: Myiotriccus ornatus; assembly: GCA_036023395.1. Lineage (NCBI taxonomy): Eukaryota > Metazoa > Chordata > Aves > Passeriformes > Tyrannidae > Myiotriccus > Myiotriccus ornatus. The sequence continues at coordinate 46,245,313 of JAYRBT010000082.1, forward strand.
AATACTCACAACAGCACGGTAATAGAAGATGGGACACAATAGTAAGAGTTCAACTAAACAACAAAGAGTCTTGAGCTAGTAAGAAAACAAATGTATTTACTGCAGCAGAGAAAGAACCGGCATAAGGACATGGGTGTCCAGGTCAAAGGAATAAAGGTAGAAGCAGACAGAAGTATCTGAATCAGGATAGCTGAGGTGTACTAGGAGGAGCTACTGCTGTTGCTGAGCTGAATAAGGGTCTGAGCAGGAGATTTTCCATTTTGGACCTATAGGAAAGAGGACTTTTTTATTAGAATGGAGGTCATAGAGAGATGTTCACTACGGGTTCAAATGCTGTCTACATAAAGGGAGGGGAAGGCATTGCAAGTGCAGTTTTGAGGGAGCTGAAATAATCAGTGGCAAAAACAAGGCAAATATACCATTAGATGTGGGTAGCAAAGAGTGCTATATAGCTAATGTTATAATTTGACTGAGGTCCACTTGTTCCACTTGCTGACTCTTCTGACCTCCCCTTCCCTAAAATTATCCTTGACTTTTAAAATTGCCTGAGTTCAACAGTCTATTCCATTTCCCACTGCAGAAATGCACATAGAAAACTCACTTGACATTCACATCTGCAATGTTAAAAGAGGTAACACCAGCTTGAACAGCAGGCTCCTTTCAAGCCATGACAACTTCTTTTTTGTGATGCAGGAGTCAGAACGCTAATTTATCTTCCTGCACGAAGAGTTCTTGTCAGTATTTTGGCACAAAGATATTACTTAATTCCTGAAATGGAGCCATTTCACTTTCTTATCTTCAAAAATAATATTAAGAACAAAGCAAGCTGGCAACAGCCATCATCCTTTCACAACAAGTTATGAGGTAGACACAGAAGATTACGAAAACATTGACTTGTCACATTGTTTTGACATGCCAGGCATATTTAAATCCTACTAACTAAAGCCTAATCTCCTGGCAAACAGTTCCTGCTTAGTCAGTAATACTACTACTTCCATCTATTTTGAGGTTCTTAAAATATTTATTATTTTTGCCCCAGTAGCAGAAAGAAGAATAATGGATATAGCTTTATCAATGCAGGCATTTCAAAACCATTTAAAAACTTTTTGTCTATTGATCTGTGGCTCGATAGTTGAGTAGTGCCCTCAATTCTCACATCTTTCCACTAATGCCGTACCAAAATGAAATTAAAACACTGCCTTCGTGTTAGAATAAACAAGGTATTCAAAGCAAATTGTGCATAATACATGAATGTGAAATGAGCACTGTTGTTCTTCTTGACTGGTTGCCAAGCCAGATGCAGAAGAGAAGTAAATAACTGATTGAGGCTTCTTTCACCACTGCCAGAATTAAGTGGTTGAAGCCACTCATCAAATTCAGGGAAGACTTGTACTGATTCCTTACTACATCATAATCAAACAGAGTGCTCAAAACCGCAAAAATTTGCAGTAGGAACATGAGTAATCCCTCCAACTTCAGAGTGCTTAAAGATGTTGCTGAAGCCTGAATTCACAGTATTTTCTATTAAATATATGCCTATACAATGCCTGTGTCAGTACCGTTTTTAAGTCTGTGTCTAACTCTCAGTTCGTGCATAAATCTCTCTGAAATTGTCTGGGAATGAAGCACTAGGAAATCAGCTAAGAGTCAACAGCTGAGCTGTACAATAGTACTAATCACTCGGCATCAGCTAATTTAACAAAGAGGAATATTGCCATGTTTGCCTTGTGTTCAGTTTACATTTGGTCATATTCCTCTTCTGCAAAAAGGTTTTTTCTTAGAAACAAGTTCATCTGCAAAGACTGAAACTAAAGCTGGGTTTCCTACAGATTTCTATCTCCAAGGCAATTTAGTTTCTCAGAAAGTGCAAGTTTTGAAGATTATCCTGTGAGGAGGGTATTTCTAAACACTTTTCCCCAGATAGATTTCTTCTGAGTTTCGCTCAAGTTTTGCTCATGGCACAGCTATTTCCTTGCAGGAAATCTCTCATGTCTTCCCCTGCTTGATGCCATTTCACATAAATTCAGAGTCTTAGAGTCTTTAAGATGTTTGCCTCCGATTGAAATCACCATGTGGTTCAAGATCCAAGAGTGGGATGAGTTCACAGGCACTATATAATGCTGTAAATATTGAAGAGATATATAGTTGTTTTAAGAAAAGATAGTTTATCCACTCATTTATATCCATTTAGTTCAGTTCACCCAGCTCAAACAAAGTAGTCTCCTTAAGTCTACTTTCAAAATGTAAAAGCATCAGACAAGGCCATATATAAAACATAATTATTTGAGTAGCAGTGGATAAGGAATGTCATTTATGAGCTAAAGAGTCCATTTAGTAAGAACTATTATTATTTGACCAATTCTAAAACCAATTAAGCAATACTTTAAAAAACATCTGCTGAAAGAATTTTACTTCTCATTTTCTCCATTCAACTTCAACTACTACTGATAGGGGAACATATTTAAGTTCCTTTTAATGCCCAAAAGTGGGTAGTTTGTCTAGCTCTTTTTCTCCAATATTAATATCTGGAAAGTTGGAGCTGGAAATGTCATGACCTTTAGCTCATGTGTGTTTCTCTTTGTATTCCAACATTTAGCAGAAATCAGTACTTTAAGAACAGTGTTACATTTTGCCCTCTGTTAGGGGTAGAAATACATGTAGGAACTTTACTCCAAGCCAAATTTTAAGCGATAGCCTGACATCTTGTTTGGAAGTACATGCTAATTTAGATATTGCTGTGACTGTAATGAAGAGACAAAACAGAAAGAACATCCCCTAACTTCTATGGTAACTTACATATAAATGATGAAAACAAAAGATGTTCGGTAAGAATATGTAGCTACAGTCTGTATTGTGATATAAATACCAAATCCTAAGGGATGACTTGAGAATGGCATTAAAAAGACAAGGAGATAGTTTTAAAAGTGACAAAGAGATTTATATCATTGCCACCTTCTTCCGTTGCTCCTAGAAAGCTGAACCATAGCAGGCCTTGGTCCTTATCAGCTGCCTTAATTTTGTTCAGTGTTTAGTAAAAAGCCAATACATTGAAAACTTGCTATGAGAGGTTTATGGAAACAGTTCGGTGGAAATGGACCCTGCTAAAGCAAAGAGTGTTTATTTTCTGTTCTGCTTCTGCCTAGAGAGAGCATGTCTGTGAGACTAAAACCAAAAGGGCTCAGTCACTGGCTTCTAGGATGACTTTGGTTAAGATGACTAAAGGTAGAGTCTGCCAACTTATCTGCTATTTAAATGCACTAAATAAGTGCATCTAATTCTACTGCTACAACAGCTAAATATGAAGAAATGCATTAGAAGCTGTCCTTCCTTTCTTCTTCTTTTTCCCTGCATCAAAACTACCAGGTTTAATGGGCTGTGCCTGTCCTTCAATATTTTTCTTCCTTGTCTATGTGACTTGAAGGAATGAAGATGACTTGTTACTCCATGATCCGTAGAAAAGCTTAATATAGTAACACCATTACCAAAATTAACATGTAGAACTTTATTAACAGATAATTGTCTCTGTTCCACCTTTTCATCTGGAAAATGGTACTTCTGTAATATTTCTGAACTTCAGAGAAATCATACATACAAATTCATCAGCTTTACAAGTACCTTAGATATCACAGTGATTATGAGCACTGGAAGTTAATTGCACATAGTCAATTAGCAGCTAAATCAGCAAGTCACCTTAATGGAGGTGGACTGTTGGCAACCAAAAAGCTCAGAGTGTTTTCAGTTATACTGGAAAACTTACACCTTGCCAGCTGGGTCTTGGCTGGAACCTTACAATCTGATTTATATGATTGCCCATCCAAGATGCAGAAACCTAATGCAGAAAACTGAACCAAAATAATTCCCAGAAATCTTAATCTTTCTCCCCTTTCCACACTTACTGTCTGCTAATTTGTAGGAAAAACACGAAGGCTGTGGAAAGGTGAGAATTGTCTGCATCCTACCTGCAGGCTTGGAGGAAGTTACAATTGCGCTGCAGAGTTCACTGATAAAATTGAAATAACGATATCTGCATTTTTCATGTTCGTCATGTCCTTAAACCTCTTGAAAGTGTAATTAATCTAAAAGAAACTGTCTCTGGTAATGGATCATCCATGTTCTACACTACATGTTCTCATCACTACTGAAAACAGTAAAATTGGGAAATAAGAAGGTAATTTGTTAATATTCCATCAGGCTCAGACACTGAAACCTTCTGGAGTACCAGTGGCATCCAAGTTCCCCACTTTTGCAAGCAGCTTGTTTGCAAAACATCTAGCTGGAAGTCTAATATCTCTGAAAATCACCTGAGTATACACATGGCTTAATAAACAGGGAAGGAAATAGATTATATCCACCTTTCCTCTGTAGGCTAGAGAAACTATAGTATTTAATACAACTGTTCATTTTGCATTCACAGAATAAATGTGATTCAATTTACCAAGAGCAAAAATAGTCTCTGGGAGTAAACACAGCAGTATTAACATTACTTATTCAGTGGATCCCATGAAACTATGTGAATAAGAAAATTTGTTACATGGCTGCATTAGTTGCCTGGAGAAGAAGCAATCATTTTCCACCCCGACTCTGCCAAGAAGACAGTAGCAGGAAAGTACCATGGGACTTACTTTAGGTTAGGTGTGTATTAGTGTGCCCTCACAAACTGAGACATAATGCAGGATAAGAAAAAACGTGGTCACTGCCTCTAATACCCTATAGTAGCACAAGGCAAACCAGACTTGATATCCATTGCCATTTTTGGCAATTTAATAACACCTAGCAGGAACTCAAATTTTCTTTTGAAATTTAACTCAGATTTTAAGATGAGTCATAGTCCCCTAGTCTGTAATAAGTACCTTGGACACTGACTGTACAATTCCAGTTTCATATTATGAATCATGTTTTACTATACTCTCAGATTTCTTACTTAAACATTCAGGAATATTTCTGTATGTTTATATATAATCGTTTTCCTCTGCATAGTTTTTATTTTCCTAAGGAAAACAGAAAATATACAATATATGCATCCCTCTTAAAATGTATTTTCTCCCAACCCAACTGTAAAGTAGATGGGGTAAAAAGTGGAATATCCTCAGAAGTTAGGAAAGGAAACCAGGAGTGAACTTCAGCATTAAAATTGAGCAATAGAAAGCTTTATGTGAAGAAGGTGACAGTCTATTTAGGGGTATCAGGACCTCTATTTCACAGTGTTTGGTCATAGAGTCAAAGAAAAATGCTCGCAGAAAACAGAGTAGATTTCATGTTTTCGAGATAAAATTATGAAGCAACACTGAATTTGGGACTAGTACACAAACAATCCATCGAGTTATATTACCTCCTCGTGAGCTTTAATGTGAAGAAACTGCTTTGGTGCAAAATGAACTCCCCTTGAAAAGGTGAAGTAATGTTACCACAACACTGGGGCTATAAGAAAAAAGGTGGGCTTGGGGGAGTGGCAGGAATCCTGTGGTCTAAGTTGGATTGCCTTTGTCTTTAATGTAAATGCACAAAAGAATTGGAATCAAGGAAGTATGTGAGGAAAGATAAAAAACAACAATGGAGCAGATCTTGATGTAGTAGGCAGAGAGATTTAGCCTAGAATGAGGTACCCCAAAAAGCAGACTGGGTGATCCTGCAGAGGTGGAACACTCCAAGAGTGTAGAAATGAGCTGCAGGTTTGCCGACAACTACTTCAGCTTTAGCATTCAATTCCAAAGAACATTCAAAGTGTTTTTAACCAGCTCAGACACAAGTTTATTACACTACATTTTGTTTAGTGCTCATGTATTTTTAGATACAACCTCAAGGGCTCACTGAAAAGTGCAGGGCTGGGCACAGTATTCGTGTTTGCAGTGACTCTACACATCCTAGCTCACTGCAGTAGGAAACAGCATCACTAGTACAAAAGTAAAAGAAAAAAGACTGAAGTACTATACCTATAATAGCAGAAACAAAGAATCATAGAACCATAGAATCAGCCAGGTTGGAAAAGACCTCTGAGATCATCAATTCCAATCCTTAATCACTACCACCACAGTTACTAGACTATGGCACTAAGTGTCATATCCAGTCTCTTCTTAAATACCTCCAGGGACAGAGAATCCACCTGGGCAGCCCATTCCAATGTCTGATTACTCTCTCTGTAAAGAATTTCTTCCTAATATCTAACCTAAACCTCCCCTGGCAGAGCTTAAGACAGTGCCCTCTTGTCTTACTGATAGCTGCCTGGGAAAAGAGACCAACCCCCACCTGTCTACAGCCTCCTTTCAGGTAGTTGTAGAGAGGGATGTGTTCTCCCCTGAGCCTCCTCTTCTCCAGGTCAAACAACTCCAGCTCCCTCAGCCTCTCCTCACAGGAACTTGTGTTTGAGTCCCTTTTTTTTGTTTTACAGCCTTTTTGCTCTTCTCTGGACTTGCTCCAACACCTCAATATCCTTTGTGAACTGAAGGGCCCAGAGCTGAACACAATACTCAAGGTGTGGCCTCACCAATGCAGAGTACAGGGGAAGGATCACTTC
>JAYRBT010000082.1:46257349-46312893 GCA_036023395.1 Myiotriccus ornatus
GTGGGTAGAGCCCAAGCGTGGGTAGAGCCCTCCTAGAATCTTCGTTCGCGAAGCCTAGCCATGATGATGATGAAGTTCAGTGGAACACCACAACATGTTATTCACCAAGTACCTTCCAAATTCCCAGTTTGCCTTCCATGCAGCAAGTAAACCAAGTCGGTTTGTTCAAAATAGGGCACCTCTTGCACCCCTCAGGTATTTCTCAAAAGCACTTCCTGTCTCTTCTACAGCAAACACTTGTTAAACAGGAAGTTTTTGAGCAGTGTGGGCATGTAGCACCTGAGCTAACTGGGACCTGGTTGTAGAGTGGGTGAGACAAAGGTGTTCAGTGTTCTGACACCTTGGAGAAAATGGGTGGTGGATGGAAATCAGCATGAACGTGTTTTGCACTGTGTCAGGGGCAGGGAAAAGTGAGTGTATATTGCCTCAAGTATGGATTTTCTGTCAGCGAGTATTGCACTCCGAAGCTACCTTATTGTAAGTGCATACCACCTCCAAACGCATGTAACATGGAACAACTAGTGTGCTTAAAACTGAATTTCTGCTCATTGCCTACTATTTTCTTTTGGTTATGCCGGAAGCATAAACTCCACCACTGAAAATAACTTTTAGGTGCTCTTTCTGGGAGGAACACACACATTCTATTTAGACCACAGTTATCCAATTATCAAATATCTACATTTAGAGCTGGAAGTGGAGGATGATGAGGGGAGCAGTGGAGAGGAGAAAATTAAGACAGTACAGTTTACTTATTATGAAAGGGGAAGTATATTCCACTAATACATCGAAAGAAAAAATAATTTCCCTTTTAGGAGAAATCATACGCCTATAGAGAAATTGTTATTTGGAATAACGGTCTTGAGGCCAACTGAAAAAATAAATTATATGCTGACAATTTGATACTGACTAGAGTGGTGCGTATTGTCTGTGTGAAGGTCTTAGATATTCCAACATCCTTTATAACTGCAGTTTGCAGAAAGACTTGGGCTATAAAACCTGGACCCTGTAGACAACATAAAGTTAATGCTTAGTTTACAGCAGAAATAGACAAGATACAAAAAAAAGAGATTAAGATAATTATTGAAAAATTTACAGAAAACAAAATCTACAATGAGGAAAAGAATACACTAACCTCGGACAGCTGCTGTGATGGAAAAAGTCCCCAGTATACTATAAGGCAAAACTTATTCAGCTGTTGAACTCTATATCAAGTATTGTTGCTCCCCACTTTCTGGGGAAAGCTGCAGATCACCTGCACAGTGTCTGATTTTGACAGAAAGCACATCCTCAGATGTGCTGTCAATTTACCTAAAAGGTAAAGGAAAAAACTCACATGTCTGTACTTCATATTCATGGATGTTGCTGAGCAAGGGATAACCTTAGGAGGTGGGAGGATGGTTGTTTAATGCAATCAGAAACTAAAGCACTATACCACTTCCTCAGTGAACATGAAGGGTATCTTTAAGATGGATCCATTATTATTCTACCTGGTAAAACGCATACAGCACGTAGGCAAAGGAAGTGCTCTTTCCCTCTGTGGCCTTCACAGGTCTCCCAGAACTCTCTGGGGACAGATTCACAGTAGCAGGAGAGGTAGAGCACCCTTGGAGGATTGGGCATCTCCAGAGCCTCCATGGTTTGGGAGGAGGAAACTCTCTAGTATCAAGGAGATACTTCAGTATGCTCTGAAAAGGTTCCTTCTGTAGGAGATAAGAGATGACTCCAGAAAGAATACATATGCTACCTGCCAGTCACTGAAATTTCCAGCAACCCACACTTAGACAACTGACTTCTTGAACTGGAAGGAGAGTCAGAGGCAAATCAAACCAGTGACTGACAGAGGAGCACAAGTTTTCAGCTGGAAAGCCATGACACTAACCACAGCAGAGCACATCTCAATATATTAAAATTCATTAGAAGTATTAAGGCACTTCAGCTTGTGTGGTTTAGAAGTTATGAGCACAAAGGGCATTTGCCTTTTAATAATGTTTTTATGAGCTGCCTGAGTGGATTGCAAGCAGTTCAATATCCACTGCTGCATACCATTACTGCTGTATTATCTAGAAGACTGCTTGGGAGACACAAGAAAGAAAATGACTGTGATCAAATTGAAATTACACTACACAATTGCACTTCTGTGAATGCTCTACCCAGCTAATACAAATAGACTAGAAAAAATCAATTCAACAAGATCCGTCAGAAAAACAGAGTAGTGCTTCCAAAACCATGCCCCTTGGAGGTATGCTTTTATATAACTCTGTGCTTCACTTACATGGTTTATAATGTCAATGTACATTTGAACGGATCTGTAAAAGGAAATGGTTTTAAGTTCTTCTACTGGACCTTTTTGTGTGAAGATAATATCATGAACAAAATATTTTGCTCCTGCTCAAGATTAATTTGATCACCCTGAAATGTCACAGAAGAATGGACTACCCACTCTTGCAAGATAGCATTATACATTTTCAATTTCATTTCTAAATCCTTAAGCACCCACTCATTAATATATCAAATACATTTTCAAATGAGTGTTTTGGTAGGTTAGCACTGTTTTCAGCAAACAATGTTTCAACAATGCATTTTTTGTGCTTTGAAGAAAATGTTCCTGAAAAGATAGGAATTACCAATTCATCAGATTGCTGAATTGATACAGCCTGTGGATTACGTTATTTATTCCTCTATGATTTTAAAGGTAGTTTCCAACCTAAATTATCCTATGATACTAAGAGGTTTCTAAAAGTACTCACAACCCTTTTTGACCATTCATTTCTTCAGAAGTAAAAACACTTTCGTCTTCATGAAGCTTTTCCCACAGAGTTATATTTTCAGTGTAAATTGTAAATAAATACAAAACTTCATTCATTATTTCAGAAGGTATTCCAATTTCAGAAGTACTTTGCTAGAATGCTGACTGAGAGGATGTGGAAAAGGCACAAGTAAATTGATTTTAGTTTTCAAATTGGAGTTATTGTTTATACTCTTTACACTCATCAATCTTAGGGAAAATCCAAATATTTGGTTATTCATCTCAAAGACATTCATAAATTTTTGGTCAGGAAAAGAAGCCAGACATTTTGAAAAAAATAATTTATGATTTTAGAATGCTGTGGTTTCAGTTTTGGGCTGGGATTCCAACCTTAACACAGCTGATGGCTGGCTTAGCCCTCAAAATAACAATCACATGAAATCCAAAGACTTCTGACACTGGTGGGAGATTTTGACTCCCTTTTAGCAAAGTTCTGTGTAGGTCTTCAAGAGGCTTTTTGTGCCACCATATCGGTCTCAGGTTGAACTCTTTGGGACCCCAAGGGAGGAGTGCGTACATCCAGTGCTGTCAGAGAGGTCTGACTTGGCCACACTGACAAACATGCGATGCACCAGGTCCATGCAGTACCACAGCCCACAGACATGGTGCTTGGGTGGTGTAGGCACAGCCTTTATTCATATTAGTAATGTACTTTGGGAAAACAGAGCAGCAGCACCTCTAAGTCTGGCTGGCAAAACATTGGTCCTGTTTAATGCATCTTTTCATAAAATACATTCTTCAAAGCAACAGGTTTTCTGGACAAGGCAGAGTGCAAGAAGAATAGTTGGGGTTTTATTCTTATCACACCTATTGCATATAATGAGTCACAAGGAAACATAAAGGGCAAGAGGTGAACTAGGGGTTTTCTATAGGGTTCCAGAGAAAAAGCAGACATTACCAGCAGGCTGGTATTTTGCTAACCTTTCCTGTGGCCTGGTGTTAGCCCTGAGTATGCTATATATATACATTTGGCAGTCAACAGACTGAATCATTATTTTCTACATAGGCAGCAGTCAGCTTTTGCTGTGCCAATTTATGCCAGTTTATAGGAAACCTTAATTCTTGTTTTGACAGCTACAGAATTGTTCTGAGGTCCTGAAGGACTGATTATGATTTTTCTACCCTTCAGCCTGTTTCAAACATTCAAATTCTAATGACAGTTGTGCTATGTTTGGTTTTTTGTTTGTTTTTAATACAAAGTGCTTGGCAGACAAGTTGTATAATCCTTTGGGCCCAACATTTCAGCATTAAGGGAGGAAGTGGATTTCTTTCTGAATTGCTTGAAAAATATGTTGCCTCTAAATTGTATGGATACCTGTTTGATTCTCTGATGGATGTACAGGCAGGATTTTCATCTAGCGCAGGGGACATTTATTTTACAATTAGTCCCCATGAGAATTTGACTTCTATTGTTAAATGAAGGTAGGTGTGTGGAGTTTTCTATCTGGCTTCTTCATATGCTGGCAATAAAAACTGAGAAACAGGACTGCAGGAGGACAGTGCTGCCAACAGCATGGCCATAATGACTACACTTGGAATCATCATTTAGGATCTCATTAGCTGTCCTTAAAAGGCAAGACTTTAAAGTTTTGACATTAGATGTACCTAATATATCATTAACATCTTTTAGTCCATCATCTGTTATGCAGCATTTCTAATTGCAATCAAATGGAAAGTATGCTGGAAATAGTCTTTTCATGCACTAAAAAAGCAGCGAAACAAAAAGTTACATTAAGAAGATAGGGGTTTTTTCTATTCCCTTCTCGCATATTAAAGCAGTGATATTTATTTATCATTCTGAGTTGTCACCAACAGCAACACATATTCCTTTTATCCATCTATGCAAAGGGCTGTAGGACAATACATCCAACATTTTCATGCGGTACTTTGTCACCTGCCAATCTGTCCAACTTGCATTCATGTCTTTTACAGGTTTTCTCTGGAGAGTCACTTCCTTTAACTCCACTGCCTAGCTAGTTACCAAATGTTTACAAATGTTTAACAGGATTTATGGAATTCAGATCAAAGATACACATATGGCACTACAGAGCTAATAAGACCAAATGCTTAGAAGTCCGTTTTGGCCAAATTCAGCTCAATTATAGGACTGAGATCCAGGCCACATGTAATGAATTTTCAGCCTGTTCTAGGATTGTAGGATATTTATTGGAAAGCAGCTCAGTATACATTTGCATGTTCTACCTTTTCCACATGGTGATTTTTCAAGGGAATTCGCCAATGAATCTTACCATTATGCTTTTTATTTGTGCTACCAGCAAAAGCCAGGAGAGACAAAGCAGGTACTAAAATGGGAATGAACATTGCTTTACTATTCTGCAATGGCAAGGCTAAGGTTTGACAAAAATTGAGCTGCAGCATGCAATATCACTCCTTGAACATTATGGGAATCTGATTTACAGTTTGCTGTGAGGGAGGAAAAATGGCTTTATCCTTACCATTCCTACTTAGACTAAGGTATCTACATCAACAATATCTTAGCCAATTAAGGCAGCATTATAAGTGTGGTGATTCTATGACTATAATCACCGGAGTGCCTGAACTACAGCAAGAGAAAATATTCTTAACTATAGTCCACATTTTTTAGATGAGAATAATCATGTAGTTGCTGTAGTGACCAAGATATGAATGGCAAGTCCTTAAAATAATTGAGGTGCAGATTTGACAAGAGGATCAGTTAGGAGGATTTAGAAGAAACAGCAGAAGAATCTATGTACAAGATGTTGGGGGAGGAAAGAATTAAAATGGTATCTTAGAAGTATTTTTTCTTCTTGAAAATGCCAGGCACTACTTGAAATAAATAGAGAAGCCATGAAATGCAAACACTATTATTCCTATGTCTTTTGAGGAGGCGTATCCTTGTTTTCCCGTATTTGAGTAAGACAAACTTACCCACAGGAATGTATCTTCAGCATTTACACTGAGACTCCCCTATGGAAAGTTGTTCCCGCCGCTGCTTTGGTTGTTTCTACATGTTCTTCTCTGTCTGAAGGGGAGAAGGGGAGTTAAATAAGTGAGTTGCATGTAAAATATTTCTTCCTTACAGGTAAATAATAATGATGAAACACTTATTCTTGCTTAAATTTGTCTTCCATATTCAGGCATGCATAAATCACATCTTCATATGAGAAGCTTAGTTCCTATTTCAAAACCTACAGCCACAGGACACTATAAAACAGGAACCTTCACTATGGTTTCTGCAGGTATGTTGTTACCTGTTGCACTAACAGCTGCTGAAACTCTTTGTCTACTCTTCAAACCCCAGTGTGAAACTGTATTCAACTGATATTGTACAGTCTGTTAAAAAGATTTCTTTCTTTACACAGAATGTCCCACTGAGCAATTGCATACAACAAAATAATGTTTGATCTAGCAGACAATGGTCTCATCTATATGCAAGTAACACAAGATGGGAAGCAGAAAGTTTGTCCTAATATTCAGAATTATCATCAACTTCATCAGCCCTCACACATTCCCCTTAAGGGGAACTGCCAAACCCAAACTACAGTATCTGCACGGGTCTGAAGAAGGGGACATTTGAATGGAAATCACTTGCCTTGACTGTCCTGACTGGTTCATAATACATCTTAGTCTTACAAGAAAACAATTCTCCAACCATTTCTTCACCTTCATGGAGGAAACCAGTTTTTCTGAATGGCAAGACCACTGCTGACGTGGTGACCAAGCTCTCCTCCTTGCCCACCCCCCACTGCATTTAATATGTTGCTGCCATTCCAGTCATCCTGCCACGTTTGGTGGGTGCTGTGCTCCCTCCTGGCAGCACTGCTGGTTCAGTCCAGCTCCCTCCAGCTGTATCCCCACAGCAACGATGCAATAGGAAGTAATGTTAAGAACAGATATGTTAATAAAGGCAAATTAAACAGAACCTTAGTGTCTTTCACAAGGGCAGGGCATGTTGAATTTTTATGCCTAGAGACCTGCTCTCCAGCTCTCTTGCAAGTGCTGTTTCTTAAGAAGTTGACATTGTGCAGTACACGCTTTTCTCAGCCCTTTATCTTTCAACCCAGATGAACTATGGAGTGAGACTGGAGCCTCAGTGCATCTATCCTTTACAACACCTAGCCTAACAGGGCCTGCTTCATCTCTTGAGGAGAGGGATCCCAGATCAGAAACACAAGAAATGCAATAACTAAATAAGATGCTCACCCAGTTCAACAAAATTTCCTGTCACTTCCTATGAGCCAGAAAGAGAAAAAAAGCACCACTTCTGCCACTAAGTAAAATCCACATAGCTTTAACAGGTGAACTGAACTGGTGTACTCTTGACCATTTTCAAGTGGGTTTTGCTTCCTCCATTACATTTTGTGTTCTGCTTCAGGCTGCCAGGCCTGAAGGAGGCAATGCCCGATAGCGGCATAGTACACATTGTTGGTACGTGTGGCAAACCTGCCGCCTCACCAACCTGCTCCAACGCAAGCACCGCGGTGGAGCAAAGTGCTTGTGGGTGTCCTTGCTGATTCCTCACAAAAGCTTACTGCACACCAAATTTTGGCTCATGCTTTCCGTCCGTTTGCCAGAGATCCACTGGCAGAGAGCGGGGATCCTTGCACCATGCGTGCGCAACCACATCTGCTTCACATCAACACTTCTAAAATAGTTAAATTCAGGGTTGGCAGGTTCATGACAGCCCTCGGGGGTTACTAACTATCCCCCTCATTGGCCCCACCTCCAACATGGTGCCCAGATGCTCTGTGGTGCTGGAGCAAGAGGCTGCAAATCACCGCGAACTCAGGCAAATGCATCTGGAGGGATTGAGAAGAGGAAGAATAGGTTATCGAAGGGTGAAAGCATGAGGGTGACTCTTGCACCCACACTCCACATGCAGCCCCTCACTGCACCATGACTGTATGGAGAGGCAACGCACCAGGCTTTTCGAGCTCAGTATTTAAAGAGCTAAAATATAATAATTTTAAAAGTTATCTTCTAAGTGTCTTGAAAGTATCTTGTCCTACATTTGCCAGGGCAGGTACATAACCTATTTCACCATCAGCTGCTGAATGAGAGCAGAGGGCTTGGCATATTTTCTAGCTAATATGACCACACAATTATTTCTAGTGCAGTGAATACTTGCAAAGCCACATGTGACATTTTCAGTGGAAAGCACAGGCTATGGGAAGAGTGGGAATAATGGAACAAGCTGCAGGACAGCTTCTCCTGCTCTCTCTGCCCTGTGTCTGTCCTCAAGCCAATATTCAGGACCCCTAAGAATGCGTAATTTAAATTGCTTGCACCCTCAGGTCTGTAAAAAAATCAGCTATGAGCTTTATTAACTTGCAAGGCAAGCATTGACTGTTATTATCTGACAGCACATCAAGCATGAGACAGAGCAGCAAGGGCAGATCAGCAAGGGCTGCCTCATCAGTTCAAAAATCATGGACAGGACATTATTTTTATCATAGGGCAGTGATGCTTCTTTTGTTTATAAGTGTCTATCATCCCATTGCAGGCAGGGTTTAGTAAACTGCTGCTTCTGATCCTGCCAGAGGATATACTCTTTGGGGAGTGGTAGGTGACAGAAACGCACATGGGGAGGTCCAAAAAAAATAAGCCATGAGAAATGCTCAGCCCTGACGAGGAACTTGCACTCCCTGTCTTGCATAACATGTTGAGGTGCCTTGCACAGCTTGGTGCCATCAATAAAGCAGAACAAAATATACCTCTGTAAGTGACATGAAAGGAGAGAGGAAATTTCAGTAAGAGGCACAGATTCACCAAGAAGTCATGGATCACCATATCCAACTAAGTAGAACTGTTTTAATCAGAGGGAAATGATGAAACTGCAGCTGAGATGACATGGAGCTTTTTAACCCACCACAGCTTACCAGCAATCTGCTCTCCACTTCTGACAGAAAAGACTTTCAGCATCTTTAGGATAAGTGTCTTCAGGGAGGCATGGTGTCAGTACTAATAATAAAATGATAGAGATATTTTCTTGCAGAGTTGCTAGTGCAGATTTTTGTCTTAACCTCCTTAGTTGTAACAAAAGAAATGTCCTGAAGTCTACACAAGGCACATCCCTTTGGCAGTGCCATCAAGTCAATGAATTTCTATGAACATATTAACTGAGACAGTTTTAACCTATCTGTATTCCCACGCCAGATTGCTAATTACCTCCATTTGCTTTCTGTAATGGACTTCTATCTCTGTGGAGGGATTTTTGACATAAAAATTTGTTTCGCTCTTATCAACAGCAAGCCTGCTTTCAGATTTGTCCCTGCAAGGGCACTGCTTTCTTTTTTACATTTTTGAGCTCCTTGGTCCTATGAGGCAGCACCCACCACCCGAGCTACTGCAGTCACCTGCTGAACCAAGCAGTTCCTGGGCTCATATACATAGAGGCAATGCCTGCACTCAGTCATGCCCATTAAAAATCCAATGGACTTTTGCTGAGCATGATGGAAACTTGGGTTATGTTGTCTTTAGAACTGAGGATTTTCACAGGTTGTTTCAGTACCTGACATATTTCCCAACAATAGCTTTGTGTTTTACTCTCCTCTGAACAACAGGGTGCTTCTCCTTCTCAGTCATTTTCTTGGCCTTTATGATAAATGCTGTTTTAAAATGTTGCATTTTGAAATGCTGATAGGTTTGTAAAGGTAGAAACTAGTTCTGCCTTTGAGGACTGGCTGTGGCCATGGTGGTGGCAGGGAGGAGGAAGATGAAGGGTTGCAGACCCAGTTGTGCAAACCCCAAGAGGCTGTTTGTCCCTCCCTCTGCCCAGGCAAAGCCATTTTTCTCCCTTCCTCCCTCTAGCTTTCCCTACTATTGAAATCTCATGGAATTTTTCTTTTACATTAGTTTATACAAACTCCACTTCCCATCAACAATCATTCCATCTGTATCATTCTATGAATATACATTTGGCTTAAAAGTCACAAATTAGCACTTGCTGTTATCTTTATTTTGTATCAAAAGAGAATGTATTTCATTAACTGATTTTCTACCAATTTTTCTTAGTAAATAAATAAGCCTATAACCACACTGTTGCCTAGCAATGATTACACAGAACCACGCCACACACACCACTTCTTAGTAAAAAAAAAAAAAGAGTTTTAAGAAGCAGTCACAATTACAAACTTGCACACAGTTATGAGGGAAGGTTGATTAGCACAGAAATGACCTTGGTGTCATTTGGCCCAAGTTTATCAATGAAAGAACACAAGTATCTATTATGCAAGCCACCAGCTTAGTAAGGAGTGGTGAGGATACCTAGAGTAATGAGGACATCGAGGTTTAGAGCAATGTACCAGCTCTCTTAGTTTTCTGTACCTGACATTCACCATTCAGGATGTCAGTGATGTCATCCAGTGACACGCATGGAGGTGTAACCTGGCTGAAAGCAGCCAAGGAATGTGTGATCTGCTGAGATCTCTTTGCTGAAGCCAGATGACTTACACACACTAACCTTTATTACAGCAATTCAAATTACATATAATGTTTCCTGTATGCTATCTGATCACCTGCACGAGGCACATTATTTACTTGGTGGCCCTATATCAAGTAACATGTGTCTGTAGGACAAATCCTCTAAAGGTGTGTGGTTGTGTCATAGTGAGTCTGGTGCTTTGGCTTTGCAGAGGTGGGATAAGAAAGACCCTCTGGAGCAGGCAGCAGAAGACTGGAGAAGTGAGAAAAGTTGGTCTGGTACTTTTAGGATCGAAAAGACAAGAGGTACTTCTAAAACATGAGAATGTTGCATGGAAGAATGTTTCTCTAATTAAAGGGCATTGAGAAATCTGGCTAAACTTGGCACAGGCTCACAGTTGTCTACATTGGCTTTGGCACACACGTGTGTTTTGTGCTCAGGGCACGTGCTCAGAGGAGCATGCTGAGCCCTTTGCAGCGATTCTGAAACTCAGCACAAAGAACTCCTAAAATGTACTACTGGGGTTGAGGAGCTGAGGCTGACAGCACAAAGAAGCTGTGAAGTTTAAATCTGGTTTAAAAGCCTCTGCAGTCACCTGAAAAACCTCACTCAACGGCTCTCAAGGGAAAGATAATTTAGAGTTGTGTTTAAAGCTTCTGAAGTACTTAAGGCTATAGATATATTTGTAGGTAACGCTATGCAGCAGGAAGAGACCTGTAGCGTGAAAAAGAGGGAGCTGATATTCACTCTGTGCATTTGTGGAGAGGGGTCTGCTTCAGCTGAGTAACCTCCTCCACGGTCCCTCAGCCCGAGCACTGGCTAGCAGGTACATGGTGTGGGATTCAAGAAGGGCACCCTGGAGAATACCTTTGGATTGAGCAAGAGCTGAAGCGGAGGCTTCCTGTGGATCTCCGTCACATAAGCCAGTGAAGTGAGGGCCACCCACAGGTTAGAAACGACAGTACTGATGCAAACTAAAAAGCTGATGTGAGCATAAGCTTCTGGAACTGCCCAAATTGCTTACATGAAGGAAAGCACCAGGACGCTGTCCCATTTCCTACCACAGCTGCAGGATGCACCTCCAAAGCATTATCCTGATGCGCTGGAAAGGTATAGAAAAATGGCGATGAGAAGAGGAAAATGAGCAGATAGTTGCGGTGCTGTCCCTTCTCCCTTGTTTTCCTCTCGAGAGCTCTCAGGCTGGTAGGAGGGAGGCCAGTCCTCGCGCCCGCCCACTCTGGAAGAAAGCTGAGCCCCCATTTAGCACCTGCTTGGCAGATGCTCACACCATCAGAAGCCGGAGGATACCCTGAGGTGAAGCTCTATTGATGCGTATTACTCTGAACCAATAAATATTTCACTATTGGAGAGAGAGAGAATATGAATCAATAATTCAGGAGTAAGGAAAGGGGAAGGGATAGGTTGGAACCATTGCTGGAGGATGTGCTTCACTTTTTGAAAAACTTACACTCTGTGGGGTTTTATTTCAAAGACTACCTTAATAACCTACAGTCTTTTCAGTAAAGTCTTAAAGCCACTATACTCATCAGAGGAACAATCATTCCTTGTTGCATCACTAATCAATGAGTAACACTAAACATAAGGTTTCTTCCACAAACTTCCTTCTGGAGGTCATTTCTGATCCAGCCTCTCTATGGAGGCAGGGGAAGAGAGAAGAGAGAGAAGACAGGGTTGGGAAGCTGTGAGAATAAAGAGCAAAGTGCTATTAATTGCACAATAAAGTCACAAGGAGGGAGGTAATATAGTTACACTAATTTAATTTTGAGCTGAGCTTTGAAGAAAAAGAGAAGATAAATGAAAGAAGAAAATGAGGAGATAAAGAATTACTGATACAGAAAAAATTATCCTGGTTTTCCAGTGAAGTAAAACAGGTTGCTTTTTCTGAAGCATTAAGCTGAGATCTCAGTTTCCAATTAGAAGTATCTGGAATTTCTGGAATTTCAAAAGGCTTAGAAAAAAAACCAAAAAAACCCAAAAAGTTTTGAAAAACCCATGCCTGTTTGCTTGGAAATACTGGCTCAAACTGTTTACTTCTCAAAAAAATTTTTTAAATTGTTGAAATATCTTGTTTCCAAAGGCATAAATTTAAAATCAAAATCTTCTGACTTGGGGGTTAGAATATCTTCATCACACTAAACTTCAGAGATGGTTTTCAAATGTGTAAAATGGTGATATCAAAATGAAATACTTTACCTCACTGCCCTAAATTTTTTAAAGCACAGATTGAAGCTATTTCTTCATATTGCTTGGTTTTGTCATGATAAATTGCACAAAAGGTTTTCCTAACCTGCTCTCTCCCTTTATGGTAATCTGTGCAAGAAGAGCAATATGTTATGTTACTTGAAGTGGCAGGACACTGGATTGATGCACATTTTCTTCCGTGGACTGCACTTAAAACATTTGTTCTGTCCTACAGAGAGAACTTGGTTTTAAAGGCAAAACTTAATATAGCCCATATATACAACAGGAGTACCAGTTCTTGCAATTTTTTTGTAAAACCTGCATCTCTGTGAGCACTCATTTGCTCAATAAGCAGAACAAAGGCTTGAATATCTCCTCAGATTTTCTTGGGGGGGAAAAAAAAAAAAGAAAAAGAATAGCCTGAGGTGTATTTAATTTGGTGAAAGCAAAAGTACAGGCGTAAGTAGGTTAACTTTAAGCAGACAAGACAGGGTTGGTCATTCATTAATTAAGTTTGCAAATTAAATCCTGACAAAATTTCCTCTGACTTTAGCAGCATTTGGTTATCACTCCAGGTACTTTTGCGGGAGGCACTTTTTAATTGAAATAACAGAAAAACAAAAAAGGATATTAAGTAGTTCAATATATGGCACAGTTGGGATCAAGCTGACACACTCAGACACTAACCTACAGCTTCTCTAGTGCTATATTTTTTACCCACTCCTCATGGAAAACCTGGTGACCCTTTGTAGATGGCAGTGAACCCGGCATACTGCAGAATCAGGCCCATCAGGCTGCCCCTTCCACTTCTCTCACAGGCAAGCCTAAAATGTTTAGGTGTATGTAAGATTAACACCCATAGGGAAATTTTTATGCACCTCTACTCACAAAAAAAGGCAATTTGTTATTTGAGGAGGAACGGATCTTAGTTAATATTAGTCATTTTTGGTATAGATGCGGGTATAGGCTAAGACCTACATCCAGCCTAGGGCTGACATGGCCAGCTCAGCTTGTCACCTCACATCCCTTTTTAAGAAAAGGGACTTTAAGGGCTCAGCTCGTCTGACCCGTTTGCAGTGCCAGCCAGACTGAACTGCAACCCAGAGGGCAGAGGAAAGCTGTGCTCACGAGAAGTCAGCTGTGGGCTCCCATGCTTAGATGAATCTTGCTGTCTGCCTGAATGGATTGGTGGTCAATTAAGAAAGCAAGAAAATAAATACACAAACCTTTGGAAGCTTTCCCAGCTCCTCTAGCATTCGCAGCTGGCTAGTCGTGGCTTGGCTGCCCTCAGGAGTGGGGGAGCTGGTACCTCCCAAGGGTCATACCTGCCTCTGTGGCTCACCTGCGGTCATTATTTGCTTCTTTTAATGCTTCTTCAGTTAATTTTCTTTGCAGATTCATTCACGGGACTCATAAACATAATGACTGACATAATTTGGCGCTACACTGGAGATTTTATGGCTCCTGATATCGTTTGCAGAGTCGTTCGCTACTTCCAGGTACAGAAACCTCGTGCTCCCCATATGCCTAAGCTGCAGTGCTTTGTGTCCCCACAGCGGGAAACCCCAACAGAAATGCTATCTAGAATTGTTCAAAAATGCTGAATGCTGAAAATTTTTATTTAAAGCTGAAACACTTTAATTAAAGCATACAGAATCTTTTTAATTTTGTGGACAAAATAAAGGAAAAATATCTGGGTGAATACAAGAGGTGGGGGTTTTTTCCCTTTTCTCCTTTTTTTTCTTTTTCTCTGAAAGTTTTCCAATATTCCTAGTTGCTGACATCATTTTCTGCAACAAATTTATCTCAGCTGCTGTCTTGTTACACCTTCTGTCCCAGGTGGTCCTTCTCTATGCCTCGACTTACGTCCTTGTGTCACTAAGTATAGACCGATACCATGCCATAGTTTACCCAATGAAGTTCTTGCAAGGAGGTAGGAGAATTTCTGTGCCTTATTATTGCTATGGATATTACTGGACAGTTTTTTAGTTTTCAAAATTCTTAATCTTGTTGCCATGAATTATTTATTCCTGCTGTAGCTACATTTGAACTCCATTACAGTTTCCCAAATGACAAAGGAACTCTGATTTCAAGATCTATTAAACTCCACTTAGCCCTCAGCAGTTTTCAGAAGTATTGTGTTAGCAAAGAATGAAATCACATTTTAAAAAGTATAGTGGTTTTCATTATCTTTCAGCATTTTTAGAAGGTAATTATAGCAAAAGTTATCTCTTGTACAACTATATTGACTATACTAGCTGCAACAGCCATCTTTTCTGTAACTTGGATGGAGAGGATGGTACTGAGAATTCACACAATAGTTTAATAAGAACTTCAAAAGATAGAGCATATAATTTTGGATATCTACTGTTTCTTATAATTTCTTCTATTTGTTTTGGTTTGCTTTTTGGGTTTTTTTTTACAGCACTCAAATATCTCCTATCCTCTTAGAAGTACAGTTTAAAGAAAACTATTTCTTTCCTACAGAGCCAAAATAGGGCATTAAGACTGTTGCACTGAGTGAATAAATAAAATTAGCAGATGGGGAGGAAGAAGAACAGTTACAAGAACCATGAGGTCTGGAAAATGTGCTTTAATCAAATGCAAATATCATTCTTGTTTTGGAGTAATGATGGCTTTTGCCAGACGGCTCTATTCAGGGGATCAGATTAATGGTCCTTTCTGGCCTTAAAACCCTATGAATCAATCACAGCCGAAGCAGTGGTGCAGCTTTGGCAGATGTTAAGATCTGAAAACTTAAAATACTTGTCTGAAATTTAGCTTCATATTCCCCAGCGTGCAGATGAACTTTTTCAGACCGAGGAGACTGATATCAAGGTTTTCTCAGTAGGCTTTGGGAAGTGGGGCATGCTCTACAGCTCCTGCTTATCTTGCACCAGGCATGGCAGGTGCTTTTAAACCCACCAGCTGAGTGGGGCAAGATGAGACAGACCTGCTGGTATTTCTTCTTCATGGTAGAGGAAAAGTAGCACTTAAATTGCTGCCTGGGCACAGTAAAGAATTTGATGGTTAATCTTTGAAAAACACTTTGAAGTTGAAAAAGAACCCCCACAAAAATCACCTTAAAATCTCACCTCAAATTTTCATAAAAGTCACATTTGCTATACCTTTACCAGTCCTTTTTTTCTTTTATTTTTAAGACTGGAGAAGAGCAGACATTGCCCTCAGTCAAGGGTACCAGAGCCATCAGCTGGGTGCAGGTCTGGGCAGAGGAAAAATGACTGACAAAGCTCACCTGCCTCTGGCAAGGGTTGGCTGCTCACTGATGGACAAGCAAAGACCATGTTCAGAGGGAAAAAGACGACATCCATATCCAAAAGAAGAATCTTGAGAAATATATTTATGATAGCAACTTTTTGGAATATGCATTAAATAATCACCTTTTGCAACCCAGCCACTTCTTGCAGAGGTGACATGTGGGAGGCTTTTGAAATGCCCTCTTAGCTGTTCTGCAGACAGAGAACAAAGAGATTTACAAAACTTTGTCATTGGTGATGACACAGAGAAACTTCATGAACAGTTCTGAGTCAACCTGTGGCAAATTTCTTTCCAAAATGAAACACTCATCCCCTCAAAATCCTTCAATCAAGAAACAAAAGAGTTGTTTCTCCTTACTGATTTTAAAATTATGTTTCCATGTGTCCTTGGAGCGTCATTTTAGAAAAAAAAAATCAAATATTTAGCTTTGAGAATGCCAACTTTTTTTTTTTTATTGTGGTTAAGTCACTAGGCTCAAGTCCTTTTAAAAAGCATTTGCAATGAGTTGTACTTTGCATGATTTTTGAGAAGACAAACTTTGACAGCTGAATATTTTATAATTTGCAAATACATAAATGACCACAGAAAGTGAAGGATGTGAAAGAAGTATGCCTTCTATTGTTAACACTTTTACTGTGAGGCACCTAATTCTATAACCAAAAGGGGCATTAATAAAAAATCATAAAATAAAGATTGAAAGGAAAATTAACTGAAAAGTTATAGAAGACATTTCATGACTATTTAATCATGTTGAAAGGGTATACGAAAACAGCATTACAAACTAAACAAGAGTTGGCAGAAGAATTGCTTAATGAAAAGAAACCCAAATAGGTGTAAACTGTCCCTGGCATGGCTTTGGACTGAAAACAATGCTAAAGTCCATCAGGTCAATGAGCTTCTGGAACAGCCCACTGTTTCTGGATTTAAAACCTAATTTTAAAGTGGCACTCACTTTATCAAAGGATTGCATAGCACTGACATTCTTGGTGGCAGGAAGCAAAGTTCCTTCCAAGAGGTGCCACCCTGCCACACGTTGCTGGGAACAGAGAGATGTGCACAAAACCATTGTCACAGCACACGCATGGTGGGAGCGGAGAAAACGGGACGGTCACACGAGAATATCCTTTACGTGAGTCAGTGCTCAAAACTGAAGTTCCCACCCCAACTGTGGGACTTAGTCTTGACCATTCCAGTATGAAAAACTCTCCAATTAAACGGCAATGTTGTTTTTTAAAGGAAAATACTGAGACTGGCTGAATAGAATATTGTATTTCAAAAGCTGTTATGTTTTTGATTCCACTTATAACTGACATAGTTCTAGTTATGTGATTTGCTGGCATTTAGAGCATATTAGAGCAACTACTAAAAAAAACCCCAACATTAAAAAACAAAACAAAAAAAACCCCCCAACAACTACCACAAAACCTGCTTGTGAGGCAGCAAATCAACATTGGTCTGATAAAACAAAAATCTACTTCCCTGAATGCTATCAGTGCCCTGTAAAGCCCTTCAGACTAGCAAGGCCATGTTTTACCAAACACAAGAGACATTTCAAAACAAGAATAAGTGAACATTGCAGGTAATGTTTTATAAAACACAAAGATATAATACCACTCTTGTCCAACCCAAATTGCCCACTTCAGTCCAAATTACAGTCATCGTTACATAGTGCAAAAAAAAGAAGGCATGTTATCCAGATATGATCTTTTCCCCTTAGAAATACACAGGTGGCCCCCACTGAGGCTTGTATGAATGTAGTTTAAGTAGTTAGCTCACATTTGAAGTATCCTTTCTGTCAGGAAATATTTTGCAAAATTTATTCTTAATATTCCTTTTGCTAAGTTTATTCTGTTACGCTTTGGGAAACTTTACGGTTCTCCTTTTCCTGTGCACTATTTATAGACTTAATCTAACCCTCTCACTTAGGCAGATGTCATCAGAGTTCCCTTAAGCCCTAGATTAGCAAGACTGTATTTTGCTGAACGTGGGTAGCATTTAAAAATGAGCAGGATAACTGAGTATTTGCAACTGATGTTTTATAAAGCATAAAATTACTTTTTGAATGTTTCGCCCACATGCTTTTGTATTGCTCTTTGAGCTTCAAGGAGGAAAGACATTCTTCTTGATATGCATAATTTAAAGTGATTTTCTGTTTCACACACAACCTCAAGTATTTTTTAGGACAATAAAGTATTTGAACACTAAAGCTTCCCAGATCAAAAAAGCTGTCCCCATCTGTTCCTCTCGCAATCTGACTGAGGAGGACTAACTGTCACTGAGAATCACTAGTACTCTACAGATCAGCCCTTCTTCCCCACACTTTTCGGCTAGAGCTATCTGGATTTCAGCCAGAAGATGCAGATTTGTGAAAATGAAAGCCTTAGGACTTTTTGCTCCAACACACTGATATTCACGAAATCCCATGGGTGCCACCAAGCATCATTTGGTTGCCCACTTGTTTTCCCCACTTGACAGTGGAGGAGGCCAGAAGTCAAGAGGAAGAAGTAGCCCAAATCTGTTGGGTGTTCTGGCTCCTATTCTTCACCATGAGGTCCAGGATCTCCGTGTCAGTGTCTCTTAGAGCAGATAAAACAGGGCTGAACACTTGAGCACCGTCATCTGCTGTGTCTCATGGTTAGCAGTCCACTCTTGTCATGGCTTGGGCATATACTCTCAACAGGAGCTGGGTTTGGCCCCCAACACGATACAGAGAAGCGCAGGAGATGCCCAGGCTCCTCAGGACCGCATTTCTGTGGGACAATAAAGTTGCAGCTGGAGTCAAAGGCAGCTGGTTGTGCAGTCCTGTTCTGATCCTGAACTGAGGCATTTTCTTTTTCCTGTTAGGAAAAGTTTTTGCAGTCCTTTTCACTTCAAGGTGTATCAGTACGCATGCAGTAGGGCAGGCCTGCAGTCCTTTACTTCCATTCACAAGGTTCTCTTGGTAGCATAGAGGAACCATTTACATTTCATGTTTCTGACTTGCTGACCCTGATCAGGCTTTTTCATAGTGTTTCAGATTCAATATACCCTAAGCATCATTAAATAAAACTTGCAAAGTACAAACTCATAACGACATGATTATTTATCTTGAGAAAGAGACGAAATCCCTTTTTTTCCTTTGCAGTCTTAGCAGCATCAGCCAGCTGAACCCTAAAATTCCCTTTCTTCACATGATTTCCTCCTCCTCCCTGCCTCTCTGTCAGTACTGCTGCAAGGGTTCACTCTCACCAACAACCCCATTAACACTGTCTGTTTGACTCTGTTGCACAGAAAGACAGGCGAAAGTGCTTATTGGAGTGGCCTGGAGCCTCTCTTTCCTGTTTTCCATACCAACTCTGATTATTTTTGGGAAACGGCAGCTCTCCAACGGAGAAGTGCAGTGCTGGGCTCTCTGGCCTGATGACTCCTACTGGATACCCTACATGACAGTGGTGGCTTTCCTGGTGTATTTCATTCCTCTGATCATTATCAGGTAAGCGTGAACCGCAATCAGCAAGCGTGTGGCTAAAGCTGTCAACTGTGCAATCAGCATAATGCCTTAATTTCTACTCATTCATTACAGTTTCATTTCCATACCTGCTGTATAGCTGCTTCGGTTTTTATCACATAATACACGGGTCACTGTACTTGCCCTGGGTGTTCTCCATGTGGTATTAACAGCAGAAACATTTTCTCTGAAAAAAGGAATGAATCTCTAAGTGTGTCCACTTATCTCCACAGCTTCAGGCTTGAAAGATATCTTCAAAAATCCAGTATGAATATCTCTCTATTATTACAAAAGATAACTTCAATAAAAGAATAGGAAACTACACTTAACACTAATTAAAGTAAAATGAAATTGAAGTGCTCTCAAGCTGCTCAGTTCTAGACAAGTATTCCTTCACCAGGATTTGAAAGAAATCCCCAAGCATTTGAAGTTGTCAACCACTTTTAAAATAGGAACAAATACAATTCTTCCTGTTTTGTTATAGGAAACCTAACCTGCAAATATTTGAGACTGATTTGTCCCAAATCACAAAGGCAATCTGCAGCAGAATCTGTTTTAAACTGAGGTCAACCAATAACCCAGACTGTGCTCAGTGATCAGTGAAGTTTATTGCCTCCCTCTAGGGCACTGCCATTAGTTGCCGTTAAACAAAAATAATCTAGCCATGAGGCACTACTAACACAAAGGAGCAGCCAAAATCTGATGAGGAAGGGGACTAAGGTTTCTTAACTGCCTCAAAAGGCTGCCAGTGGCAGTAATTTGTTCTCTGTGCCCTTATCTTCCTTTCCTTTTCTTTTTTTTTTTTTTTTTCCTCTTTCAAGGTTTTTCTCTTGCAAGGTTACAGTAGGATTTCTTGGTGTCCATCTCTTCTTGTCAGCAGCAAAGAAGACTTGCTGGGACTCCTTTTTCCCCACATAATTTGACGACAGGCTGTTTGGACTCTAAGAGAGGAATTACATTTGCATGTCCCTTGTATATATCCCTTGGTCCATCTGCTTTTCCAACAAGTGATGAGCCATGAGTCTCTGTTAGCTTCCTGCTCATTAGCACCCTGGGCGGCAGCAGGGTGGGGAGTGGAAGGAGGTGCTGACCTTCTCCAGAAGATGACAAGACTGCCTACAAAAGCTAAATGCCTAGAAGTTTCTTACTGTTTTATCATGGGCCTTAAGTTCTGCACCTTTTAATAGAAGCAAGTTTATCTTTGATAGAATCAAAACCATGTGGTGCTTGAAGTTTTGATACGGAATCAATGTGGACCAGTACCGCTCCCTAGAGAGAAGGGATGGTTATTACACTTTGCTCTTATGTCATGTCAGTTTGCCAAAGCTTCCATTTCTGTGCCAGAATGCACAGATAAAATCCACAAAATCATAAAAATTCTCCCTAAAGAAAGGACGTGATAGCAATAGAAAAAAACTACTCGCAAGTTGTCCAATAGCTCTTCTTTCCATCATTTCTCTATATGTTGTGCTGTCTCTTAAAGCAGCCTAGTTGTAAAACCAACCAAAAAAATATTCTTGGGAATATGTAAATAAAAATGTGGGTAGAGCTGCAGCCCAGCACTAGCAGCATACACTGAACAGACAAAAAACAATTTAAGAGTTGAAAGAAATGGCACTAAAACCCTTTGAGGCTGGCTGTTAGTGTTAGAGGGATTCTTCTATGAGCTTTCTCAAGTAGCTAGCAATGAGGAAATTCTAGCCAGCATCTTAAGTGTTTTAGGAAAAAGACTCACAGCCTGTCCAGTTACCAATCATTCCATAGGTGTGTGAAACATCTCTTTCCCACTCAAACATACAGATTTGCATGCTTTCTATTACAGACCAGCTACTCCTTTTTACGTGCCATGTGTACTTGTTTGGCAAGAAAAGACAAGCTACAGAGCAAGGAATATTTCAGAGCTGTTGACATTATGCTCCCCTCCTCCCTGCCAAAAAAGATATTCAAACCAGATCAGCTCTATGACTTGCTTTAGAGTAAATCCCCAGAAGCAAGAAGGTGATGAAGACATGAGGGGAAAGGGAAAGGCAGTGAAACTGGCATTTCATGAGATTGCCCTGACAGCTGAGACATGAATAAAACATCCTAAAATTTTTGTGCCTTTAACCTTAAGCAACTTTCACACAAGAAGTTTATGGCAACTCAGGAACTTAAAACACTGGTCTTGGAGGCAAGGGGCAGTGCAGTGCCCATTGCTATCAAGACACATTCCTGGTTTCAGTGTATGTTAATACTAATGCTCTTGTGTTCTTCCCAGGAGAAGTCAGACTTTTGACAGGTCCTAAGTGGTGTCTGCACTGGGAGGAAGGAAGGAGAGTGGTACAGGGAAAGATTTTTTTTGTGCCTTTTTATTTCTAGTTGTCAGTGATACCATTTTCTTCAGAACCTAGAGGATTTTCTAGAACTACAGAAAAAGAGGATTATCATCAGGCCAAGGTCAGCTGAGACATTATGAAAAAATGCCATGCAATTTGGAAAGAAATTACTGTTTTTTAGAACATTTTTTCAAGCCTCAAGTGTACAAGTGAAGGTTGCAACTTTCCAGCTGACGTATCTGTAAAATATCTGTCAATGCAACCTGAAGGTGTGACATCTATTTTGTTAAAAATTATTGGCAGTCCAGGAGTTTAAAGCTAATCCACCTGATGTGGCTGCAGCATATAAATACTCTGCTAAGCAGTTTGTGGCTCAAGAACAGGAATGGCTGTCAGTATCTGCAGGGACTCGCTTTCTCTGCAAATGTTTTGTTCCACCTAATACTTTCAGATGCACAGTATGTTTGATGATGAGACACTATTTCATAAGGGTGAGATAGATCACGTGCATCCTAGTGGTGTGTTACTCTGTCAAGAAGTTAATTATAAAAATGAAAGGCTTTATTTAGTAAGTGAAGGAAGGCATTTTGTGATTTATTTTTTTTTAATGACCTTTAGCCAAAGATGTTACCTAAAAAAGGCCACAACATAACAATGGAGAGAAGATCCATAAATGTGCAACTGAAAAGTCAAGGATCAGTATCTAAGAAGCTGTGACTACATATAAACCAGAAGCCAAGGCAGACGACACAGTTACTGAGGCAGCAAGGCAGGGTGCACACAGGGAAAAAAATAAAATCTTTTCTGCAAAAATTCATATTGTTTGCACAGCTACTTTATTTTCTCTGCTGAAGCATTCTGATTTAGCTGCATGGCAGGTGCCTGATGCATTGTGGGACACTCGCTGGCAGAGTTAATTCTTAATTAGTTCTGCTGCCTGAATTTGCTGAAAACCTAACCTCTAGAGCAAAGCAGTTCACTGATGACAGCACTTTTTTCTGGTGCTGTTCATCTGAAGTGCATACAAAGGATAAAATCTTACTTTTCAGGTGCAGGACTTAATTCCACACTAGATACACTGCTTTGGCTGAGCTGTTTTCACTTGTTACAGTCCAGACACCATCATCTTTTAGGATTCTCTCATCCTTCCCTCAGCACTCTCAGTAGAGCTGATTTTACATGTTCCTGACAGCCTTCAACTAACTCACAGGAGTTGTGCTATTCATAACACTCCAGCCCATGGAATGAATTATTTAGCTGATAACCTTATGCTTAGTCTGGAAAATCCTTCCACTGACAAGCTAAACCCCCAGATGTGGTGTGAGCACACAGATTTGAAGCCAAAACATGAACCAGAAGAAAACATTCTGTCCCCCTGTTTTGTTTTTTTTAAATATATATTTGAAAAGGTAATTAATGAAGAAAATTGCAACAGCCTGAAAGATTTAAATACTTGTGAGGTCTATTCCTACCACTTCTTCACAACTGGGAAATCAGCAATCAGTTATCAAACAGCTTGTGGTCTTTTTGGCAAGTTTTTTCATCTGATTATAATACAAATGAACAAGACCTGAATAATGAAAAGAGAATGAAAAGCAAGATTAGTATTTTTAACCCAAGCGTGTGGTTATCTTTGAGAGCTGAAAAAAAGGAGAGAATATTTGTCCTTTTAATGTAAAATCTTTTCTTGTCCCCACTATCTTGGTGTCATACAGGGAGAGTCACAGATCCTGTATCAGGTATTTCTATACAGTGCTTAAAAATTTGGCCTGTTCCCTCTTATTTACACTGTTCTACCACTTCTGCAGTTGATATTGTCAACCTAACAAACCTCAGAAAATTCAGAAAAAAGTAATTAGGGAATGTGCAGTAATTAGTTTTCAAGGACAAGTGTCATCAGCTATAACCAAAGCCTTTCGTCCTATGCTGAAATACACCACGGAAAGCTCAAATGGTATCTGTGTTAGTTGAAAAACCTCTGGGGCATTGCTCAGCAGAGGTTAGATATGGGTCAGGTCTGCTCTCCTGCAAATAGTTGCATCTGGGCCCCTCAGATCCTGTGATGGGGAAACAGGAGAGCTACTGGGTTTCTATTCTGTATCACTACTCTGTCAAAACATAATTATATTCTGGCACTTGAGTATTCACAGGGTTCTTAGCTGTTATTCATGACTGCTAAATATATTTTTATATTTTTATGTTATGAATGTAATACATAGGCATTTATCTAATATAATTGCAAATTCATGTTTAAAAAAATTGCTAAATCTCCTCTTGAAGCATCGAGAAAAAAATATCCATCTGCTCTTTAAAATCTAAACTCCAAAGAGAACATTTGCTTTGGAGTAGCTGAAAAATAATTAGAAGAGAAAAAACAGAATTGGCTAAAAGGAAATATACGGAATTAAACCCAAGGCATTGCAATGAAATAAAAAATTGATTAAATAAAAAGTATTTCTCTGAGTTAAATCAAATAAAGGGACTAGAAATACCATTAATAATAAAACTAAAGGTCATTTTTTGAGCTTGATTCAGTGAGCACATTAATTTTTGCCTGCAATTTCCATTTCTAAATAAAAAAGCCTAGATCCTGCACATATGTTCTAATATCTGCCCATCTCTTTATCTACCCATTACATATACCTGCAATGGTTTGTTCAAATGAGATTACATATGCCTTTTTTCTTTAGATAAACAGCACTGTAAATTAGCTACCATAAAACAACGCAGCCGCATCACTTTGCACAAATAAAGTAAAAGGAACAATAGGCAATGCTGGATGATAAACAGAAACATTTAGCAGGGAGCTTAAGTGCACTTTTGCCATGGTAAAGGCTCATTTTACTAGAAAATACTGAGGCTGGATGGGATGTTGTCATAATGCAATTATTTACTTAAAATAAATAATCTGTTTAAAGAGTGGGCAGACCAATAACTCTTATGATTGATGATACCAATACATAACTTTACCAGAAGACATTTCATTTTCTAAAAAAAAGTGATCCATGAATTAAAAATAAAGATAGGATGGGACTGTTCACAGTAGCATTTGTACAACTAACCGTAAGTTACATATTTACCTGGATAAAGAATTCTGTAATTACCAATGAGGCTTATTAAACAACATAATTAACTAATAACATGAAATGATGAAACTGGATCTTAGTCCTTCAGAATTCGGATCAAGCTAAGTTGTTTTTGGAGACGCAAAGGATTTCCTTTTCTCAGATATATCCATAATGTGAACCATATTCTTGTATTTTCCTACCACCCTCTTGAGATACTCATTTTATCAGGGCTAGAAAAATTGTCACATTTTCAGATCAACAGCATGTCCCTTTTATCCTGTGGTCTTCAAAGCCTGAGCAGCTTCTTTTCAAAATGTCTTGGATGAATTTTCCATTCAGGTTTGACTACTCCATGGTAAGTAGTACCCTTTCATTAGACTTTCACCTAAAAATAATGGGCCACAACAACTCATATAATATTTTCATATCATAGTGTACAATGAAATGACTACAGCACCTGTTTCTATAGCCCCCAAGAAACCTCAGGGAGGGTTGAAGACCAGTGCACTCTGTGCTTACAGACACAGAGACATGTGAAAACATCTGGACCTAAAGAACTGTACATCACATCTCCCTGTGCCTTCAGTGGAGGCAAGAGCAAGCAGCATGCAGACAAGTTACATGGGTTGAAAAATGGGTTCGTGGCAATGTGTGTCATGTGCTTTTACACTTGATAGTGAAGGCTGAGCAGCTTGACATGCAGAGGAAGGGAACAGAGATTACAATATGGTCAGAGTGGTGCAGACCATTGCCAAACACCCTTCTGAATAGTAGCTGTCATCTGTTCCCTGTTACACTTTACTCATATGCCACTTCATTTTCCATCAAATGGGAATTTCTTCCCACCCTTTGAGATCTGACCAACTTCCACATCCTCCTTCACCTGCCTTTTACAGAAAGAAAGGAGCTACAAATGCATACAAAAACATTTCCATTGTAAGAAAAACACAACTTCTGTTCCCTAAGTGCTCACATTTTCGTCTTGTGGCTTTGAATCACACATGCAATTGCCTTTTATGATCCTAAAGTTTAGGTGACACATTTCTGGAAACTCCAGTTTCTTAAATCCGTGCCAACATTTCTGTGGGGAAAAAAAAAATGGTTAGGTACTAGTACGAGTTAGGCACTCTTTGGAGTCCCAGAGAGATCCAGTCATAAAGGCATGATTGTGGCTGGCAAAACCATCACTCAGAAGAATACCTAGCGTAACAAGTGACTTGGCTTTCCTGACACCCACCCTGAGCATCCTTACACCACCTCTGGTCCACTCCTGATAAGGAAGGCTCCAATGGCTTCAGCTATAGAGAAATGAAAGATGAACAGAGGCAAAAACACCAGTACAAACCCACGATGTTGGCAGCTCATTATAAACCTCTAGATTAACACAGGAATTCAACTTTCCTCTGGAGTCCCAAAAATTAAGGATACAAATGAATCACATGTAATCTCATATGTGAAATGCCAATGAAGAGGACAAATGTTATAACTGTATTTGGTGAAAGGCATGTTCCTACCAGACTCTGCAGCCAAGAGGGCACTTGGCTGGAAGTAGGAAGCCTGACTATTTCGACTACAGAATTAGACCCCTTCATCCTGATGCTTAAGCAGCTTTGAACATGTCCTGCTGGACACAGGCAAGTCTGCATCAGAGGGGACATTGCTTCAACTACGAATATAAAGGCTAGAGATACTAGGCTAGAGGGAATATATGAACAGGACTTTTAGGAGTTGCCCAAAATTTTTTTGAGATTACAACAATTATTATTATAATACATTCTTATTCATTGGAACAATCAAAGGAGAAAAAATTATGTGATTTTTCCATCATTGTCAGTACAAAGTACAAAGAAACTCTCAAGTGTATGAGCTGTTAAATAAACAGCCTCTTGAAAAGCCAGGAGATAAAAGGAAAATGTTCAAGTTAGCTGGGAGCCAAGCTGGACCTCTGAGAGCATTAAGGAGAGCAAGTTGCAGTCCACAGCAACTGCATGCAAAGCCCTCACTGGGCAAAGACGCTACTGCTCTACTGCACAGCCCAGACAGCATGATGAATTTACAGCTCTCACCTACTAAGTCTGGAAACCAGATGGATCAAACTTCCATAGATAGGAAACCTCCAAACCTCCCAGAGCTCTTTGAGCACAAATATCACCTCTGCAAGCGTGTCCAGCAATTGATGGTGCTGTAGGAAAGGCTCATATATCATTCTGAAAGGTCTAATAAGAAGGCCTCTTCTGAAAATGAAAATAAACCACATAAGAGCAAGACACATTTTTGCCTCTAGAAAACACCCCAAAATAACATCCCTAGTTGCACCTTTTTCACAGAGGGGCCACTAAGGTTTATGGCAATTAATGCTCAGGTTGCCTCAGATTCTCCAGAGTACTGTGTTGTATTGCAGTGGTACAGGACGATTTCTGTTATGATGCTTGGTTTTTCACATCAGGAAAACATGGCAACCGGAGTGAATTAGCTGAAATACTCTTAAATCATTTTTTGTCTTCCTTAGCAAAC
This sequence comes from Myiotriccus ornatus, assembly GCA_036023395.1. NCBI lineage: Eukaryota > Metazoa > Chordata > Aves > Passeriformes > Tyrannidae > Myiotriccus > Myiotriccus ornatus. The sequence goes on from JAYRBT010000082.1 coordinate 46,284,426, forward strand.
TAAAAAGGAAAACAGCAGTCAAAGGTATGCTGTTGCTTAGTGATTTTAGCTGCATGTTATGCATACTTGCAGGAGAAAAGGCAGTCAGAGCAAGGCCTTTTATCTTTTGTATATAAACAGCTGAAAAGGTAACATCCTCAAGGAGGATGTGGGTTCAAACAGATCTTCAGCTTGTAGAAATTATTTTTACCTATTCCATACTAAATCAATGGAAGTCCAGATTGGTTATTTCCTAACCAAATCAATGGAAGTCCAGATTGGTTATTGCCTAGGGAAAGATCATAATTATCCAAGGTCATTGTGCACTAGGGAACTTTTCACCTATTCTCATGGAAAGTATATATTCCCCTCTAAATATGCAAATTGTGGTAGCTCTGGTTTTGAATCATCTATCTGATAATTCTGTCCTCCTTGATTTCCACCACAGGACCTTGAGACCCAAAACTGAGCACTGTATGTAACTGCATTTCTTGTGGATCTTGCCCCTATCAGATTCCCCAGGGTACCATTCTATTCATTAGCTTCACACATGAAGTAACACCAGTATACATACAGAAATATGTATGCAAGAAAAAAACAGAAGAGTACATAACAGCAATACCAGGTCCCTCTCCTTGCTTCCCTCATTTCGGAGCTAGTGTCCTGGGGCTGGTACCCAAGCGGGTTTGGATTTGGCTAGCTCAAAATCCCCACTGAACTCGTCTGTGAGATTTTGGTCAAATCATTGCCTTCCTCTGAGCCTCAGATTTGACATCTACAAAAGCAGGACAACCATAAGGACTTCCATGGTGAAAACTCTTCAGGTCTGTTTCTGAAAAATACTACATGAGAGTCATATCTTATTTACTATTGCTGTTGCCATTTATTATTATTATTCCTATGCAGCCCCATCATCTCAGTGAGCTTCTAACACATAGATAACTGTATTCATAAAGCACAAATGATCCAGGATGCCTGCTAAATTTACTGTGCCTAATAATACCAGTGACTCTTTCCCTCTGTAGCGTCATCTATTCAATCGTGATTCGAACCATCTGGATGAAAAGCAAAGCTCAGGCTGTCATCCTATCCAGCTGTCCTGGTGAGTCTCAGCATGCACGTAACTCCAGTCTCACGACTGAATTGTGGCTGGTTCTCACAAATCTAGGAATGCCTGGATGTGTGGTGTTGCGTTGGGCCCCCATCACAGCAGTGGAAATGAGGTTTCTGTCAGTGTTCGTTCATAACTCTTCTCTACGTTATTTACTTTCTTTCCTTTGACACTAAATCCCCTTTAGAGAAACAATAGGAAAAATCTGTGAGAAAATGATTAAAAAGTGAAAACTACTTATTCTAGAACTCAGAATTCCTATTCCTAGAACTTTGTCCATTTTCAGAATAATTTTCTTCTAGCATATACCTAGGTAACACTTTTGCTGTGTTTTTACATGTCCTTGGCAAGTCTGGATTTTGCTCTAGATCAGAAATTCTTGGCCACAGAAAGCTATAAAATGAGCTGAGCATTCCATCCCAAGACTATAAATGCCAAAATGCTTCAGAAAGATCTACTCTGCTTACATTTACCCTTTTGATTTGGGGTGGCTCAGGTTTTAAGTGTTCAACTTGAGAAGACTTGAAAGTGTCCACATTTCAGGAACTACCGAGCTCCTGACTGATGCCAGGGAAGGATGGGGCTATGGATTACCTGCCTGCCAAGGTACACACTGTCACATTCACACATCAGCCCTATTCTCTTACTAGCTGAACTGTTCTTTTTCCAGGTGGCACAACCTCTGCTGGCTACACCAGTCGTGGGTTCATATCAAGGGCAAAAGTGAAAGCAATCAAGTACAGCATTGTAATTATCCTTGGTAAGTGAAAAGCCCCTCAGCTGATAGCTAGGGAGGATGCTGACATGAGGAATCTGCTTCTCCCTAGCAACCTCCATCATCAGCAGACAAAGAGCAGTGGGTGGCTCAGAGAAGGAACTTAGATCCCTGACTTGCCTTCTGACCCTGTCCTTGCTCTCTCCTCTGGCTGACACACCCCTATTTTAGGCATCTGACATAAGCCTCAAATGAAATGATAGGCACAGCCTCTCATGTGCATTAAGAAAGTAAAAAAGAGATAATTTCTAAAAGGAACAAAGGAAGTGGTATCTCCTTCCCATCCAGACTGCTGAAAGGTTTGGCAACCGAATTGTCTTTTAGGCTTAGAGACTATTTACAGCATGTGAGCTGCTGGGCTGGTGCAAGGGAGAGGAAGGAGAAGCAGAGTGTTGGGCAATTGCATTTGATGTTACAGGTGTGTTGCCTGCCGAGATGGAAAGAATGAACTCTCCTTTCCTGACTGAGCAACAGATGACTCAGTGCAGGTGTTCTCTGTCTCCCAGGGAAATGACATTATTCTGATGCAATTAGGAGGCTGATATTCTACCTCAGTAAATAAAAGCAGTGTCACACAGGGCTTATGATTAACTGCCAGAGAAATTCAGGAAAACGACCAAAGCTGTTTACTGCCAAGGGCTGACAATCATCCCCTGGCACTGAAAAAGAAATTGCTTTTTTCCAATACTACGTGAAATTCAGATTGGAGGATATTGTGATAATAGGCACTACTGAGGTGTTTAGCTCACTGTGTAGATGTAGTGTCTGCAGATGTGAGAGAGGCTGGTGTGATTCATACTTTTCATAAGCCCAAGAATAGCTTCTCTGTGTCTCAACTTTTCTGTGTGGCAGAAAGATTTTGTCAGATGCAGCTACTGCTGCAAGGCTGTCAGATGTTAAGAGCTCACAGGGATGCTCAGTATTTTAGTGGACCTTGGTAATATTAAGCACCCAGCCTCTATTGATGTGCAAACAGGTAATTAAAGTTCTGTGCACTCAGTGCTGTGACCCACATGCTGACACTGTGTACTTCTATTTTGCGGATATCTGAGCACAGACACCTCCTGTTTGGTTATTCTAGAAAACAGGAGGGGAGTTTACTTCTTCCTGGCACTTTCAAGGAACACTCAGCTAAGTGCCAGGGAAGAAATAGTGATTAATGTGACAAGAAACAGGCATGAGACCACTTTTCTGTCTCATCCGGGTCAGGAAGAGATCATGGGTCTAACTTTGCAGATACCAGTATGTTTGCAACCCAGGTACGTATAGCCTTGTTTAGTGAACTGCCTGTCCCATCATTGCTTTGTAAATCCTGAATCATAAGCCTTTGTGAGAAGAGATGACATAAAAATTTGTGAAAGACAGATTCATTCCCTATGCTTGCAAATAAAGGTAGATCTGTGACCTTTTTTTTCCCTACCACCTCTGAAAAAAAAAACCAGAGGCTATGAGCAATGCAGTCTTCTCTTCCCTTCCTCAAATTCATCTCCCAAATGGCAGTACAGGAAATTAGAGAATCTTCCTGCACACTCCGTGTACACAGCACCTCCAGCCAGCATGCCAAATGACATGTTGGTTTGCTGTAATGCGGTGTGCAAGAGTGTCGTTTCTTGCTCCTGGGTATCTGAGAGCCTTCTTTTAATAGGTGGCTATGACAGGCAGTGCTGTCATGGAGCGGCGCTTCGGTTGTGTGTACATTTAGATTGGCTGCTCACTCAGGGGATCATTAAAAGAGCACTTCACTATAACTGATGATGCTTTAACTGGCTACCTATTTACCCTTTATGTGTTGTGTAGTGTTCTGAAGTGTCTAAATATGTCTAAAGGGAGCATTCTAAACACTTAGAGGAGCACACGTAATATATTTTATAGGCATTAAAATAAAAATAAAGACAAATAAAAGCACACTCTAATAACTATGCTCTTAAATAAGATCCTGAATAGGGAGAGGGTTTTTTGCATAAACAAATATTTATGTGTTATGACAGTCTCTCCATAAGTGTGTAATTGGCTCCCTAAATTGCTAAACTATCCAATGTTAAGCTCTTCCCCTCTCTCTCTTCTGCAGCATTTGTTCTCTGTTGGAGCCCTTACTTTCTTTTTGATATCCTGGACAACTTCAACATACTCCCTGAGACTAAAGAGCGCTTCTACGCATCCGTGATCATTCAGAACCTGCCAGCCTTGAACAGTGCCATCAACCCCCTCATCTACTGCTTCTTCAGCAACCGCCTCTGCCCCCCTTTCGAGTATTGCTCCTTTACTGTCACTCTGATTACCCCCCTAAGAAGGGAGGGAACACAAACACAGCCCATAAACTGGCTGACTATTTTTGTCTGTTTTAATTCTGACCATTCCTTATTTTTTGCAGGGAAAGAAGAACTCAAAGGCTGGGAGGGACTTTCCGGGAAAGGAGTGATGGAGGGCAGGAGCTGCAGGTCCTGTCCTAAACTGGAATACATATAGCACAGACGATGCTTTGCAAAGCCACGCTGGAACCTGTACCGAAGAAAACGGAGGTCCCCCACAAGCCCTGTGCATCGTGAAGCAGATGGACACTGACTGGCAAGAGCTTGCAACTTGCTGCTCTTGTGCACCTTACAGCACACACATTTCAGAGCAGCACTGCAGCTTCAGCAATCTCACACTGTCAGTGCCAAACTCAGTACAAGGGTTTTGTATGCCTCTGTTTTGAGGCTTCATCCTGGCCCTCTGTTTAAAGCAAGCTGTAATCTGTACATGCTCCAAACAGCAAAAAAAAAAAAAAAAAATGTAAAAGGTGTCTAGTCAGAGTCTTCTCTATTTTCCAGGAGTCGCTAAAAGCCATCTACTGTACCATCTGGCTCATATAACTGCTGGAGTATTTACAAGTAATCACAGAGCAAGGACCCCAGTTAAAATGAAAACACAGGCACTTTTCCAATGAGAACACAGCCCTGTCACTCAATATAATTATATCTGGTTTCATACAGAACCACTTACAAAGTCGTACCCAGAAAAGAGGGGAATGAAGGGCTGGGTCACTGCCTGTCCCATCTCCTGGCCTAGCTTCTCAGCTCACGCCAGCCACACCATCCCTGTAGCTCAACCTGCCCATCCAGCATGATATTTCCCTGCTGTGCTACCTTGGCACACCAGTGGCACCCCAGGATCCGAGAAGGGCTCCACATGACACATCCAGATAATCATTTATTTCTGGGCTACTAACAAAGTGTTTGCCAGCCTCCCACACAGGGCACTTTGTCACTGCAGATTAATCTCGCCACCCGCACCGCAGCATTTCCCTATCCCCTGCCCTATGTAAATCATCCCTGCCACTTAAATCATGCAAGGAACCATACACATCTTTGCACAAACTCAGAGCTGGAAAAAGACCCAAATGAAACCATAAAACTCATATTACATTTAGACAAAATTATCTGATATCGGTCCAGTTTTGTAAACTCATTTTAAGGCTCAGAAAACACCATCCATCAGGCAAAGCTTTGCTGCACAGCACCCAGGAAGTTGGGCAACCCCTTCCCCCAGCCCTCAGGGCATCCTCCCACCACACTGTTCTCAAGTTTAAGGAGAAATTTCTCATGCAGGTTAAGTGGGTGGGGGAATGATATTAACTCCAATGCTCATTTTACCACAAGGCAGCTTGAAGTGTTTGTGTGATAATACACTGTCATATACTCTAACCAGCTGTATGGCAAGTGTATTTGTTTCCTCTCAGTAAAAAAATTATTCTTACTAGAGTCAGCTTTAAAACCTTTTTTTTATTGTTATGATCCTTTGCAATGAGTTTGTTCCCTGCAAAACAAGAACTGAATAAAATTAATTTATAATTACCTATATTACAAAAATACTTTTCTTAAGTAGGAGATACATAAAATTGTGGGGCCTTATGTTTTCAGTAAAATAAATAAGGTCTCTTTTTATTACCGTGAAGTGCTGTTACTTAGGCTCTATGTCTAAATTTTAGTCACTGCTTAATTAAAACTATGAATCTATACCAGCCTTTACAGCAGCCACCTTAGATAGACTGTATATAAGAAGTCGACAACATTTTTTTCCTGGAGGTATGTAGCAACTTTCCCAAAAGTGGACTGCTTGGTTTAAGCTTCATAGTGATATAGATTGTGGGATTTAACTTTTTCATCTGATTCGTATACACTGGCTACCTACGTTGGAACAATTAATAGAGTTTGTAGATTTAATACCTGGAAATGAGATAATGTTTCTGAGAGGTACTTTGATTTGCAAATTTAATACGACTCAGTCCCACTAAAATTTACATAGTATTCAGTGTGGTCACCACAGGAATTATCCCATCTAAATTAAGCATATGCATGAATTAATGTAGGATTCTAGATTTAAATGAATTCATTTATTTTCAAAGAAAATATTTCAAAGCTTTTTGTTTCATTCATTATTGTATTATGTACCATTTACATGTTGTTAATATCCTTTCTCCTCTGGACATGACTGTGATGCTTTTCCTCATATGAGACTCTCAGTTTAAATGACCTCACACCGCTTTTGTCTGTATCCCTTCCAAGTGCTTAAATGGAGAAATAAATAATTCATCTTATTTTCTATCCTGCTTTCTTGCTGTGCAGGAGATGGCATTCTACTACCTTTTATATTCTCCGCATCTTCTGTTGAAAAGCAACAGAAAAAGCTGAATTTTTCCTTTAGTCTGGAAAACACTTGCACAGCTCTCCTTTGTCTCTGGGGAGAGAGATTTAGGGAATTTCACCTGACTCCAGCAGGTTTCTTGTTCTTATTCCATGTCTGCAACTCGCTCTACATCTGTTGACTGTTTAGTTGCTTAATGGTGTCAGAGTTACTACGACAGACTTCAAGCCGGTGAGGAGGGGCAGTGTCAAGGTCTGATTGTCCAGACAGGGACTCTGAACACAACAAGAAGAGGGCACCCAGCTGGTTTGTCTGCGACAACCCAGGAGGAGCTCTGGTTTTCAACAGCTTTAACACTTCAAGACGGATCTGTGAAATCCCTCTGACATTTCCACAGCCACCAGAAATATTTATATGCATGACTGTTAAGACATAAAATCCCATATGATAATAAAGTCCTATACGATTAGAGATTCTCAGAAAGGCTGAAAAATCAGATACTCATCCCTTATAGAAGACACATCAAACGGCATAGGACTAGGATACTTTTCAAGCTAAAACTAATTCAGGAGAATAGAAAATGTGTGGTTCTTTGTCAGTGTCAAATAAAATCTAAATGAGAAAGCAATTTAACTTGCTTTTGGTTATTTTTGATGTAATTTAAAGTTCAATTCTCTAAGTCCAGATTTCAATCTGTTAACAGTGTAAAGTAGTGATATTTTGTCTTTTAACCTGGTTTTGTCTTTGAAATTTGTCTCCCCTTTTTAATTTTACTTGGAAAAAAACTAATGCAAGGAAGCAAAATCCAACATTCCACATTGCAATCATCGAAGAACAGCAAGTGAAAGGCTGTTTAGAAACGTGTTGCAGCCTCCTGCACACTGCTGATCCAGTGCTTAGAGGTGCAGACATTATCAGTCAAAAAAAAAAAAAAAAAATGGGTAGCCACTGCTTTGTTGTTTGCAGATTTGGGGCTCTTTTTGAAACATGTCTTTCATGGAAAAATAATTACACCTTTTGAGATGATACGGGATGATTTGAGTTCCACAGAACAAAAAAAAAAATTATTATTACTTGCAAGACTTGCAAGGCATGAATGAACAAAGATCCATACTCTACAAGTCATCTAGACATTTGAATATGAATTGTTTTATTGGGAATCAGGCACATGCAGGTCATTACAGAAGTGGACTTACACAATATGCTTGTAGAGTATAAGCTATTGCAAGCACCAGACCCCTACTAATAGCAGTCTCTAAGAACACATAAGCAGAATAAAAGCAAATCTGGCGCTTATTTTAGTCCAAACCCTGGCATTTGAATACTAAAAATCTTTATGTCTATTCAGACTCCATATTTTCTTGGCACTCTAAGATGCAGGAAACTGGGAAAATCCTCTCTCAAAACACAGGTCTCTATGAAAAACACAGGAAAAATAACTCAACTAAAAACCCATAACATTTTCTAAGTGACTTTGGCAAAGAATTTATCAAGATACAAGCACTTTGGGGTAATTCTGAGCTAATTGAGAATAGTCTCTTGGCACTCTCTACAAAGGAATACACTTGCTGATAAGATGCCTCAAATTCTGCATCCCTTCAGAAAGTCTTAATTCACCATTTGTGCAGATATATTTCAGACAAGAACCCAGAAGGCATCACGCTACCTGCCACTTTACCTTACCCCTCACAAGGACTGCATGTACTCTTAAGAATTACTTGACAGAAACAGAACAACTACAAAAGAAAGAAATTGCAGAAAGCACTACATACACACACACACACATATATATATGCTGTGGGCACAATTGCCTTTTGTCAGGAGACATTCCACAGATAAAAATAAACTAGTGTAGAAGCTATCTGTCTCTGCCTTCCAACACAGAGCCTTGGTGCTTACAGGAGCAGAGATTTTAGTTTATTCATCAGCCTTGAGAAATATGATTAACCTGTGGAGTAAATGTGATTTTTAGTGAACGGTAAAATGTGTTTCATTTTCTTTACCAAACTGTAATTTATTTTACACAGTGTTTAATTTAGATAAGCAGTATAGCTGAATGGTTCATTAGATAATCTTTTGTCATATTTGATGGCATCTTATTCTGAACATGCATAAAATATGGGGGTAGAGGGTTAGGCATACAAACACATGCATGGATTTACAAATAGACATCTCTAATTCCTCAGACTGAGTTGGTTATGGTGGTACATAATTAGAAGCTTAATTTTTAGTTTAGACTCAAGCAAGGGAAATGAAAATGGGCTAAAATTCAGCAACTTTAATAAACTCAATAAAAACTAACAGTGTGAGGCATCACATAGAAAGAACGGGATGAGCTTCTGGACCAAATAGCAGAAATGTGAAGAAAGGTACCACACTGTGTGCTAATAATTATTTGCATCAATTATGAAAAATTCTGTTATGAATTGGGAGCTAATCAGCTGGAAATATCTGAAGAGAAGAAATCCTTAAGCATGTTCATCCGCTGTTTACTGACACTACCACAGCCAGTGGGGTCAGGGGAACTAATATGATCCCAACATGTATCTGGTGAAGCATTTGTCAAAAGAGCTAAAAGGCTGTGCTATTGTCACTGTTGCTTTCTGTTGAGATCACTCTGCGTACAACAAGAGAAAGAGGAAACACGGAAAAGAACAATCTGAGATTTCGACTTGTTGGAGCTGGTAAAATGGAGAGCTGAAAAAGGGCATTTCTACTGCCTGTTAAGTCAATAATGTCAGTGGGAAAAGGATGAAAAGGAAAAAAATTAGTTAAAACACATGATAAATCTGCAACAAACCCTGTCCCCTGGAATAATCTCTCCATGAATAAATTTGCATAAATTCAGCCGACACAATGATCTTGCCTGCCCAGACCTTATTGCACAGGTTGGGAACAAGCTTTTTGGTTATAAGAGAACACTTCTAGTTTGTGCTATGGCTGTTTATTGAGATCTAAATCCAAGCCAAGACTTTCTGTGCAAGCTTTTCAGGGGGGCCAGGAGCTGGTTCCTCTCATTTTGAATCCTGGTAATGGCCATGCCTTTGCAATGGTGCAGCAAGGAGATCTGATATGAAGAGTATCAGAGGGGACTTTTATTTGGAGAGAGACTATCTTTCTAAGTCAAGCTGAGAGAGCTGGAAAAGCTAATGAAGTTTCAGGCACGAACCTGCCCTCCCCATTGCTGCCCTGCCAACTCACATCACAGTTTTCAGGGAAGTACAAGGTGGCAGCTGGCCTTTTTGCTTGTGTTCAGACTTTCAAGTTGAGATCAATACTGACAATAGCAGAGTTATACCAGCATTACTCTTTCAAGTACAATACTCTCTCCTCCTTGCCCAAGACACTCACATGACAACCTCGTGTCGGAGCACCAGCCCACAGCTACACTGATGGTTTGCAGACAACCTGGGTCCACTCACCGGTATCTGGGTTCCCACTCTACTTACCTTCACATGTGCTCGTGTTTTTACAAAGAGGTGACTAAAAGACTGTCATTGGGGATACATCTATACATGCAGCGATTGCAAAACTGCACTTTCCTGGGCAGGAAAGACTAATGCCTAAAGGGAAAAATTCTTGTAGCTGTAAATTGATAAAGTGTCCTAGACTTAAAGGATTTGGGTCCCTTAAATGCATTACACAGGAAATTAAAGAGAAGTCAGACTCCCTTGACCATGCTAAAAGGTACTTTATGTAGCTACCAGGGAGTGAAAAGAGACTTCAAAGTGATCAAGTAGCAAAACATCACCAAGTCCCATTTGGACCTCATGGCTTAATCTTCCCATTTGGGAGGGGAGGATTACTCCAAGAGAATATTTTAAAACCTAGACACGGGAATTACTGATTTGTATATATGTAATGCAGGTTCAAGAAGCATACTCTGTTTTAATATGGCACCAAAATAACAATTCAAAGGCCACTCATCATTGTGGTGTTTATAAAATAGATGTAGGATAATTCATAGAGGAAAGTCAAATGTCATTAAACACATGGCAATTCCCTAAACATCCCCCAGAGAATGGGCTGTTAATGTGGTTATTTCCTTGCAAAAGAGTATAGGGTCATCTGGAAATAGTTATTGTCTCCTGCAGCAAATCGTTATTATTTTTGAGAAAACGTTGAAGTTTTTTGCATCTCCTGGATCAAACAGAAGAGGGAGGCACCTCAGCATCGCCACAGCCATGGCTGTGGCCACAGGGTTAAGGAATGTGCTTAAGCAAGTCCTGATTTAGCTTCCCAGATCCAAAACCCTCAGATCTAGAAGTAAGGAGACACTCCCTGGCTACCCCTCCCACATGGTGTCCAGCATCCACCTTGTGATGTTGAACCCCTCAGACTCGTGTCATGACTCCCCATTCAAAATAATGTAACATAATAATAATAAAAATAGTACATGGGGGTGAGGGAAGAGAAATAAAACCCAAGAAAAACAAGTGATGCACAATCAGTTGCTCACCACCTGCTGGCCAATGCCAAACCCCATCCCCGAACCACGTAACCAGTAATCCCTTCCAGGTAACTCCCCCAGTTTGTATATTGGACATGGTGTTCTGTGGTATGGAATATCCCTTTGGCAAGTTCAGGTCAGTTGTCCTGGCCATGCTCTCTCCCAGTTTCTCTCTGGCTGTGCATGAGAGACAAAAAAGTCCTTGACTTAGGGTTAACACTGCTCAGCAACAACCAAAGCATCAGTGTGTTATCAACATTATTCTGATACTGAAGGCAAAATACAGCACTCTATCAGCCACTAAGAAGAAATGAACTTTATCCCAGCCGAAACCAGGACAAGCTGCTTTTGCTTTTGCACCCCCCTGCAGCTCCTCCCCTCCTTCTCAGTCTATCTTCCCTCCCACACCAAGATTTTCCTGCTGTTTGGGGTTTCTTATTGAGTCTGGAAAAATGTCGGCATTTTTAGGAAAAGAGAATAAAAGAAAGGAATTTCGTGCAAATGAGTCTAGCCTGATTCAAGAGGGGCAACATGGCTCTGCCTCAGTTTTCTTAAAGAGCATTACTTGGCAAGGAAGAATCATTGCACCATACCAAGCTACACGACTACAATAAACACTCCCTTCAAATCCTAAAGATGTGGGTGAGATACCTAATTAACAACATATGGAGGCACACTGTTAGTATGGCTCATACAAGGACCCAGTGGTATATCAGAAAAGGCCTGTTGGAAACCCAGCATTACATGTTTGAACCTGTTTCATATTTGGAGCCAGATTCTCTGTTTGTGTATCCCAGCAGGTCTTTATCATCGTTCGTTGAAGATATGGTGGGGTTTATTAAATCGGGCTACATCAGTGTATCGAGGAATGCAAGTGTGAGCCATTCTAAACCGTGATCAATCATCAGAAAACAGGCATAATTGTAATTTTATAATTATGAGAATAATTGCAAAAGATTAGTAGTCTACCCAGTTGGAGATTTTGCAAATGCCTGAAGGTAATTAAGCTGCTATATTTTGAAAGTGTCTAATCTATTTAATTTCTTTTCTTAGATAAAGCAGCATGAACTTTAGTTTGCATTGTTGGAGGAGGCCTGTTGGGTGATGAATAAATATTTCTGGTAGATTAACCCAACCCTATCACAAATGAGGAAGATTCTTTTTGTTGGTTTCAGTAGGAGTTGATCAGGCTCTGTTCAGGCAGAACACAAGGCCTGTTTAATGTGTTTACATTTACTATTTTGGGCAGGACTGAACTGATTTAACTGCCACCTCAAAACAAACTGACATTTAAAAAACAGGTTGCAGAGACTTTTTTCAGGTCGGCCAAGCAAAATGCTAAGAGAAAAATAGTTCACACTGACATAGAATTATCTAACCAGACACCCAGGAAATGCGATGGGACGAATCACTGAAATGGTGACAAAGCGGTAAAACAAATAATGCACATTTCCTATTTCACAGGTCATTCTTATTTCTTGAAAGACTGTCCTGACACCCTGCTGAAATTCAGTAGATTCAAATTGCACTACAGACAGGAATAACATGGAATACCAACAGTCTTGAAACAGCATATACATGATGACACTATGAAACACAAATCTCTCCGAGATCACCGCACGAACCTCAGACATGTTCTTGACATTTATAAGGGTTTGGCAGTGGTATAACATAATTCCTGGATCCACAAGTATGCTCAGAGTCCCATCTGTAGGAACTAAAGCCAATCTAAGGGATAATGTAAACCTCTTCCTATTCAAAATTTGAACTCCGATGAATTTCACTCCTTCCCACTGCAAACTGGGATTAAGCAGCATAAAACCCATGGGAGCTGTTTGAAGGTCCAACTAGACAAAAAGTCTTAAACTCAAGAAAACTCACTACTTGGCCCTCAGAGTGTGAGGAAAAGTCATAGATAGACTTTCAAAAACAGGCCTGGAGTATTTCACAGGTTTGATTTTCTTCATGGAAAATTTGGGGATTCATTGTCATCTCTTTGCATCTGGCTTCTGTGAGGCAACTTGTAACATGCTCTGGTGCCTGCAGCCTGAATGCCAGTCTGCAGAGAGAAGGGATCAGACTGGAAAAAGCCCAGGGAATATTTACTCGTGGTCCAGTAAGCCATGTCCAAGCCCATTATTTGAGTAGCCCTCCGTATGGCACTCCTGTGCACGTGTGAGGTTACAGGCAAAGTCAGAGGCCACAGTTCCCTGCCTGACCATTCTACTTCATATTCAGAGCCAGTTTGGATACCTCTGCATGCTGCTGCACCCACCTGCATCCTTACACACTGCCTCTGCATATATACTACTCTTATGTCTAGGAGACAATCACATCAAGTCTGACATCTGTCTTTTGAATAAATAAAAGGATTTTGGATAAAAGACTCAGCATGATTGATTGCTTTGCTGTTTGTTCAAGAGACACAAGGAAAAGGTGAGCTTTGGAATAAAAGTGTTTCCCTGCCAAGACATTCTCTTTTAAGATTAACAATATAGCAATCTGATTTTAATATGTCTATGGTGTCATAAAAGCCACCCACCACTCCATTTCTGCTTCACAAAGCTAATATGACTCAGATAATTAACTCAAAGACAAATGATTATCAAGATACAGGACATTCACCAGTGGAGTCATTAAACCCTTTAAACACAGAACCATTACTCTATTGACTGACAATCTTTATATGATTGACTGAATTCATTTCATGATCTTTTCAGCCACCAGCACAAAAACCAACTGCAGTTTCCTAGTTTTCATCTACTGAATTGCTACATTAGCTGCCTCTGAAGTTTGAATCACAAGGATTTGTGAAGCTTCTGCTGTTATCTATTAAAGTGATTAATGGTTCATACTATTTCAGGTGGCATACCTGCAAGCAGAGACAGAAGTGGCACTTCTGCTCTAAAGCTGCTTTTAAGTTCTTTAAAGCATTGCTGAAAGGGAGAGAAGGTGGGGTGAGGGGAGAGGGGAAGACTTCGCTAGTAGAGAGTGACTCTCAGGATGGTTGGTTTACTACAACCCCCAGCTACCATCGGAACAGCAGCAAGCCATTTTGGCATACCGAACCCCCACATTTAGGGCTTTGGCCTGCCACCCCATTGCAGCACTGCAAATCCCTTACAGAGCATCAGAAATTCTCCCCTCACCATGTTGCAGTGTGTTGGAATCCAGTATCTCACAACAGCCTATTGATGGCAGGAATCCTCCTTCTCTCTAATCCTCCAGATGGACTTGTTGTGCAGACAAGGAACAGGAAAAAATGTGGGGATTAGTGAGGGACAGGCAGGGTTGACAGCAGGTGCCTCTGCTAGGGCAGTGCAGGCAGAGAGGACACTGAGGAATCTCATTCTACTTAAGATCCTGTCCCCAGGACTCTTCCAATTGCTTTGCTACCAAGCATTATGCAATCTGAACCCTGTAGGTAGACCAAAAAAATGTAGAGAACTATTGTATTGATCTGATTCAATATGCTTATCACTGATTTGGAAATATAAAAGGAAATCACTTCTGCTAAGCTATGCAGATGTCAAACAGATAAACACAGATGAGGGCTGAGTGTTCACAAAAGCAGGATAAGGTTTTTCAGTAAATTAGTCCTATACAAAATGTGTAGGAGTACAGTCGAGCAGCAAACAATGCATCAAGGGTAAAAAAATGTCCCCTTTATCTAGAGAGAATGGTGGTGTGGCTGGAAAACCCAAGCCTAGAAAGGAACTAGAGATGATAATAAGAATGCTTGTTATCATTACAAAGCATGAGCTCCCAGTGTTACCAGGGCATCAAAGGAGATCAGGGAAAAGAAACAAGGGGTCATTAGATACCCTTCCATACACAGTGGGAAGGACAGATGTAGAAATCACATAATTTTCAAAAAGCTTTTACAAAATGCAGGTGTTTTTAAGTAGTGGAGGGAATTACCATGAGAAAGAAATACAGGATTCTTTATCTTTGATGTCTTCTTATCTAAGTTGAGTAGTTTCTCTTTTATAAGCACAGTTTAGCAGTCCTTCCTCAGTATAAAATATTTGAAAAGTAAAGTTATATTCTGCATGGCTTTGCATCATTTTAGCAATAGTTAGCCATAATGGGTAATGTAAGAACCAAAGGTAAAATAGTTGTCCTGTTTCCAACCTGATTTTTGCAATCTTAGTTTTGGATAGAAAAAAACTCTAAACATCGATTGTTTATTAACAAACCAGAAGGAGTCAAGTGCCCATCTATCTTCTAGGACATGTTGAAGTGGGACAGTGAAACCAGTGGATGGGCAAAGTCTGGGTAAAGCAAACTCCTAATCTCACCCCTGCAGGACATAGAGAAAACAGAGTATGTTAACAGTAGGGGTGAACAAGACCACACCTGGGTAGCAGGAAGAAACTTGCAGGACTGTGAAGGAGATCTCCTGGTCCTATTGTCATCAATAGAAATTCTGCCTTTGAATTCAAAAGAAACACACAAACATTGTTTAGCTTACCTGGGAGAAAGTCATAAAAGCAGAATCTGGGCAACACTGTGATATTATTTATGCATTGCTGGGACATTTACCTTATGAGAACAGAAATAAGATATAAAAAACAGAGATAAAGAAAAGACTGGACACTCCTATCTATTTTGTCCCACGACCAAGGGAGAGCACTGGATTCAATTAGAAAGGCAATTACACCCTTAAGCAATCACTGCAAATACATTATTATAATTAGCATATCAGTATTTGGAATTCATCACTCCTTGCTAACACTTAATACAGTTTAACTCTTTGTAGCTCTTCAATGCTTGACTGAACTGAGCAGCACCTGCAGTTATTGTAGCTCTGGGTGGGTTTCAGATTAAAAATATCACAACTGTTATCTTTGGAGGTAAAAAAAATATCACAGGTGGTATCAGAAAGAAATTCCATTCCATGAAACATATATCTCCGAATGAATGCCCTGTCATGTATTGGTTTTGGGTCTGTCTCCTTTTTCCTTTGCAGATAAACCCAGCCAAGATCACAGTACTGGTAAAACAGGGTGTTGGGGGAGATGGTTTCTAACCCCTTTGAGGATGTTGGTTCCCCCTTTTTTCTCTTCTAGCAACTGTTGTGGTTTGATGTAAATCTTCGCATGCAGCACTTTGCATATAGCATGTAGGAAAAGAGTGATTTTTCATTATGATGGTGAAACACAGTGATATTACCAATTGCAAATTTAATCTGCAGTGTGGACTGCTTATAGCTCTGCAGCTGAGTCACTGTGACTGCTTGGATCTGTTTTCGTAATTTTGAGAAGGATTTATATAAAAAAAAAAAAGAAATGCAGGCAAGGAAGGAAGGACTAAACTAACTTGTTGGTGCTTGGCAAACACCTGAGTCTTTTTCTCCTGAATGGAGGATTAGTGGGCATTAATCCTTCCTGAAGGCAGTGTACTCAGCAGATTCCCATAGGGAGAGTGATCCACCATGACTATTGAGAAGTTCTGCCTCAGAAAAACTTGACAACTGCCCTTGTCTAAATGCCAGGATGCTCATAGCCAAGCAGGAATGTGTCAGGCTTTCCCTGAGACAACCATGGCCCCTAGAGCAGC
The DNA here is from genome assembly GCA_036023395.1 of Myiotriccus ornatus. Taxonomy (NCBI): domain Eukaryota; kingdom Metazoa; phylum Chordata; class Aves; order Passeriformes; family Tyrannidae; genus Myiotriccus; species Myiotriccus ornatus. The sequence goes on from JAYRBT010000082.1 coordinate 46,300,926, forward strand.
AAGAAAAAATCATTTCCCTCCATGGTTCCACTAACAACACTGGGGCTTCAGCGTGCTTGAGCCATCCTCAAAAGAAATTCTTTTTGAAAGGACATATATATGTATCAGCACCTCATGTGTGGAAGCACAAGCACAGGACCTACAAGCACAAGGCAGGCTGGTAAGGGTTTTCACAAGAGTTAACCTATACTAATATTCCATTCAAATTTTATTTCAGTTTCCTAAGGTCTGAAATTGTAATCACACAAACTAATGGCAAAGTTGTACTATCAACAAAAATACAGAATCAAGCCTGTTTTCATTTTTTCTATTAGAACAGGGAAGCAATATTATGAGCATTCAGAGGGTTTTTTAATAATCTGTCTGTGTTCAACTGCAACCAGGTTTACTTTAAATATATTGCTCCCTTTTCACCTTCATGCTCAGACGATGGTATCTTTTGTTCAATAAGACAGATGTGAAAATAATTCATTACCTGAGGAAATACTGGTAGCTGAGGAAATGTATTCAGGAATGCTTGAGGGAATTTGTTTACATGCACTCATTCATTGTCAGTGTTAACCAGACTGAATGTCTTTGACTTTCCTCCTTTTTTTTTTTTTTCCCTACGGAACAAGATATTAGGAGACATTTTGAAGGTTCATTTAGCATTTCTCAGATGTCACCTGAACTCTGAATGATAAAGTTGATTTAATTTCTTTTTCATCCTCTGTCACAACAAACCCTTGGCAGCTTACTCACTTAACAATTCTTTGGGCCATAGTCTCTGCAAACGGAAGCATCTGTACGAGCAGAACTCTTGGTTGTGCTAGAATAAATCCCATCTCCTTGTGTTTCTTTGGTTTCTTCAGCTTCATTATTTCCACAGAAGATAGCAACAGGGCAGCCAATTCCGCCTACAACTCCATGCACTTATAAACAAGGGTGCTGAGAAAGAAGGGGTGGGCATCCTGTAACAGCTTTTAGGCTGACAGCTTGTTATGCCTTTGGGTAACAACTCTCCATGGGGTTTGAAGCCAATGGATTTTCTCACAGCTATGGAAGCCAGTCTGAATCTGAGGTACCACATCCACCAGGCTGTCAGAAAGAAAACTATTTATTCTTGCTAGGGCTGTTTCTGGACAGATCATTTCTGAGAACCACTAGCATGCAGGGAGGTGCCTGGGACATGCTGTGGAGGACAGTGGGAGGTCAAACTGCAGCAGCCCCGTCAGATCAAATCTGCACCAGGATCACTGCAAATCTGCACACAATCCAAGTGCAAAGCTGTCTGCACACTGTCAAGCCTGATGAGACACCTCTAACTGACACAAAACTGGAGACACAGGTGGCAAACTCTTCACACTATTTATCTTCCTGCCTCCCTCCCACACAGGGTGTGTCCTGCCAAGTTCTCAACCCTGTAGACACACAAAATGAACTGAGACATGGGTACTCCAGGTAAGACCTGTCTCTGGCCAACCTGCATGTTGGCAGTTTTATATTCTTTGAAAGTAGACATAAGTAGCTAGAACTGTTAGGCTGCGAGTCGAACTTTATCTGAACTCTGTGGCTATGTTGTGTAAGTCAAAGATGGATTATAGTGAAATCTGGAGCTAACAGTCTGAACATTAATAATAGGTAGAATCAACAGCAGTTTAAATATTACTTAGAAATTAATAGCTAGAGTTGATAGACCCCAGATCATGATGTATATACTGTAACGGCCACATTACAACACTGACTGCAGAATCAGCTGAAACCCTCACTAAATCCTACCTAAGGAAGTATGAAGACAACAACATCACAACCATTTGGTAAGAAATCAATGAACCAACAAAGAGTGAGAAGACCCCAGACCCTAATTTGGCTGTTTCTCCATACTGGTATGTGAGAGACAGGGAGTTTAGACTGTAAGAGTATAATTGTCCAGGAATTTCTTTGTTCATGGTCCCTCTTTTGAGGCACCTGGCTCAAGCTACCAGATACTATGATTGATCTCTGCCAATATATCTAACTAGTGACGAAATTTCTTTAACACTGTAAGACAGAGATGGAGTCAGGCCCCAGTGCCATTTCACACTTCCCCAAAGGGAGCCATCTCACTTTGCACAGTGTGCATCTGTGACCAGACCAGTGCACAAGACATCAGCTAATGGATCTACAGCGTTGACCTAACCAGAGCTTCCCACCACAAATCTTGAAGAGTGAAGCCACTGCTGACAAACCCCCACTGAGGACAGAGAGGTTTGGTCCAAAGATTTGTGAAACCTCTGTGCCCCCTAATTCAGCTCTTTCTATGCTTGCCATTATACACCTTTCAATAGTCCCGCAACGGCAGGTCATCACCATTACAAGAAAAGAGTCAGTCTTACCAGGTTTACAGTGACCTTGAGCTGACTTCTTCCTCAGTCAGTATGGAGTAGGTAAAAGAATGAAATGGAGTTGCGTTTCCAGCATATCAGCATCCATCCAAAGGTGTACCCAAGTCAGCTTGCCTGAAACAGATGAAGACAGCTGATGAAACTCCAAGCTTCAGTTATTTGCACATTTGCCAGAAAAACTCAATTCCCACAACTTCACCCATAGCAAATTTCCAAACAATGTTTCTTTTGCTGATGAACGTGACTTTGTTTTATTTGGAAATACCAGCCACAATGAGCAAGCTCTGAAATACCAGAGTGAAACAATAGCAGGGTGCAGGAGGAAGGGAGGGAAGGCATTCAAAGTTACCAGAAGGAAAACTGCAATTTTCCAGTCAGCTCACGAATGAGGGTTCATTGACACTGTGACAACTAGCGCTTCAATCAGCCTGCAAAGACTATTTAATCTAATTTGCTGATGAGATCAGGCCAAGCATTCCTGTTCGTTCAGTTCCTCGATCGAGTGCTAACCACGCATCTTGCCGTAGCTTGTGCCATCTACTCCTGCACCCCAGGGACTATCCACCCAAAAACAGGGGTATGATGCCTGCTACACTTCAGTGATAGCACAGAAAAATCCTTTTTTTTTTTTTTTTTAAAGTCAGCACTAGTCTAAGAAGACCAAATGTATTACCAGAAATGCAATAGTGATAAAACAGCTTTACCAGGGTGCAGCTTTACAGGAAAGGAGGCTAATATTGTGTCTGTAACTATAATTACTTAAAGGGCATTTAAAGCAACAAAAATCCCTCGCTGTAATTGTGCCTTGGAATTGCACAAAACTGATAGGTAAAAAGCATCAAGTAAAGGGTCATTGTAACACATGCAGCTTCCATGTGACATACAGTCCATTACTATGGAAAAGACTAATAGGTCAGAGAATAAGACAAGAAAGACAGAGAAGTTGCTGTGGGGAGGTTGAACCCCAGAAGATGTGGGTCTGTGCCTCAACATTCAGCCATTTCCCCCTGCATGGGAAAGTCCAGGTTTGAGTTTGGCAACTCAAAATGCACATGAGCCTTGTTTAACCCAGTACAAATGATAGCAATGTGTTTTATCCCCTGCTTACCTTCTCTCTTCACCTGCCAGGCAAGGAGGGAGAGGAGGAAGGGTCATGAGCACATTTTCAAGAGGACAACATTGCTTCTTGCTGGCTGCATTTTTCGAGGCGGGTCAGACACTGCCCCTCCATACACTGGATCAATCTGCAGCACCAGCAGAGCTCTAATTCAGAGGAGTACCTAAAAATACAACTTTATCCTACTAATTACCCTTTCTACAAAAGTTCATGCTACTATCCCTCAAGCCCCATCCTCTTGCATTTCCTGGGACGTGCTTTGGAAGGATAAGGTCTGAAGAGCAGGAATGCAAGGAAACTACTTTGACATGGTGACATGCAATTAACTGAGGTGTCAATGACATCGTTGACAACAAAACCACATTGAAGTGTGCGAGTATTTGAATGGAGACAGGTTGAGCACCGAGATGTGAATTCAGTCCATCAGTTTCAGGTACAGGACACTGAGTTGTCTGCTTGTGGTTGCCTGCTTCTTCTACGCCCTGCCAACCCCAGAGCCACAGCATACCCTATGCCCTGGCAAAAGATCTCCCAGTAAGTGAGGGAAGCCCTAATCTGAGGCCAGAACCATAAAAGCAAGAACAGGGACACTTCAGGCATATCACTAAGGTACTCCATGTAGGGCTGAAGCAAAAGGGTGCCAACCACATCTACAGAAAATCCTATCAGCCACCTTTGCCAGCTGCAGCAGGTATTTTTGCTTTGCCACATAGACTGTGATTTACACAAGATGCTCAGAATTTTCCCCTCACCTTTCCTTGGGAGACGGATGGACTTTCCTAGATGTTTGCTGGGCTCACCAAGTAGCTCACACAGTCACTTGCGCTAAAGAAAATCGTACAGAAAGGACCACCATCCAGATGGATGGCTCTTAACCCACAGAGCAAGAGTTCCAGCACAGCTCATCTTCCTCAACTGGAAGTGAGTCCTGGGCAACAGGAGCAGAAGCATAGCTGTAAGAAGCAGATTCCTGTACTGAACTCTAAAAATGAGATACCTTTCTGCAGCTATTTCTGACCTTCTAAAAATGTAATTTTTATTCATTCAAGCAATTTGCAATATGAAATTTTACATATTATTCAGGAGAATCCTTTGTCCTTTTCAAAATGCTGTTATGTTTGTCCAGACACAAGCATTTGTTATTTATATGCCTCTTTTTAATTCTATTTTACTGTAGTACTGATAGTGAAGTGCATGACCTTTAACTACGCTTTGAATTCCTCTTTATTTGCATTGCTTCAAGGATTTACACCCCATTGAGCTTGCTCCGAGGCTGTTTCCTTAACTTCTTTGAAATATACTTGTCTAGAGGTAGGAGCCAGGGCTGTGCTTCCCAGCCCCCCTCACAATTCAAATAAGAGCTCCATGGTCCTGTGATGTCCCCAGCTGTTCTCTGGGCTGCAGGAGGTGATTGGACACCTTAGCAGTGCCTGGGTGTCTCTCTGCTCTCCCTCACCCTGACAGAGCAATATTACAGATGCAAATATGGCTGTGCAGAGGCACAGGAGGTGGCTTTTCATCTGACTGGGCAGGATATCAAGATCACCACAACTCAGAGGTGTATCTGCCTAAACATTCAGGACCAGCACTGCTGCAGCTACTTTGCTTTTGTCATTTGAGCTGTTCAGATAAAAGCTTTGCATCTCTGCTGTTATGCCAGCTACAATCTCTAAATCCCTGACTGCAGAGTCGATACACTCCCAGTCCTTCAATCACTCCATCCTTATTTGTACACAGGCAGCAGCATCACGTCAAAGACCATCACAGTGCTGCAGGTTTCAGTCTCACCGCTTGTCCCTAGCTGTAAGCCAGCACTTGAGAAAAGAGAGGGTTTAAATCAGCCTAAATCCAAAGAAAACAAAGACAACTATTTCCAGAATGGCAAAATTCCATTATTTTTGCGTTTCCATCCAAAGTGAGAATTCTTTTCTGGGTTATATATTAGCATCTCATCTAGTTATACAGCTTACAAAGGACAATAGATTGACATAGGAACTTTTACACTGACATGAGCGATGTTTTGCAGTTCCCTGAGCCAAAAACATATAGAGAATATGAAAAGGCAAGAAAAGTAATTTTCTAGAGCTTCAACATACAGAATTTATAGAGATAATAACATGAGAAACCTTGAACTGAAAACAAACCCCAGCTATTTTGGACCATGACCAAGTGCCCTTAGATTGAAGCTGACAATGTGTATTTAGTCAATTCAGTATTTCCGAGTTCCTTGTTGCTTTGAGCTTCATTCCCAATCAGTTACCAGATACTATGCTGTGCTGCCAGACAGGGAACTGATCTTAGTTAGCATATACATGTTCTTTCAATGAAACCACTGTAATTTGGGTCTTCTAGGTGCCAAGTGTCCCTCCCACCTAGCAGGACACCGGATCTGTCCCACTCCATATGGGCTGTTACTGAGTACTGAGTCACGCTCAACACATCAGTCATTATTTTTTCAGCACTTCAATGACTAGGACAACAACTGCTAAAAGCCTACAGTTCTGCACCAGGGGAGGTTTAGTTTGAATGCAAGGAAAATTGCTTCACTAACAGGGTTGTCAAGCACTGGAACAGGCTGCCCAAGGAAGGGTGGAGTCACCATCCCTGGAGGTATTTAAAAGACTTGTAGATGTGGTCCTTAGGGATGTGGTTTAGTGATGGACTTGGAAGTGCTGGATAAGTCGTTGGACTCAAGGATCTTAAGGGTCTCTTTTAACCTAAAAATGATTCTATGATTCCAAAACACTTTTGCCCCCAGATAGACACAGCTGACCAGTGCCAGGGTGGACAGTCTGTATCCAGTACCTGTCCTTCTGGGTGATACCTACCTACAGCATTACAAAGCCTGCTTACTCAACACAACCATATACCAGAACCAAAGGACTTATACTTCCTGACTATTTTCAAATCTCGAGCTATTTGAGCTGAGGATGAGAACTTGGCTTCTCTCATATTTGGCACAGTTCAATCACTTTACATTTCTTCCTGGATCTCACACAACTGTTTTCTTCTCTTTATATTTGAGGAAGAGCAGGGAGGATGCTAAATAAAAGTAACAAACCTTTACCTTAGGGTATCTCAGACACAGGTGTAGCTTCACCCTACAATACAAGCTCATGCCCTCCACCTGTGCATGCACACTCAAAGCTGGTGACTGCCCAAGTCATGACCTATATTTGTCATGTACCGCATTTATCATGCACCTACCCCTCCCCTCTTCATTAAAAAAACCCTGAATATAAGCTTGAACAATTTTCATGAAACAGTCAACATTTTATAAATAATGGGAAAAAAAGATCTGCAGCTTTAATATGGAATTTCTCTCCTTGAACAGGAGAGCTCACAAATGCTGCTGGGGGTAGATAATCAACTGTGGTCAGTTCTCTACCCAGGACACATTTACAGCCCCTCACTGCTTACCCTCACAGATGCTCAACTTCAACATCAAAACCAGACCTCACTTTTCACAATTTCAGGCTTTGGGGTGTGACTTTGTAACATACAGGAAGTTCCTTAGAGGGCTTGCTAGAGGTTTCCAGCATGCATATTTCTTTCACCTTCAGCTCTGAGCTGCACGTGTCCACGCCTAATTTGCACAAGCACTTCAAATAAGCTTTCATTTCATCAATACTGTATTAGCTTGACCTATTCCTATATCCAGTTCCCTGTGAGGCTGCACGAATGCCTCAGCTAACCAGAGGAGAGGGTGGTGGAGGTGGAGAGCCAGCAGACCAGGCTTTCTGGCAGCAACAGCAGCTTGTGGAGCTGCTGACATTGGCTTTGTACTCAGAAAGCAGGCAGCATTTCAAACTGTCAAAGCTTTCCAAAATAATCGTCTGGTAAAATGTACTCCAAGGACAAAGCATTGTGAGGGTACCTCGGATGAAAATTCTGAGCCAGCGTTGATCTGCTATTTGGGTACGCACATGCCCTCTGACCACACAGCACATGTATGCATGTCCAGACGCCAGAAAACCCACAAATGTGTCAAAGTTAATCCCTCCAGAACTAGCACAAGCCAAAATTAAGGTTGTGTGTAATAGGTAATTTATTCATTCTTTCTGCATGTGGATGTAACACAATACAGAACAGAATTACTACCACAAAGTATATTTGACTTCTATAGCAGACGGAATAGACTACCCTGATTAATTCTTTTCCATTAGTTTACCCTACTCCAAGTGTTCAGTGCATGGCCACACACCTTCTTTACTCCACACTTTTCAGATGTGCTGCCTTAGATTGTTATTTCATACCCATCATCACACCATGAGTTTGCATTAGACACATCAATGAAATTATCTCCTCAAAACCTCTGTGAGGAAGTCCATCCTTCCAGCCATACAGACACAGAAGAGGAGTCTTGCGCAACCTGATATAAATTTATGGTTTTAAGTCAAACTTCCTAATGGCTTCATGGACAATTACAAGTGCTCAGCATCTTTTACAGCAGTTTCCACTTGCATTGCTGAAGGGGACAAAACTGGAAAACTTTGTTCACCCTTTAGTTTGGTTGACTCAGTAAACTACCAGCAGACAATAAACAGGGTTAAGATACAACTCAACCACATCTTGGGAAATAACCCACTACATTAGAGAAGCACACATCGCTGTCTCCTCCAGAGCTGTGGGGTTCTCCAGGTCAAATGGAAACACAAATGCACACTTCCCACCCTGGTTGTCCCCAGCCAAGTCCCGCTGAACCTGTGCACTGCACCAGACCCATAGAAATCCCTCAGCTCCATGGCTTGCCTTTCAAGCCTGCAGTGATGCCTGTGGCTTGATACATGGCTGCACCCTGGGGGTAGAACCCCTGACTACAGGACCTGGGGCTGAGCCTACCTGCAGCTTCGCCTTTTGTTGTGCCTTTGGAAGCAGGACTGCAGCCCCCACGGGCCAGAGGATGATTTGCCAGAGCATCCACAGCTCTTCAAGTAACATTCAAACGTTCCTCCCTGCAGCAGGTGCTTGTCCCACCTGTGCTGACTCAGCGCTGCTCAGCGAGGGCTGCTCTGCAAGAGCTGCAGCTGCAGCAGTCACCTCTGAGCCCTTGAGATATGGGGGGTGCCAAGAAAGCAGCAGGGAGGTGCACACATTCCTTGAGCACAGCCTGTGGATGTAAGGCAGGAGATGGGTTTTGTCCGGAGTAGGAGGATGGAAATAATATCTCAAAATTAAGTTGGTGCAACTAATATGCCTTATAGATACCTTGTGGACATCTTGACCTTTCCAATGAAAGGTCTCTCTCTGCCTCCTATGAGCAGAGCTGTGGGGAAAAAGCTCTGAAATACAAGGATTTTCCAAATGGAAAAACCTGATATCCTTACGAATAGTGCCGCCTGCTCTCCTTCACTTTCCCTCCCTTGCCATAATAACCCCTATATCCTCACTACATCTGCATAGACGAGAGACAGCAGTGTTGTAATTGGGGCAGAGCTACTCATTCTGCTGGTTTTGGAGTGTGGGAGGTGATGTTGATCTCTCTTGCCTACCTCCTGTGTACCAGTTACACCAAAACCTGTAAGAAATTACCTACTAGAGCTCTACCTCCCCATCAGATTTCACTGAAATTAGGTAGGAGCTCAAAAGTTTTTTACTGGGGACTTAATTTTACTTTTAAATCCATTTTTTACACAATCAAGGAAAAAGCATAATTTATTAATGTTTTTCTCTAAGTGAATGTGATTGCTATGTTTCTTCTCAGTCTTTCAGCCTTTCTCGGTCAGCAAATAGTACTGGGAGGTAGTGTTACAGCTTGTACAAATTGTGGGTTTTAGACTTCAGTAATCCTGAGGAAGTAGAAAATCTCTGCCTCAGGGAAAGTTTAGTTTAACCTCCTCTAAATCCTTCCAAAATCAACCACACATGCTAGTAAATGGGCAATGAAGTTTCATCCAGTGATGAGACTGAATCCAACCACTCAAAAAACAAAGCCTAAAGAAAATGAGTTCCTGGATGCTGGAAAAGTAGACTAAAAGCAGGGGCAATCTCCCTAAAGTCACTGGAGTAGCACCCGAATGGCATCTTCCCTGGCAGTGATACCTGCTACAGATGAAATCTGATTGAACGCTGGCACGGCAGCTATGCAGGTCACGATGCAGCCCATGGCACAGTATGTCATCTTCTCAGCTTTCAGTGTGTCTTTTGGATGGACCTTACTGGTCACGTGCTGCCACTCATCTTTTTCTCACAATTGTGAATCACGTAGTCACACAGGGCTCAGTGAAGTTCATTTACTGGTCTGCTTCCAAGGATACAGGTCATGTTCAGGGAGATTTGCTGCAATGGATGTCTGACACTGATTGTGCAGAAATAATAGATACAGAGATTTCAATGAGTTGAGCCAGTAAGAGATTTTGGCTCCTTTGCCTTTTACCTTAAAATGGTCTCTCTGCTCACTTGCTCTCTGCTATCAGCTCAGATGACAACAGCAAAGGGCAGCCTACAGTCACACCTTACATAAGAAAGAAAGTATTGAAAGGCTACTGGGATACCAGAAACTAATGAAGTGTGTCTGTACTGTTCACCCTCAGTTGCATTTCCAAATTGTATACTTCTCTCATTCTTGGTTCTTACTGAGTATAATCTGACCCTTCAAACACAGTGTGATCTGTAATTTTGTCAGAGAATATCTACTGACATTTTGGCCACTTTATCAGAGGAAATTGCCCTGATTTGTGAAGCGTTCAGTAAAACTTTCATGTATATTTTCTGTATTTTCTTGTCACAAATTTACAGAAGAAAGTTCCAGAAGGAAGTGGAGGCATTTACAGAGTGGTAGGAGCATCAAGAAGTACATCACTGTTACTTATCTGTGGAATGTAAATAGGGGAGCACAGAACAGGTAACTTTCCATCATAGCTGCTTGCTCTGCACAGATGGTATTTAAATCACTTTGGTCACAGAGTGGACTATTACCTATAATACAAAGGCACTGGATGAAGCAAAGTGGTAATAAGGAAATTATAAAGGGGGAAGAAAAGGGGAAACAGTGTAATAGGGAAAACAGTGATCCTGTGCCTCACCTCACTGACAGCAAAGACAACAGCAACCATGTGCTGTCTTGGAGGGTTTAAATGATTGGAAGCAATTCAGAAAGCACACCGGCACAAAGATAAACTAAACAGTTCAGCTAGCAAACAACAATGCTTTGAAGTGCCATCACCAACCACATACCACTCCCAGTTTTGTGGTCTTAAAGACACCAGACATGTCACCTTCTGCTTCAAAATCTCTGAGAGCAGGAGGGGGGATTGCATAGGTTTCATGTTTATTAAGTGCAGCTCTTCACAAAATCTTTCCAAATGAACTGCTTAGCACAACAACATCCTCCTGATACTTCTTCAGTGACTTGCCTCAAGGTGCTTTACCATCAGTCTCAGAAAGAAAAAAAAAAAAAAAAGGAGCCTTTGAGTGGAAAGACAGTGCAATTCTTCATGTGGCAGCAAAAAACAATTAGCAAGCTCTAGTCCTACAGCAGAAGAGCAGTTTGAAGAACTGGTCATGGACAATAAGACAATCTTTTTTAAATTAATCATTTCTTTCTTGAAACACTTTTAAGAGTTACTGTAACTACCATTATATGTGGCCTGGAGTGAGCTACTTGTAGGATATCAGTTTCTCTTCTTTTCTTTTAAACAATATCTTGGGGTTAAAGTTTCAGTTCAAGCAGCCAATTCTGAGTGACTGACTTGACCAATAGTTTTTTTTCTGGATGCTGGATCAGGACTGCACACTCTAGAATGCAGGGACACAAAATCATTTATGACCTTGGAAAAGACATTCCTTCACCTCTTTTGTGCTAAAATTTGTTCATTGTGTTTCCAGTGATTAAGAATCCCAGTAATCCCTCATTTTGTCCAGAGTACCTCTCCTGTGCACTTCTACTTGGTTACATTTTTAGCCAGATCAGATTATACTTCTTTTGAAGGATTACACCGTGACACAGTATACAACATTTGTCCAAAGTGCTCTTAAGTTGCAGTCAAAGTCCAGGAAACTTGGTCGAACCACCAAGTATTATGACCTAACGCTGATGTCATTCTGATTCATAACAGCTTGAAGTAATTCTTCAGTAAATCCACATCTGGATTTGCTGCTTAGGGTAGCAGCAACATGCTTAGTCCTCAGTAAGAACAAATCCAGCTCCTACTATATCACTAGTTCAAGACCACACAGAAGACAATGTGGTCCAGTCATAGCTGCGATACGTCCCCTTCAGTCCCCACCATTATAGCACAGCATGAGCTTAGTAGTTTACAGTGGTGAGCACCCATGTCACAGAAATTAATTGAGATCTGCTGCATACAGAATTGGGAGCCAAGAAAGTAATTTGCAGTAGATATGAACAAACAAAAAATGTGTGTTTTTTGTTTTGTTTTTTTTTTCTCCAGCTGTGCTTGTTACCCTTTCTGTGAGGTCCTGATGATGATGTGTACTCTAGGTTTAACCTTGCAATAAGCCAGGCTCTTTTTAGCTCATTAATAAA
>JAYRBT010000082.1:46312993-46325828 GCA_036023395.1 Myiotriccus ornatus
GCAGTTTCAGCTATACAATTTTTCTCAAGTCTATTGTGTTAAGTTTTATCCCATTTCCCACTATCAAAGTGAAATAGAATATAATGAAATAGAACACAGGGCAGGGGAGCAGGGGTGGGGGGGGAAGGGAAAAAAAAGAGTCATTCCAAATATAGTCCGACTTCATTGAAACCATGTTTCCTTTCAGCAGTCCTGCTGCACCTCAACATTACAAATATTTACGCTTTTCAATTTATTTCAGATGGAACTGTATTGCTTCACTACTTCATTATGTGTAAGAACAACCTTACCAAACAAACCATCAGCGCTGACAGGTTTCTTTCTAAATTCAGATATGAATTCAGTGAGGGTTCAAAGGAAGGCAGTACATGTCACAAGCTCCTAATTCAAGGGCATCTTTACAATCCCATTTTATTTCAGGCAAAAACCTAGTGGATGAAACAAACTTGCAATTATTCAGGTAAGTAGCCAAGACTTCATTAGTTTAAAAATCAGTTACAGAGTCTGGAAGCACCACTTGCCAAGTATCATTTCATTTGTTTTAAGCATTGAGGGTAGTAAACTAACTCTAAAATTAAAGTTCTGAATAAAGAACTTGTGGGATGCAACTTACTTTTGGTCATCTTGTTTCCATTTATCCCTTCTCAAAATAATTATTCCTTTTATTTTTCAAAGCCAGACTGGATGAGACTTTGAGCAGCCTGGACTAGAGAGAGGTGTCCCTGCCCATGGTAGGGCATTGGAAACAGAAAAAACTTTAAGGTTCTTTCCAACCCAAACTCTTCTATGATTAAATTATATAACAACACAAAAATAGCTAAAAACTATCAAATCAAAGATTCTGTATGCAGCAGCCTGTAGCATGATAACTGCAGCTAAATCCAGCAAGGACCTAGAACAAAGAAAACAAAGGATAAGGAAAACATCTATACCTAGTGTTTTTATACAACTTGTGTTTTGAGTTGAATGGCCTTTAAAATACTCCAGGAATGCAAAAATTTCCACTCTGCATTTACTAAGCTTAATTCTAACTTCAGGTTGTTTTTTTTTTAATATAAGTAATAGAAGATAAACTTGTTCAAATACAGATGCATTATATTTTAACATTTAAAATCAAAGAAAAGGCAGCAATTCAAACACCATCATAAAGCTAATTCAGGAAAAAAAAAATAGCAGACATCCTACTCTGGGGTATTCTCAGGATTTGCTAACTTGCTTTAGCCAAGAAAAAGAAGTTGGATTTTCAGAAATAGTGAAACTATAAAAGCCAATACTTCAGAAGAGGCTAGGATTTCTTGCAGAGCTCAGGCAGAGATATCTACTGCAAAACACTAACTGCCTGCAAATAGCGTTTGCTAACTGCATCCTGAGACACTCCAGGCACTTGTAGCCAGAAATGCTGAGCAACCGGTTGCTCAGTAACATGACGATACTGTTCAGGTCCTTGAACACAGCAATAATTAGTAATGGCAGTAAGAATTTGGTGCACTGGCTTCTAAAATAAGCTTGGTCAAGCCTAAAGAATGAACTAGAATGATTTGTTTCCTTTCAAAAGGAGGGAGGTTTTCCCTTCAGAGGTTGTCCTGCTGCAGGCTCATCATCACCTTTAAATGCAATCCAGTAAGTTGTCATATTCTTCAGACTAAAAAACATCCTTCCTACGAAACAGGCAAAACTAGTGTTGCTTGCACTCATGACTCAATTTTAATACTGCTAACCTTGACAGGATGGAAGACTGGCGACAGGGATCCTGCCCAAGTCTTCAGCCAGATATGAAATCATTATTATTCACTCACCCTGTGTCTTCTATCCATATCTCATGATATATTGGCAGTAAGTGTTCTATACATGCTGTAACAGGAAGTAATAAAGTTGTTGAACTACATGATGAACCAACTGACGACTTCAGACATTGTATGAATTACTTCCATAATGGAGAATTATAGCATGAGATCAGAAACAAGCCAATTTGCTGTGGAGGAGATTCTGCCTAACCCTGTAAATCCTTCTTCTACTCTGCTCCAACCTAACAGGTCAGCTTAAAGCTCTGCTACAGTTTGTCACAACACTTGACTTCGATTTTGTACTTATGTTGTACAGGTACAGCTGAGAATTTATTGGAGCTTTGAGGTTTCACTGCCCTGCTGACCAGCTCTCCTGTAGAAGTTCTGCATGCTATGCAGAACAATGCTGATTTCTGACAACCCTGTATTTATACTCTTCCTTACATATCTGCTGTTGCTTAAGGAGTTTTCTTCACTTGGAGCAAGTCCTGTGCTGTGGAACTCCGTGCCTTAGTCATAAAAATCCACAAGATACTGACTGACTCCGTTTCACTGCTTCAGCTGAACTGCCACAAAAGATAAAAAAGCAAGGGCATTTTTTAGATGGTGTACATGACTATGATGAAGTGCAGAGCAGTACTGAATAGGACTTAGCACCTTTGTTTCACAAAGGTGCCTCAATTTGGTCTCCATACCAAATATTAGTTCGGAAAATTAGCAGAAGTTTTATACCAAATTGTAATTGTGTCCATTGGACTGAGGAAATTTAATGCAAAGCAAGAAATATTTTGGATTCCAACAGACAAATCTGATGGTTTCACCCCAGTTCATAACCAAGCCCCACAAAGCAGCCACTCACTCACTCACTCCCTCACCAGCAGGACTGGCGAGAGAATCAGAAGGGTAAAAGCTAAAAAGCTCATGCGTTGAGATGAAACAGTTTAATAGGGAAAATAAAAGCTGTGCACACAAGGAAAAAACCCTGAAAGAATTAATTCACTGCATCCCATGGGCAGGTAGGTGTTCAGCCATCTCCAGGAGAGTAGGGCCCCATCACACCTAACAGTTACTCAGGAAGACAAACAGCATCACTCCAAAAATCCTCCCCTTTCTGCTTCTTCCCTCCACTTTATACACTGAGCATGATATCATATCATCTGGGATATCCCTTTGGTCATTTGGGGTCACCTGTCTCACCTGTGTCTTCTCCTAATGCACCCCTAACTTCTTTGCCAGTGTGGCAGCACACCCTGGCTCTGCCAAAACATAAGGCTCAAGCAAAAACCAGCACAATGATCCAGTGTTACTAAAACGGAATATGAACTGTTTTCAGGTATGGAAGTATTCTAGTCTCATTCCTAAATTACTTTAAGGCCAGCACATATTTAAAGATGAACTTACTTGTGTTGCACATTTATTTATTAGGATCTTGCAAAGAGAAAACCAACTTCAGGGAGAGCTAAGAAGTCTCAAAGTTGTGTTTTCTGGTTTAAGTTGCAGCAATGTTTAACATGGTGGTCCTATGTGTAAAATGTTGTGTTATTTAAACTCAAATTCTTTCCTTTGAAACTGAGAGCTAATTACTGAGACAATAAGAAATTTGTACCATGAGACACCTAATTAAAAAATTCCCATATTTCTTCCCCAAAATCATATATTGCACTTTTTACTTCATATTTTTTCATGACTAAATTTTATCACATTAACATCATATGACAATTATTTGGGTTTACCCAGTTTAAGGAGAGGGACAGCATAATATACCTCAAGACAAGCTGAAAATTTACAGTGTCTGGCTGTGTACTCAGTAACAGTCACCTCCTCATCAAACAATGAACATTTTTACTAAAGCACATATTTGAACTTCAACTTTCAAATGTCTCTTCATTCTACCAGTATTAGAGCTTCACTCTTGATCACTAGAGCTTAGAAACTCAGAATAAAAACAGAATAATTCTGAACTGCCTTCCAAGTTCACTTTGCTTTCTAAATAAGTATTTGACGTTTTCTCATTGCCTTTTCACATATTCTTGCACCAATATTTTGAATAAAAAAGGAGGCTAGAAAGAGGTGTGTGGGTTTGGTTTAATTGTCTGAAATACTCCTGTGCATTTTTTAGTCGAAGATTCAGCTTCAATCGTATCTGCTGCAGTAACTGTATTAAACTTCAATTTACAGACATAAGAGACAAGTGTAACATCCATCAGAAACATGAGAACGATTTCTATCTTTCTCTTTTTTATTTAACCACATAAGTACATGTCAACAGTTGGCATAAACTTCATAAAAATACAGTACCTTTTTGTGCCGAAACACTAGTCACAATGTTTATATAAAGATTTTTTCCTGCTTCCTTGAATTCAATTAGCATTTTAAAAAGTGACTTTCCAAAAGCCCTTTCTTCGTGAGTTTCCTTATAGAAATTTTTCCAAAAGCTATTCTGTAAAAGTTAAAAAGCTAATGCATTTTCAGCCATTCTCCCTCACCCTCTCAATAAAACAGATTTTAAAAAAATAAGAAGCTTTACAATACTGATCAGTTGTTATACTACTACTTTATCACAGGTTCCCATTTAATTGATACTGTTATAGGCGTGATGGATGGTATCCCTATAGCATCTAATATTGCTAGATGCTATTAGGGCTAAAAAGACCAGTCATATCAATAGACTGATGTCTGAACAAAAAAAAAAAAACTAAGTCAAAACAAAACCAAAACATGAATGATATACAGGAAAACAACAGACTTTAGAAGTCTTGTACTGTAGAATCACAATTACTGTGATACTTCCCAATGGCAATAAACATACAAAAATTCTACCAAGTCAGGTAAACAATGAAATGGTGTCCTTGCACTGGGTATCTTGGAAGGTGAATTCTCTATCTAATTGCAACATTGGTGTGACACCAAGATGACAGAAAAACTGCAGAACCAGTCTAATAATGTTGGAGCAATTACACCCACACAACTGACTACACCCATATCACAACTGGGGCTTAATTTTTTTTTAATGCTGATGATAAAGTCCAGGCAGGATCTAATAGGTGGGGAAAGAAAGCAGGGCATAAATTTTGAAAGTAATTTCTTATCAAGTTAGGCGCTGAAGGTCTAGTTAAGGCAGTGAAGGATTTATTTTAGTATCTTTCTAAGGCTATAACAGATTTTTCCTGAATAAAGCATTTTCCCTTAAAAATTTCATGTATATTATGCCAGCTTATTGTGAATGCATAACAATGCTAAAAACCCTTGGACACTGAGAAGCTAAACTATTGCTTACTGCAAATATTACCCTTATTAGTCTTCTTTTTCAATATCAATAGGATTCCAGGAACATGCACCAAAAAAAATTAAGTTTCAAGTCCGTCTACAAACTTTTCCATAGCTACTTTTAACTCTTTTTGGATCAGTGTTAAATAAAGTGTGCAAACATATAATCATTTGCATAGCAAATCTCAAGGGATTGACCCTGAAATAGAAATTCAAACTGTTAGGTTTAAGATATTTCTATAATCAGAATTCACTTAAAATGGTAAAAAAAAAAAAATACACATTTTTCCATTTTAAGTCTCGTAGAAAAGGTATTTGTGATTTAGAATTCTTATAGTTACTAGGTTAAAGATTTGAAAGACTGATGCTTCATTGCATTGAAATGTTATTCCTTTGGAATCTTCAAAACTCTGTAATTGCTGTTTTCAAATACTGTGATGAAATACGGCCTGGAATTCTTGCTCATAAGGGTACATAAAGGAATTTTTCCTCTATTGGCAGGATCTTCAACATCCCAAATTTCAGGCATACTGCAACCAGGCCTAGAAAACATATGAATATGAAAAGAGAAATGAAGAAATGCCATAAAAAACCCCAAACATACAACTTGCTGAACTCAGTTTATAGTGCCCCATGAATACTTGATTGTGATAACTATATTTTTTTGTCTTTATACTAGACATTATCAGATTACAAAACTAGTAAATACAGTAGTAATTTAAGAATAATATTGAAAACGTGTAAAATGCATCTGCTTTTGTGTTGACGTAATCATTAAATAATTAATTTGGAGCAGAAGCATATAAAACAACACAAACTATACCATACACATTACCAGAGACCCTTAAGTCTTATAAAATGGAGGGTGATATTCATATTCCTAAGATTTCTAAAGAAAATTCTGGAAGTAAAACACTTTAAAAAAGTAACTTCTTGCTTTTTATTAAGGATCACAGCCAACATCAATTCCCTGTACAGCTCTCTTTCAAAGTTAGAATTACTGAAAATTTTCTAATTTTAACAAAGATACTAGCAAAGGAATAGAACACATAATTTTATCCTAAATGAAAAGAAAATAAAATCAAAAATCAAACTAATTGTGTTCTGGAGGCCAGAAAGAGAAATCAAGGTAGGGGGGAAAAAAGGAAAAAGCATAGCTCTTTCTGAAGGACAGTTTAAATGTGACAAAATTTTTAGTGACTAGTGGTCATAATATTTCTGTGCTCCAACTATCTTTTACTCTGCACCTTTTATTCAGAGTAGGCTTTCATTATACACACACGTGTTCTTGCCAACACAGGATGATGACTTATTTCCTTAGTGAATCTCTTCACACATACAACACAGCTTTTCAGGTGCGCACCAAGAACACAAGGTTGCTAATGTGAGTAAAGTCAATTATACCTATTAATATCTAGATGCTGGACAAAAATGTATTTTGGACACTTTTAATAAATAAAGCACAGACCAACATTTCAAAACTACCACTTGATATGAATCTTACGCTACATATTTAAATGGTGTGCCATTCTTGACAGAAAAAGGGATATTACTCACTTTTTTCTGCTCACACATAATGACTCTTCAAGAATGTAGTAATTCACTCCTAGTTTCATCAGTTCTCCTTTCACTTCATTTGCAGGTTTCCGACTGTACATGGAATACACTACTTTAGTTCTGGCCCTTCAAAAAGAAAAATATAAAAGTTAGCTAGCAATGGAGCATGAAAATGTAAGCTTTAACTTCAGACTGGAGAGGAAGGCTTTTTTATTTCACAAGATAACTATGCTAAAACAAAGTTTACATTAATAGTACCATTTGCTTAAACTTGATTATTTCTTCACAAATCTAATGATTCCAAACACAATGTTTACAGCCCTTTGACTTCTCTGTAGCAGGAGACAACTTAGAAACGAGATCCATGGTTACTGCGAACAGAAAGCGTGAAGATGTCAAAGCAATGCATCCACTATATAATACTCAAGGCCAGAAACAACCTTGCTTGGACTGTAGGTGATGAGAAGGAATCATTCGCCGAGCCTCTCCACAAAAGGTCACACTCACTGCCATTTTTCAGACTTTGTTAAATGCAGAGTGCAAAATCTGATGTCCACCTATGCTGATCAAGCAAAATCTGCACTTGAACACCATGATCCTGTTTTGGAACTAGATGACCTTTACGGTCCCTTTCAGCCCAGGCCATTCGGTATCATCCAGTAATATCCTCCTTTGAATGTGCAAAGCATGACTTTGTTAACTCACATTCATTCTATGATAAAGTACCAGCAATACAAGTATTTTCCCCAGACATTCCCTGTCCTGTATTTCTGCAGCTAGAATAGGATATTTCAATTGGAAGGGACGTGCAGCAATCATCTAGTTCAACTGCCTGAACCAACTCAGTGCAGACCAAAAGTTAAAGTGAGTTAATGCCAACAGAGGACTAAGGACATAAGGCACATAAAATGAATGGCTGCCCCTTCTCTTTTATCCCTCTCTATCTTGCTGTTTTCTTGTTGTGTGCTGGTTTTTTTTAACCAGTTTTACCAAATTAACAAGAAATGACGCTACAATATTAAATTTATTAGAATAAATTCTTGACCATTTCCAAAAGATCAATTTCAGTTTAGGAAAATATCCGATTTTGAAAATAAGAGTAGAAAGCTTAGTAATTCCATTACAAAATTTCAGCTTCAACTACTCCTAGTATTTCAATATTTAACAAATCATCCCAAAACAAATGACAGCAAATCACAGAAAGCTAACAGAAATAACTAACCTTGTTATCTCGAGGGGGAAAAAAAAAATCAAACCTGTCTACATGTCAGGAGTAACTAAAATGAAGAAAGGATAATAGTACACATTAAAGTCAATTCCATAATTTAATTCTGATTTTTTTTTTGTATATAAGTTTAAAGCCGTGTCTATCCCTGGAGTATATAAAAATAACAGAACATAAATCCTGAAGAAATAATGCATGAGTTTTCAATCTGACTAAAAATATCAAATCAAGTTCTATGGGGTTTTAACACATTTTACAATATAACACAATGCCATTCCTTGAGTATACTGCAAACACTAAGAAAATTAACAGCAAATACAAATAAACCCTCAGCTGCAAAATTTACCTTAAACCTGCATCTTCGTAGTGAGGATGATTTACAATAGGACGCAGTGTAGACAATTTAACACTTGCCATTGTAGGCATTGCTCCTGCAAACACTGCATCTGAAATGCACAATGAAAGGCATGTTTGACACGAAGAATCGAACAGCAAAAGCAGAGAAACAGTTCAAATATTTAAGCAGTTATCCTGTAGAAAAACCATAGAGAGGGTTTTTAAAAAGCCTTACATGGCACCAACAGGAGATGCACAAAATCTGTTTTCTTTTTAGCCTTGAATTCAACATAAGCCATTAGGTAACTCACCATCTAAGAGTGAAGATTTAATGCATCTTGTTTTTCTTGAATGGGTAGAATAACATTTATTACGACAACACACTTTTATTTGTTACTTCTTACGCTAGTGTTAAATGGACAATAAAATCTCAGTCCTCTTTGACTTGAACATATTTTACAGCTAAAAAGGTAACTTACTTTGTTTCCATTCAGTTTTCTGGCACTTTTCCTTATTTTAGGAAAAGGAGTGGTGCAACCACAACAAACACACGTTTTTAATTCTCTTGTAGCAAAATGGTGATCGTGGATGCACATACAGGACCAATGTCATTCAAGCAAAAACCCATTTTAATTGGACTTGGCAAAGAGGTTTTTGTTGAAATTCTACATCAGTGGCTAGAACCTCCAGACTGGTAGACTGGAGTCTAGCAAAGCAAGCTTTCAGTGCTTTCCTCATTTAAAGTAGCTTCTTCAAGGACAAGTATACACGACTTGGCTTTAGGACAGCCCCAAGGCAAAGCCACAGGTTGTAGCAACACTTCTGCAGTCATTCATGACAAGTTCTACGGTTTGAACTCACAGTAAATGGGGAACAATCCTACACTATTAAATAGGTTACCTTGTCTGGTATTGACTTTTATCCACTCCAAAAGTTCTTCTTGTGGCAAATTGCTAAATTCACCCATGATGTTCCACTGAGTTTGAAGGTTTGCAGATCCCTCTATTGCCATCAATGCTAAAATAGCAAAGACCAATGTTTTGGGCTGGATTTTACAGAAGAGCCATCCAAATAACTGAAATGCAAGAATCGATTAATTCCTAGACAGCAATTCTGTAGTGTTGTATGCAGAACAATTAATTTTTATTTCTCTATGAGGAACCTAACATATATTACAGTATGAAACGTCCCTGCTATTGCTTCTCCATTAAGCTTACGTGAGACCTTATAAGAATTATTCATGTTTACCGAATGGTGGGCATTAAATTTGTAATTCTCAAAAATAAAAATTACATCAATGCAGCTTTTAAAGTTGTAGCTCAGATGTCAGATTCTGCAAGTAAAAGATGGTTCATTAAAGCTAACTGCATTTTTACAGTATTTTATCTCCTATCTACATCTAGAGTTTCTCTCTAGTACACAGATTAGATATTGTTCTACAAACTTCTGATACACATCAGAAAAACAGGCTCTGGGGATACTAAGTTTAATGCTGCTTTATATCCTACTTTGAACCGGTGTTTGAATTTTTTCCTAAAGATAGTTTGCCGGAGGCTCTAAGCAAATATTCATAAATATGTCAAATGGGTAGTTAAGCAAAAAGTAGTACTAAATTTGCTGTGTTGAAGTTTAGTTTGAGCAGGAACACTTTATCTCATTCATATTTGACTTAAACCTTAAATAAGACAAAATACAAATTACAATTTTTTCCAAGCTATTTTAATTTGAAGGCTCCACATTTCATAATACTAAACTCAAAAATACTAAACCTGCACTAAATAAACACATTTCATTTATAGTACCTGGTTTTTTTAATTAAAACATGAAACAATGAAATAAAGTCTCTCAGTAGGAGCTTCCATTAGGCTGATTATACATTTAGGTATATGTGTAGCATGTGTTATCTTTCTTACAAACTAACCATAAACTGATTTAATTATTAAAATTTTCCAGCCACCTCTCCAGCCACCA
This sequence comes from Myiotriccus ornatus, assembly GCA_036023395.1. Taxonomy (NCBI): domain Eukaryota; kingdom Metazoa; phylum Chordata; class Aves; order Passeriformes; family Tyrannidae; genus Myiotriccus; species Myiotriccus ornatus. The sequence continues at coordinate 46,323,134 of JAYRBT010000082.1, forward strand.
CTCCAAAGTAGAGTGTACTCTACTGTCCTCCTCAAAGACATGCTAAACACTCTAGAGCAAGACCAGTGATACTATCCAGGGAAACTTAATTCATTTGTAGGCTCCTCTATATAAGAAAACCTTTTTTTAGAATAGTTTCAAAAAAATTGTCAACTCATGGACATGTTAGAACTTTGTAAGCTCCATGGTTTTTCAAATCAAAGAAAATCACATTCCTGTCACGCTTTTATAAAACCTCATTAATGTTCAAAGTCTCTGAATTTAGCACTATTTTGTTTATATAAAGAGCCTAGAACGGTCAAATATATATGTAATGCACTTCTTTCATGGGATGCTGTTCCTCATGTGGGTTTTTTTATCAATTCAAGTTTTTTGGTTTTTTTTCTAAATGAATACTTTAAGTCTTTCTCTAGCTATTTTATTTTGCTTTCAAAATTTCCACTCAGGATCATATAATTTCTCCTAACTGAAAGCAGATATGTGCAAATGTAAACAGCTAAAAATCTGAACAGAAACAACAGCAGACTTGGGTCTAACTTGAAGGACAAACAGTAAACTAATGAAAAAACTGAACTGAACCCTATTCTAATTATTCACCTTTGTCCGACTTTCAGAAGAAAAGGTTCTAATCGCAGATTTCTAATACCTAAAATGTAGTTGTAGAGAAGATGGGACTTCACTCCCTTCAGAAAGATGCACTAATTTTTAACCTTTTTCTTTATTAAAAATCTTTCTTTAAAATGTGTTACAAACTGAATTACTTTCCAATGAAAATCAAAATTAAGTCACTTCATCACAAAGCATTCCAGACAATCTGCCACGAGATGATGGTAATGGAAAGTACAAGGATTTATGCAATGGGCTGAAAGAACACAATATATAAAATTCCTTTTCCATGTGCACAATAATAATTTTTAGCCTCCAAATAAATTAATTATACTAACATACCACTACAGGTAAACTTTCATGGTCTGCTAAATGAAAGGACAGTGCTGACCTCAATTACAATAAGATAACTGCCTATGTTAAATTTCCTTAATTTTTTCTTGCATCTGTAAAACCAAATTGTTGCTTATTAACATATACTTCATTCAAACATCTAAAACTTTATCTAATGATAAATGTACCGAGTGTTAATCAATCATTTGGTCACAAGTCCCATCTTCCCCTTCTCATCTCCCTCCATCGCAGCAATTCTGACTCAGTATTGGACACACAGCCAGACTTTTCATCCTTAAAAAAACTACTTCTGCTCAGCAGCCAGTAGGACAGAGGAAGCTCATTTAAAACCACTTGATATTTTCCTGATCTTTCAAAAACAAACAAACAAAATGAAACAAACAAACAAAATGAAACAAACAAACAAAATGAAACAAACAAACAACAAGAAGTTTCCTTATTGCTCGCTGAAGTTTTAGAAGTGGTCTGCTCAATTGTAGCTGAACAGCCTTATGGGCCAGCACTTCTCTATCACGCTGAAGCCAGTCCTGTATTACCTGGCAGATTACCAGCCTCTCCCTACTAAAGAAAGCAGGCATCAGTCAGACCAGAAAAAAATCCAGCTTGTCTTCTGTATGTATCAATCAGCAGCAACCTAGGGGACATGCTCAACAGGCAAAAGAATCTTCATTGATAACAAGACAAGGGAATTGATTTTATTTTTACTTAGACTGTTCACCTAAAGTTAGGTACTCTTCAACATAGGTAGGTACTTCTCCTAAGGCCCAAACCAGGGCCAGGATATTCCCAAGCTGTATTGTATGTGGCAGCTGGTCATTTATCACTTTCTGGCACAGAATAACTGTCCAAATTGCAGCGATCTAAAGCCCTTCCCCCGCATTCATGACCTATTTCTTTCAAACCAACTACGCCTCCATGATGCTGCAAACAAGGAAGAAAATGTCACTGAAACTGAGTCACCTAGTCCAACAAGGGCAGGTCCCAGAACAGGTTATCATCTGCAATAGCAGCTTTCCCAGAAGCTTACTCTCACTCTACAACCATCGGAAACAGCAGAACAACCGAAGTGCCAAAATGCAGTTGACAGCAGAAGAAAAAAAAATGTTGATCAAATACTCTGAACCTATTTTCCCTTTCAATATTTACACAGTAATGACATATGGCATCCTCTAAGATACAACACACAACAATTACCAAAAGCACCAGTTTTCATTAACCAGCCTGATAACTTTAGTTGCAGCTCTAAAAGAACAACAGTGATCCAGAAAGAATTACTGAAATGCTACTACTCAGGTGCTTTAAAAATAAATAGAGTGCTATGTGGTCAAAAACAGAAGTACACATTTTATTATTTTTTCCATTCTCAGAAGGTTGAGATGCCTTTTCCTGGGGCACAAAACATAGAAATACTTTTAGTTCTGAACTTCACTAGAAAATTCTACTGCTACTACCACTACCACCACCACCAGGGCAGAAAAGCCCAACAATTTTCTTCCAGAAAATACAGTTAAAACAAGAACTAAGAACAAATTAACTCTGAGCATAACTAACTTACACTGTAATTATTGAGAAATTATATGTTAAAAGAAATTGGACTTTTTTCTTTTTGCTTTTGAAAAGCAATTTTCTGACTTTTGAAAAGCAACTTCATTCCACATTACTTAGAAACACCTTATGAAAGTTCATTTGGAGAAATCTAACCAGTGTAACTGCTATTACTTAAATAATCAGACCA
>JAYRBT010000082.1:46332140-46379455 GCA_036023395.1 Myiotriccus ornatus
CTGTGCCCCATGGAAAGGACCCATGATGGCCTAGTTCTTAAAAGACCTTTAGCCTATGGAAAGGACCCATTAAGCCAGAGGATGAGGGGAAGGTGTCTTTAGTTTTGCTTATCTTTCTTATAATCTTACTCTATTTTTAATCCACAATAAATTGAATTGATCTTCCTCAATTCAAGTCTGTTTTGCTCATGACAATAAATCAGAGAGTGATCCCCCTGTACTTATCTTGACCCATGAGATTTTTCAACTCTTCTTTCCCATTGTTATACTGAGGACAGGGAAGGGGAGAATGGCTTAGTGGGCACCTGGCAGCCAGCCAAGGTTAACCTACCACACTAAATTCTTCCCATCTCAAAATAAATAGTGATCCCTTTAAAAAAGCTGAAAACTAAATTCTAGGTAAAGGTGATTCACTAAATCAATCACTTACCCTTTTGACAATTACTCCAAAAACCACCAGGACAACTGGTAATAGGAGAGTCTTTGTGTACCTTACTGGAGTCTGAAATGGAAATTAACTGCATTAATTGCTTTCCATAAATTTATAATTACTTTAGTGGTCATTTAAAAGGAAATAACATAAAGAGTTCTTTCTTTAGTAAAATGTAAACTCTACCCAGGAATCGTAATAGTGGGGTCATCAGTAAATTATTTCCAATTCTTTGGCAAGCGCCACTCAAAGACTAGAAATAGACTGTATCTCATCTGAATTTGAGTACTACATGTTGAGTAACCTATAAATATTCTAAATGCATACGTAGACACTGATGAACTAAAAAAGTCTGCTAACGCCATATTATGAAGTTTCAGTGCTGTTCTGTAGTCTAAATCTATGACATAAGGCCTTTGCAGCTCTCCATATATTTTCCATATACTCAAAACCAGTTACTGAGAGTCACATAAAATCTTAAGTTTGCCAAATGTAACCTGTCATTTATCTCTGAGCAAGGACTTCTTTCATTCAAGTAAGCATATTTCTTAGATCTAAAAATCAAACCAGTGTTTTTAGTTCACTTAAATGCAATAAAAGCAGCTAAATTTAGCTTTAGCTTATTAATTTCTCTTTTCACAAGTACGCCCTTGAACTTATGACGGCAGTAGGAGGTGATGGTTCTTAGATGTTTTAAGTTACAAACAAAGATAAAACAAGAAGCTCCCCTTTCCATAATCATATATTTTGACCAAATTACCTCTTTTTCCATGAAGTCAAACTCGGCAGCACAGGTATACATTAATGTATCAAAATCCTTGTAGCCAATAAATTTAGATTTCAATATATTTCCTATATGAGCCTGGTACAGGAAAAAAAACCCAAACTGTAGTAAGCAAAAACTGTCCTGTTTTCCACAGCAAAGTAGTTTAAATGTAAATTAGAACAGGAGTTTACACCATTTACAATATTGTTATAAGAGTTCCAAAAATCTACTTCCAGTGTATTAAATGACATCTTTGACTGTAACACAGATTGGATGGTGTCAAATAAAAAGCAGAAAACAGTAGAAAAAGGGATGTTATCATTGTGATTGGATTCAGGAGGTGTACAGTTTCATATACTCATATTTTAAAATATGAGCTTCCCATCTTTCACGTCTTGATAGACATCTGCAGACAAGTTTTTAACAACAGAATAAGGGGGCTGAAGTAAAGCAAGACAACCTTGTTACAACAATCATTTCAAAACTGTCCTAAAAATTAGCTTCAGAGAAGAGTGAGCTAAGAAACTGAGTAAATAAAAGGTGTAGACAGAAGATACACAAAATAAACAAAGGTCTATAAATCCACATTTAAAAACAAACACAGAGTATTTACTAACTCAAAAGTAAAGACATTTGTCTTTTCACAAACTTCATTATAACATCTCAAAGTGATAATACATAATGAAAGAGAAAGTAAATACACAATCTCCCATTTCTGCAAAACAAATACTGGAACTTCATGGAAGTATATTAGGAAGATGTCAAACTCAAAATACTAAGAATTATAAAATTTGTGGAAGACACCAACCAGATACTCCAATAAGAGAACTTACATCATCAGCTACTCCAAGCACAAAAGAAGTCAGGTATTTCAAGGTGACTGTCCCAAACAACCAGGCACATCCTTCAACGACCTTAAAAATGTATTTGGAATAAAATAAACATTTTTTGAACTTTTACAAAAATCTTTAATTTTTTAAAAGGCTTATTAAATTTAGCTACTACTTACAAGCTCTCGTATCACCCATAAGCACAGTAATTTCTAACCAATGACACCTCACAGATTTCAGTACACTGGGATGTTTTAAGTTTTTGTTTTTTCTGTTACAGTTGAAATAATTTTGTGCAGCTGATTTACACTACAGCTGCACATAACATTGTCACAGAGGAGGCACCAAAATTAACTTTAAACAGGGACTGTCAGTTCCATCTGCTTTTCGTACACCACTGTGTAAGGATTACTTTCCAACAAGAGCCATTTCATATTATCAAGTTTTGCTACTCCGGTTCAAATCTTTGGAGCAATTAGCTGATTTACAGCACCATTGAAAGATAATCTCAAGTTAGAACTTGAAGGAAATATAAACAAAATATGTACAGTTACTACTTTTAGTCACATATCAAGTTTATCCCCATAGCAGAAAGATTAAATTCTTGGCAGTGACGCTTAATCTATTTAATTCTTCATAAAATTGGATCAAGTGAATAGGACAACCTGTCTCAGTATCTTGTGTTTGGGACTCACAGCAGATGCTTTCAGACAGAATTCAACAAAATACAAACTGATCTTTGCCCTTATGAAACCAGGCCACGGTTTTTATGTGATGACGGTTTGCATTCAATCATCTCATTTAATGGCTGCTAAGAAACCTAAATACCTACGAGGTATCCTAATCCTTTTCTGAATGCCTGTATTTTAATTTTTTTTGCTTCCATAGTAACTTTTCTCTTCCTTATAAGCTTATTGCTGCTAGCATCAGGGGGCACTAAAAAAAACTATAATTATATCATACTTCCATTCACTGGCTTTGTAATATTTACCTTTATTTTACAAGATGTAGAATTCTAACCTATTTTAAAATCTCAGCTATTTAGTGAATCTACATTAATAATTATCTTCATACTCTACTTAAATCTGACAGTAGTAGATCTTGGGGGAAGGCATTCTAGGTTTTTTTTTGTTTTTTTTTAAAGTAGGACACATTGCCTGAGACTGCATGCAATATGTGTGATGTCAAATGAATTTACAAAAAAAAAAAAAATAGTTCTGCTTTCGCTATAGTTCCTTCTCCATGACTTCCATCATGTATTTTCCTTTTTGATGCCTGCTCAGTAATGAATTGATGTATTCAGAGAACTTTCCATAAAAATACCAAGATTTCTCTGCTGAGTGGCAAGACCTTATTTAGGATCAATTATTTTATATACACATTTAGGGTAGGGGTGGTGGTCTTCTTTTGAAAACTTACCACTTAATCCCACCCTTTGTTTCTCGCCTTCTAACATTTACACCTTATGCTGTGAGTTTATTTCTTTCGCAGTACCAGTTAGATAACTTCTCCAAAAGGTTTCTGAAATCCAAGTGCATTGCATCCCACACACCCTTAACTACATCCTTCAGAGAAGTCAAACACATTTGTGAGGCATGACTTCCTTCCACAAAGGCTGTATTGGATCTCTCTCTTTATGCTGCATGAACGTACAGCTTAACAACTTCATCACTGCACATGTTTTTATTCTTTTACAAAAACAGATTTACTAGTCTACCATTCCACAAATGCCTTGGATCTCCTTTTCAAAAAGCTGACAAGAGATACGTCTATACTGAATTTTCCTGGTACCACAGGTAACCACACTGGCAGGCACGTATACATCCACTGCAGTTTGCTATAAATATTTTAATTCCTTTCTATTCTAATTTTAATTGTACAAATTCCATCCAGTTTTCTTAACAAGTTACCCTTCATTTAATAAGAATGCTTGTCTTAAGTCAATCATAGTCTAGGTAGGCTCCCATTTCAGATGTTTTTACATGTTGATGTTATGTCTTATGCAGCAAGTCACTTCTCATGTTTTCTACGATGTTGTATTTTATCCATGACAGTTTTAGATGTGTCCCCTGTTTGGACATGACTTCTACTGCCCTCAAACTCCACCCACACACCCTACAGTGTTTTATTCCAATATGCTTTCTTATGTAATTTTAAGATGGTTGCTGTTGTTATAAAAACATCTTTTAAAAATTATACAGGACACATTCTAGTGAACATCTAAAGCAGTATCTTAATCTCCATTTCTGCAAGGACTGTTAGGCTTTTATTTGCCTTTTCTAAATTGACCTTTATTTTAAAGGGATTTCCATACAGATCTTAGGTTTTGTAAACATGTTAACTTTTTATTTTAATGTATTGCCATTCAAAGGCTATTTCAGTTTTCTGGTATAAATGTACGTTACTGCCCTTTTTCTTACTTCAGGATTTTAGGATTAATTGCTGAGAACATGGCCAATCTATTAAAGACAGTAGCTCAGTTATATTTCTTGATTTTCCATTATTAAAAACTAAATCAGAAGTTATTTCTGTATTTCACTAAACCAAACAAAAGTCTTAGTTTTTTTCTAAAATTCAAAATATATGAAATTCCTTACCCACACACAGACTTCCCTTCTGCGGCTTTTCAAGATTTTTGGACTCCAAACAAGAATTCTCTAATAAAAAATGAAACCGCATTTTCAGGTAACATAGCAACAATAAGACATTCTAGTACCCTGGATGAAGTTTTTTTTGTTTAGTAAGCCTATTGCAACACACAGCTCCTTATTAAAAAAAACCTTCTATTATTAATACAACCTGAAATATGAATGAATATGTAGCAGCACAATTTCACCCTGCACTAGCAAAACACACCAGCATAAAAACTCTTACTGCAGTTTATATACAGTTAATGGAAGACTACTTTTCTCCTTAACAAGTAAGGAGATGCTGTATTATCCAATTCTAAGCATCTTTAAATCAAAGCTAATGGGAAACTGAATTATGTCTGCTTCTGTGAATGACAAGAAACATATGAAGCAGTAAGTAAATTACTGGCAGCCTAATACAAACAATTTGCAAGTAAGGCATCAGAATATGGAGAGTGGTAGGAGTCACTCGTATTTTTCTGCTTCACATTATGCTCCTCATTCTATGACACAAGGAAGACTCATTTTAGCTAATTTGATGAACAATGCAATTAAAAGCTTCCACAAATCCAGTCCGTATGTGAGACTGATGCCACTATAAGCACCCAAATAACATGCAAACAATAAATACTTTTCTCAAAGCAGAAAATAGGCAAAGAACTCAACATACCTGTACTTACTATATAATTACAAAAGCTGCTACAAGAAACTAGAATGCATTTATAACAAGCAAACTGTACTACAGCAATTAGGTAGGCCAAGGCAGTTTATCGTTAGCATAAGTGGGAAATTATCACTCTTTTGGTGATGGACAAAATATAAACAAACAAACAAAAAAGAAACAAATATAATCAGAAATTTAGATGATTTGTAGAAAGCTAAACAGATCTGTTCACACAGTCCTATTTCCTAAGTACATAAATCCCTCCAGAGAAACTATATGAAACTGGAAGAGGTGGTGGGTTGTTTTCCTATTTAAGGAAAAATTAAGATAATGAATGACGAGATGACAGGTCTCTGGTGAATAATATCACTAACATGGCAGTATGATTCAGCAGTTTCAAACAGTCTTAAACTACTGTTATATATGTTTTATATAGTTGTTCTGTATTAGCGGATTCACTATCAATAAAGAAGCATTTAAGTGAAACTCTTCCTTGCTCATGCTCTTATTTTACAATTACTCTGGTTAAAAAAACAAACATGATAAATCTTATATTTTTATAAAAAGAAGAGAGCTATAAAAATACATGAATTGAGCCTTAACTGAATTTTCTCCTATGAACAGGCATTTGGTGCAAAACTATGATTTTTTTAAATTAGTATTTAGCCATTCACTAGTTATCTTCATGGTCTAATTCTGTTTCTCATGTGAAGGGTTTCTCACCTGCCTGGTAATGCAGCAGTTTCACATTTTACATCAATACATATACAGCAGTACAGCATTACAGTCTTAGCACGTCATACAGTTTCCTTCCTTAACAACTTACCGAGATAACTACTAAAGATGCAGCATAATATGATGTCAGTAACATTGAATTACCGAACATCAGAATAAAACACACTAGAAGAGATACCTGAAAGAAGAAAACAAAAATAATTAAATTTAATATAGAAAAGGTAAGAATTACCTGTTGTGTCAACAGTTTTAAATTTAAAAGCACCTACTTCACAGCGAGTAAAAGCCTGATACTCAGTATTTCTCTTTGCTTTAATGGTAACAATTAGCCAAATACATTATTGTGTTAATTTATATTTTAAAAGTACTTAAGGACAAAAATATCTGATCATAGGTTTAATTCATTTTATGTATACAACAGCTACATTTCTGAAGTTATTTCTAAAACTTTCTTCTTTTTTTTTTTCCAATTATTGTATTACTTCTCCATCCTGTTTGTTACCTTTCAGAATTCTGGACAAACACAGACATGTTGAACAAAATATCTGTCGTGTTCTTTCTTCCTAATTGACAAGCACATATTTAAAATACAATCATCCCCAAAGTCAAGGAAGCAGAACTCTGACTGTTTGACATATGCACCTAACTATATGAGTTTGAAATCAAGGCTGAAATGAAACTTTAATCCACCATCTTGATCTCCTACTGTGCTTTCATTTTCATAGAAAGCACTCTGAATTACATTTTCTAACTTGGAGAGCAAAATCAATGAGCAATCCCCATCTTTTATGTACAGGAATAAAGAAAAATAACAGTTATTTGCACACTTTTCTACTCTCCTCCTCACACTTTCATTTTCCACAGAAGAGAGGGGGCAGCAAAAATTGAAAACACCACAAAACAGAGAGGGGCAGTTTACCCAGACTCATTAAGCTTTCTCTTTAATATAACATGATTATTTATCTACCTGAAAATAGGCTATGTATGCCACTTTAGCACCCATATAGCTACTGATATAAGCCAAAAAGTTTAAGTATTTCATCCTGCTTCTGTCAAAAAACTTTTGAAGAAATATGCTTATTTGCAAAATTTTCCTGGTAAATCTGACTGGAAAGAAGCATTTGGTGTTCGAGGTTTATATGAGAAGTGAGATGCACAGAAATTATTACTGCCTTTAGTTTACCATTTAGAGTATTTAAAAAAATGTTTCAAAACATATGAAATACAATTCAGTTTCTTTCCTGAGGTAAATATTCTTTTCTTGCCCATTGAGTTAGCGTAGCCCAATTTTGGTAACAAAGTATTTTTGAAGACAATCATATTTCTTTAAAAAAAGTTGTTTACATCTTCCTTTATATTGAAAACTGCAATCTCACTTCAAAGAGCAAAACTCCTAGTAGCAACTCTTTATCATTATCTTAACTTTAAAAATTAAAATCAGATATTATGCAGAAACTTACGTATCTTTTAATTACCCTTTCTTTCTTAACTTTCTCACCAGTTTTGAAAAAAAAATATAATTGCTGTTCAGACTAATAGTTTATTTTCTTGTTTGCCTTTCTAGATAACTCCCCTTTATGTGGTCAAGACTACACTAGTTTTCAAAACCCAATCTTAGTTCAAATCCAGGCCCCACCCTCCCTCATTACTGCATTTTTCCAACCATTGTGCAGCTAAGGAAAACACTTCAGACAAATGATCTCTTTAGATGCTTTGACATGTTTGAGGGGATTAAAGATTTTTTTAAAAAGTATTACCATATGAGCATTTAGTATCTTCTGTAATTTGCTGGAGTCAATATAACCCATAATACACACCGCAAATAATGAAGCTATCTAGAATCAAAAGTGAAAGAGAAGTTAAAATAATTTGTACTGGTGTATTCTTTCCAGCAGAATATACATTCATGCAAAAAAAGAGATTATTCAAACAATCGTTAACTTTTATTCCTATTTTTGCTAAGTCAGTAGGCATTTCATAATTGTTTCTATCAAAAAACCTATTGTGGTGCTCTGAATAACAATTATCAAATATAGTCAGATACTTATTTCTTAAGTATTCAGCTTTATAAAAAATGCAAGTCACCAAAATACAGCACTAACAAATTACCTTTCATCCTTAGATTTAGAACAACAAAAAAAAAACAAACCGCAAAAATCCCTCCAAATCAGTATAAAAACCCTTAGAATAATTCATTAGAATTATTTAACTTTAACTTTTCCAGAAAATATGGAAACATCACCAATTTGCTGCTGAGGAAAATAAGAGTGGTTGATTCATTGATTAGGCAACTTGTTAAAAGTCACAAGGGAAATTAATGAAATTATGAAGTGAATCTGTAATTTCAAATTTCAGGCCAAGTATCTTAAACAGGTTACAGTGGCGAGTTTCTCACAATATTTTACAGAATTTACTGGCTTCCTCCTCTGCAGTATGCAAGAACACTTGCATACCACAGCAAATATTAATAGTTCAAAGCTATCAATTCAGACCAAGCAACATCTGCTTCAAGTAGGACAAACAAGTGAAAAGGTACGGAGAGGTGGATGGATTTCAGTCAACAGGCTACATTTCAACTGACTCAAACACTAAGGAAGTGTGCTGTATGACAGTATCTTACTGCTCACATTAGCATTTGCTATATTTCAACACTAACTAAAGTTGCCTCAACTGTCCAAAATCTCAGACAGTAAGATTACAGCACCACTCACAGACTCCTCAAAATTAGATAGGAAATCATGCAAAGTCATGCCAGATATTACATGCCATGCAAACACTGCTGCATTTAAAAATTAAGACCAGTCTTAAGAGAGGCAAGATCAATGCCTTTTTTTATTTTTGTACTTCAAAATACAAATTTTTTTCTTGTTGTGATGTACTGATCTCAGTCTGGAGGCTCTTTTCAAGGGAAAAGTAAATTTTTCTGTCCTGGAAACAGAACTCTGAGTGGTGTCCGTGGTCAACTATCAATTAGAATTATTTAACTTTAACTTTTCCAGAAAATATGGAAACATCACCAATTTGCTGCTGAGGAAAATAAGAGTGGTTGATTCATTGATTAGGCAACTTGTTAAAAGTCACAAGGGTTTAGACTAGAAAAATATTGATATGATAAACGGTGAGAATCTTTCCTGAGAACAAGAGTGACATCTGGCTAAAAGGAAAGCACTGGTATAGTTGTGAATTCAACAGCTGTCTATACAAAGCACTTAATTTGCCCAAATTAGAAAAAGATGCTCTTTAGAGATAAATATGGGCTTACCTGAGTTAGAAGAACAAACTGAGCAAACTGCCAGGGAAGCATGAAAAAGACATTAGAAACACACAGTGCAATCAAGCTTCCCGTATTAATATTCGGAATCCTTGGGAAAAAGAGACAGAATAGGCATCAGTAAGTACAATTACACAGGTATTTGCAAATAATTGAAAAGTACAATAGGAAATGCAATAAAAACACAGTTACCTTGGGAGTTAGCTAACAATACTGATCAACTACAAACAACATTGCTCAAGTAAATTTATTATCCTTTTTTTCTTGAATTGCCATGACAACAGTTCTGATGCTTAATGTTTCTTAACTATTTGATGAGTCACTGATTACCAAACAAGTCTTCTCCTGCTACAAAGCAAGCCAAAGTATGTTGTTTGCAAGTGGTTCACCTTCTTTTAACAACTCTACAGTCAGGTCACAACCATTTCCATTTCAGCTGGAATCACGACTATTCTCAGAACAGTCTGCATTTGAAATTGATTTAACTCATACACTTCTTCCATATTTACTTTCTGCTAGCAATCCTGAGTGATGTTTCAGGGAAGGAGATAATGACAAATATGTGAAACTCATCTGTAACTGAAACCAGACCATTCTCAATGTTCTGAAATAAGTGTTATTTAAAATATTTAATCCTGTGCTAGCTTCAAGTTCAATTCAGAAACATGTTATGTTTCAAATTTCCCTAAATTCTAGAGAGTATGTATCTTTTCCTCGCAGAAAAACACAAGTAAGTGAAAAGCATGTAATATTTTTGCTTAAGGCATCAATAAAAAGTCCTGAAGTACAAACAATCATGCTTATTTTCCAAAACAGAGGCAAGACAGTGACATGATCATGTAGCAAACCAGAAACAATCACGGAAAAGCAAGGCTAATGAACTCAAGAGCATCCCTGCATTATTGTAATTAGACTGCTCTAAGTCACTGAACTAGTTAATTAGACTAGTTAATTAGTCATAGAAAACAGCAAGAACATACTAGCTTATGGGTGCCTATAGCATCCTCTGTTGCAAAGCATAGGCTTATTCTAAGTGCAACCAACATACCACTCTCCAAGAAGGACAAAACCAAATGATGAAGTATCAGCTTGTTTCTCATGGGAAGGGACATCAACCAAAAATTCTGATTTTTACTTTAGATACATATTTGCCAACACAGTAATTCTGATTTTTATGTTAATCATGTCTTCAGGTTGCAAAGTTTTTCCTTTTAATAAGTGAGTAATATGACTGCAGTTCTACTGGTGCAGCGTCTGCAATGTAACAGCCACAGGAAAGTTTCTATGTTAATGATAACATTGCTACAGCACACAGAGGCACTTAAATATTTAAATAAATGCATTTAAATAAATGTCCTGTGACATTCAATTTTTTTAAAGCATTGTAAAGAGCCAAGTATAAATTGAAAGGTACCTGAGAATATAGGTTAAAAGCAACATCTGCAGCACAAGGAATGGGTATGAAAAACTTTCACGAAGAGGCGGAGTCCACATGACGCGAGTGCACTAAAAAAAAGAACTGGGTTGGATGATAACATTCACTGATACATTTCCATAAAACCATGCACTTTTATTTCAATATTAATACCTACAGATACTTCAATAAAGCAAAAACCAAGTTATGTGAGTTTTAGACAGAAAGTTTAAAAAAAACAAGCCAGGAAGCAGAAAAGAGGAGGGAAAAGGAAGCAGCTTCCAGACTTGAGGCCTATGATGCACTGTTTAATTAAAATAGATACCTGCTTTTCCAAAATTAAATGTGGCAGCTAGAGAACATCCAAGAAAAAAGCCAGGACAGCAGCTGCTTGTCCCTCCTGCTGAAATTATCAACTCCTTCAGGTAACTAAAATCATTCTCAAACTTAGATAGTGACTTGCCACACTTAGAAGCAGAAAGTGTGTGGGGGAGAGGATCTGAAGGATAAACCAATATACTCTTCATTATGCTAGAGTTCTCCAAGTTATAAACACTTCACATTTCTACTAGCAACAGCACATGAAGTATAAAATCTGAAGCTGTCCTCCAAAACAGGCCAGTAAAACTGAACACATGAAATTAGGCTCACACAGGGCTTATACTAACTTATATATTTCACTCTTTAAAGCTAACACAGCAAAGCATAATACAATGAAGTCAACTGAATAGCTTTTTCAATAATTTCCTAACAGGATGCATAGCAAATAAATAATAGGTCTCATGGCAAATGGCTCAGCTACAATGCCATTGTTTATATTCAGCTCATTATAAAGTGCTTGCAGATGGCACTGACCATCAAAAAAAAATAATTACAACTTTAAAGGACAACTCTGACATACAAAAAATAGGTTCAAAATGGCTATGAACAGATTTGCACAACAAATTACAAGAAGGTTCTTTACAACTACAGAATAAAAATGGAATTTATCTTAACATGGACCATAATAAATCTATGAAAAGCCTGAAGGACGTTGATGCAGGAATTTACTTCTCCTTTGCTTCCTATCATCTGATAACTGTTTTTCAAATACTGTTTTACTAAAGTCACTAGAATCAACATTGTATGATTCTCTGCTTATTGTTTTGCTCTTTCACAAACATATTAAATTAGCAGTGTAAAATAAATGCATAGAAATAGTATTAAATAAATGCAAAGTACAGAAACCCATCACATTAATAACAGTTCTTGCTGTCTAGAAGCACTCTTTGCAAAAGCTGCACCAATTATCATTAAAATAAAGCTTTCATAAATATGTGTTGTCCTCAGCTGACTGCACAGATGTGACTGGTTGTATTTTATTTTATAAGCAATAAATATAATCATGATTATTCTAAAGCAGTATAGTCATTTTGAATATTTTTCAAGATGACAGCAATATTTGATTTAACAAATCTTTCCATACTGGAAGAGATAAAACAGGAAAGAAATTATGAGCCCACCATAACATACAACCATAAAAAGGAAACATTACCTTAAAAGTGGATTGACTAACATGGGCCATACTGTTTTTCTATATTTGAAATGTAATACTAAACTCAGTCATCTCTGGATGATTTATCAAGGCTGTAAACGAACTCTGCTGCAGGTAGAAATGTATCAGACTTGACTAAACTTGAAATCATTCAAACATAGTAGCACAAGGACAGCACAAATAAAAACATACAGCTTGAGGATCATTAGCTCAAAGCCAGAAGGCATTTTTACATACCTACTTTTACATAGCATTAGAGCTGAGATACCAAGACTTGCAGATCAGGCTTACTCATGCAGCTCAGTCCTATCCTTCCCAAAGAGGAAAGCCAATTTTTAGCAACTGGTCCAGCTCGACTGTACATACTGTTGAACCACATGCAAGATGATTTGCTCATAATCAGAGGCATATGGAAGAGTTACCTATATTTTATAAACACACGTGTGCACAGATGCACATCCACAGCATGTGATTCACACAGTGAAGCGAGACCACCCACGCACATGTAACTACATACACTACCATAATTATATGCTCAACAATATCCAACAACTCCTGAGTTATTTCATCAGCTACAGTACAAACATAAAGGGCCAGCTGAGATCCAACACTGCACCCTCTGCAAGTCACTCCAATTGTTTTCCAGAAATTCATACAACTGAGTTCAAATCAGGTTCATCCTACTTAAGCTCTACCTAAGCCCAGACTACAGCTGTGTAGAGTTACGCAGACTTGATTTCATGCCCTTCTCCAAAATACATTCATTATCTGTGCTTTTCCCCCAAGTCAAGTCATCCATAAAGAGAAAGAAGCTCTCCTGCAGTCTCCTATGCACAGGAGAACTGCTTGCGCCACACTGAAATAAGTGTTTCTTTTCATAATTTCTACCACTATCTTTGAAGTTTTTAGCTCATTTCTTTCCGAAGTTACACATCACCTCACAGATTTGGCAAAAGATTTCTTACTCTATGAGTATTCCCTGCTCATTTCACTTCAGAAGGCCGTTAAGAAGAAGAGAAATCCACACAAATGTATTTATGACTCTATAGCACCAAAAAAAGTTTAGCAACTGTGTAATGTTTATCTGGTTTCAACCAGGCAGTAAACATCCATGGGTATAAATTCTTCATGTGGGATATTGAGACAAAAGCATTGTAAATGAAACTTAACGATAAAATAGCTATTGCATCCCACAGGGTTTTTTTATAATAAACTGTCAAAGCTCACTATGAATAGAAGCATCTTTAATTCTGTTATGTGCAACTACATATTCTTACTCCTCAGTGTTCTCTATCACGTTCAGCTCAGTTAAATAAAAACCAAGACATAAATTCAACACTTAACTAGATTATAAGGTAGTTATTTTCCATCTGCATTTTAAGTAAACTAAATATTTATATTTTGTATATATTATTAGTATTGATATACATTTCCACACATAAAATGAACACTAAAAAATAACCCAAACCAAACCAAAACATCAGTACCACAGAGGTTTCTCTATGCTTTTTTTTTCGTATTCATGAATTTCCAGTAAAATATATATCAATTTAAAGAAAATTTTCACCATTTCTGAAGCTTGATCACACGGCACATGAAGCCTGGTGATGTATAAAATGGGCACAAAAATAGAGCATTTTGATGTTTTGAAACTTGTGCTACTAAGATTTAAATCTCAGGACCACTTTACAATATATTT
This sequence comes from Myiotriccus ornatus, assembly GCA_036023395.1. NCBI lineage: Eukaryota > Metazoa > Chordata > Aves > Passeriformes > Tyrannidae > Myiotriccus > Myiotriccus ornatus. The sequence continues at coordinate 46,346,114 of JAYRBT010000082.1, forward strand.
CCTTTCTGATTTTTTATTTTAAGCACCAAGGTGACACATTGAACTGTGCTACACATTTTCTAGTCATAGCCTGTTTTGTTTTCAATGTCTTAGTTGTGTATTTAAATTAAATTAAAGTTATACAAATTCATTCTCTAATAGATCAGCAACATCACTACATTTAATGAAATTAGAATTAGCTTAAATTTCCATAATAATTAAAAAAAAAAGGGGGTGGGGGAGGGAGACCTACCTCTCCATGATTGAAAAAGAAACACGCTACGGTAACAAGGCCTCCTAGACGGCTCCCACTGTGAAAAGAACAAGAAAAATAGGTACAACAAGGTCTTATAATGGTCAACATTGCTTATAAAACATGAAGCAGGACTTGTGTATAGGTAAGTTTATTGAGGGGTGGGGAGAAGGGAGGAACGCTTTGAAGCATCAAGGGAAGGCAATCAACAAATTACATACAGTATTAAAATACTAGTTAGATAACATTTATTTCAGAGCAAACCAGTCTTTATACATCCTTTTCTGCAGAACACCAATTTTAATGTTAATAACTTGTAAAACAGTTATTCCACTCCTCACAAACTTTGGTTTAGATTATTACATCTGGGTGCTTTTAAACACCAGGCAATATAAATGCAGTACTTCTTCCCTAAGATGCTGAGCGATAAATTTTAGAGTTTGCAAGCTCAATCACCCAACAGGGAATTTTGGTCTGAATCTAAGATTAATTAGGGTAATCAAATCAAGCATGTTCAAAAAACACTCACTATATGGTCAATGCAAGATACAACTTAATTCTTATGTGAAATACTGTAATGCTAACACGAGGAACCTTTAATGCCCTTAAGGATTTTTTACATTTCCATACCAATCAAATTCATCCACTGAATAAATAGCACCATGAAGTCAACACTAAACCCAAAGATACTGCTTAGATTTAACCCATCTCAAAACAGCAATAGATAAGGTTGCTATTTGCTTGAACAGATTTGTAACTACTCACATTCTGTGACACAAAGAAAGCAACATTTTCACTACTGCTGTGAATGACAGAATATATCATTTCTGCTACTAAACAAAAGCATCAGTCAGCTGTTGTGATTATTAAAAAAAACAACAATAACAAAAACCTTAAACAAACAAGCAAAAAAAACCCTTCATATCCTCTGAGATCCTTCACCCATCACTAATATACAAGTCAAACAGAATCAGTAGATTCTAGGTACAAAATCTGAGGATTTAAGATACCACCTGAGTGATAAACAACCTTCAGGAGTTGTGCATTCTTGCACATAAAACTCGACCTTACATTCCATAAATTCTAAAAGTGCCAACATTATAATGCAAAATAACAAAAAGAATGTGCTTAACATTAAAAATGTTAGTCTTGAAAATAAAAAAATAATTTGAAAAAAAAAAAAAAACCCACTCCAAACCAGAAACAAAATTCAAGGTCTATGCTATCCAAAGAAAGTAGTGAGAAATTAAGAGCTTACTGATTTTTCAGTGACATTCATATACAAAATGTGGATTTCCACATACCTCCCTTAACAGAAACATTACAAGTGAATTGCACAAATATTCAAAGTCTATCTACTTCCTCAAAAAGTGAGATATTCATTTCCTATGCTAAGGAATACAAACACAGACACTTTACTCCCAAACAACTCTTTCTATTGTCAGTGTCTGCCCTGTGCTGTTTCTTATTTGAACGATCAGCACATGCTTCTGAGAGAGAAGGAAGAAACCACAAGACAGTGGAGCCAGAGAATGAGAGGGACAACCAATTACATCTCTGAGAGGAAAATATAGCTGCCATTTAATTTTTTGCAAAACCAACGAGGTAAGGTAACCAATGAGATGAAGTAAACAGAAAAGCATTTCCACTTCTGCTTTACTGCTGAATGTGGAGTCTATTTTTGTATGAAAGTGTATTACAGTTCCTGAAATTTAAGGATACTGAAAACACAAATTTATAGAAAAGGGGAAGTGAATACAATCCATCCCAAAGAATGCATTATCTTAAAAAAATATTTTGCCTTCTCAGTTAAGTTAAAGTTGAAAGACATGTAATATTACTCGAGGCAAAGCACTGGGAAAACTCCAACCTCGGTTAGAAGTACACCGTCATTTAAACTTTGTTCAAAAATGAGCTACGGTGATAATTTTAAAAGCAAAAACCTGTCAAAAGCTGTTTAAAACATGTACAGCACCTTGTTTTATCCACAACCTGGTGGTACCAATGAGATACTTCTTCACTGAAATTTTATGCAATTTTTTTCCAGCACCATCATTTATTTTAAGCAAAAAACTTCTCTATTTCAGTAATCTTTTAGTGACTATATATACGTAATAAAAGCATTCCTGCTGTAAAAACCAAAAAACCAGTATCCAATAAAAATATATTAACATTCACATTTTCAAATTCCATTTTTCAAATTGCAGAGTGAGTACCAACTAAATAGCTCAGTTTCAGCTGCCTTACCTGAGGTATGTACCGTATATGAAGAACAGTGACATCATTAATCCATTCAAAAGAAAAATCACAGCAACATAAAAGAAAGCAGGGTCTCCCAACCCTAAGAACAAACAGTTAACACATGTTATCGAATACAGAAGAAAGGCCATATTGCTTACAACCCACCACATAGTCAGAACACTACCTTAATATATTTACAGAAAGACAACAAAAAAAAAAGTTAATGTCATCAACATTAATGTGAAGATTCAATGAGAAGATCACAGCTCTGAAAACACAGAAAAAGGAGGGGTAGAGATGGCAGTGGGGCAGTCAGCAACAGAACAAGCCAAGAAGGACACATTAACTGCAGAAAAAAATCTGCAATGTTTAGAAGGCATAAGTATCACTAAGAACAGTCTCTACAGACTGCATTTTGATTTCATAGAGCTTTTTAGAACAGGTTTGTTCTCCCTAGACTCTCACTTCCCATCCCTTGCAGGAGTAAATCCATCTCTAAACATATCACACACAATGCTCTTGGCTTTCTTTGTTTCATTATAAGCCAAGAGATTTTCCAGTGATGCAAGTCTTTCAATCTTTTCATTAACAGGCACTTCTGTGTTCATGCTTCTGCTGTTGTTCTCTTTCCCACTATTTTTCTAAACCCTCCTGACTCTAATCATTTCAGCAAAACAGCATGAAAAGCCTTATTCATTAAAGAAAATGGTAGCAAAGTTTCAGTTTCATATCCAAAACTGATTATTCACCATTGCTGAAAATACAGCAAGACAGTTCTCTAAAGTAGGATGATATGATCACCAAACACAGTAGTCTCAATAGCTGGTGTTTTCATTGGTTTGGTTTTGTTCTTACAAAAAAACAGGAACGCAAAGTTGTACATGTATTCGCTGCTTATTGCTTCTAACAAAATTAGAGAAAGTGAAACATTCAAGGTCTGAAGAAAGTTGTTACAGCCTTTGTGAAAAGGAAAAATACTAACCTGTCATCACAGAAAGGCATTTTAAATGATAAAATGAAACAACTTCACAAGCTACCATCTATCATTCAGCTTTAACCAACTGTAGAATGTCTTGAAAGTGCTTCTTGGTAAGGTACTTTTATCATATAATACTGACTTGACAAGCCAGTATTTCAGATGTGGAAAAAAAAAAACAAACAAAAAAGTGGCAGTCTCCAAGCTCTGGCATCAAAATCAAGCTATAAGGCAGAAATTCTTATGCTGAATAGTAGGTCATGATGGCCAGAGGATTGTTCCCAGCAGAGTCACTACATATGATTTCTCAAAAAATCTCTAAAATTAGGGGACAAAATACAGAGGGTAAATTCTGAAATGTAGGAGCTTGGAATGTATTTGGGATTGTTCAGAAGTTACAGAAATTTAATACATGTATAGCGTTCCCAATTACATTTAGGACATCTTATTCTTTGTAACAGTCCAGCATTATGAAGGCTTAGACTACAACTATGAAGTTTGGAAGTGCAGTACAGGAATTCAACCCAGGCAGGAGGAGCTATCTAATAAGCAAAGACCACAATGTCACCCCTGGTATTCTTAAAAGTATCTCTTTTTCACGCTTCTCACTTATGCTGTGAACCTGACAAAAACACATCTTTAGCCAAAAAAAGAAAAAGCATGTCAGTGACGTAGGAATATTTATTATTTCTGAAGCACATAAAGCCACAATGATATGCTTCCAGGAAACAAGCAGAATAAAACACAACTTACCCTCACAGCTTTCAACAGGACTAAGCCCTTTTCCTCTGTTTACTGTCCAACATGTTTTTGTTGGGACACCAAGGAAATCCATGAGGTTAGTATATATGCGATACCAGCTGGCGAGGACCACCTAGGAGGAAAACAGGATTTGAAGATTCTGAACAGGAACTCTGAGATTAGCTCAATGCCCAAGGTAACCTGTCATGACAACTGGCCTCATCTGGGACTATTTTTAAACTCAGAATTTATCTCAAAAAACTTGGGATTTTTGACCCAGGTTTCTAAAGTTATCCAACACAGACCAAGTGTTAATTAACCGACTAAAATTATGCCTGCTTTACAACAGAAATAATTTCATGCATCAAACTGCAATATTAAAAAAAACCAAACAAACTAACAACCTAGAAATTTCAGTATTGTCTGATATTAAAATCTCAGATCTTCTTGACAGAGGACAGTTAGCCAAATTAAATCCATTAAAGTCAATTAATTTTTATTTTACCTGGCAAGAATATTAACAGACCAATTCTTTAGTGTTTTACTCTGATAAATTTTTATAGGTTAAATTTAAGCATGCATTAGAAAGAGTTTCCAGATGCAATGTAAGACAGCATTTCTGTTTTCCATGCAAAGGTTGTGCTCATAACAACAACCCAATTAAATCTCAACACCTGACACATCAAAAACATCAGAAAACATCAGTACTTTACACACAGAAAAATGACAACTCATCTCATAGCAAAATCATTAGTTAATAACATTACCGAGCTATTCTGTCAGGATATAACTGACTTTATAGAGTTCATAAATGAGTAATGTGACCATTCCTGTTGAGCTGCTTTGAAAGTTATAACCCAGGGGTTCCCAGACTGAAAATATGTTTCACCACTGCAGTATTAGCTGTCTCAGCCCTGTGTCACACAAAATGTGTATAAGAAAGATGATTCTCTCTTGTCGTTCCCCATACAATTAATAAAAGTCTTTATATCACTTCTATCTTTAACAAGGGCAATAGGGAAACACAGAGAACATATCTGAGAATGTGATGGAGTAAATCCTCTTGGAAAACACTTCAAACTTAAAAAAGACAAAAAAGTGATTTGAAGCTATCAGCATGAATTTACAGAGGTAAATTTGTAACTAACACCTGCCCAACTTTACAGCCTTCTGAGATGACTGAATTGATAGATAAGTGGACAGCTGTGAATATTTCTTTTTATCTGGTGCCAATTCTGTTCTGCATCTTCAAACTAGATGATGTTACAAGAGAACATCCTCAGAAAGGTTGCATGATAATGATACAAGTTGGAAGGAGTGGCTGATGCTTGTGCTGCATCTCAACAGGCTGGAGAACTGGGCCAACAGGAATCTAACGAAAGGGCAATCCCCTGCACTGGGGAGGAACAGTGCAGTGGACCAGTACACTTGGGAGCTGACCAGCTAGAAAGCAGTTTTGCAGAAAAGGACCTGCGAGTCCTGGTGGACAATTTGTACTTGAGTCAGCAATGAGCCCTTGGTGCAAAAAAAGCCAAATACATCCTCAGCTGTACTTCACCAGGAGAAGAGACTTGACCATTCCCTTCTATTCAGCACTGCTAAGACTGTATCTCCAGTGCTGAGTCCAGTTCTGGGTTGCCCAGGACAAGAAGGACACAGAATAAAGATGACTGAGACAGACTCTTTTTGGTTGGCAAGAGAAGAGACAATGAGCACAAATTGAAACACAGGAAATTCCACTCATACATAGGAGAACACCTTCTTACTTTGAGGGTGGTCAAACACTGGAACAAGCTGCCCAGAAGTGGAGATACACAAAATTAAAAGGAGATGACCCTGAGCAACCTGTTCTGCTTCACCCTAGTTTGAGCAGAGCATTGAGACTACATGACCTTCTGACATCCCTTGTAACCACAACTGTTCTACGATTCTAAAATTCATTAACTTTTTATACCAGGGCTCCAATCATCATGGCTCACTTCATCTGTGGCCTTTATACACTCCCAATGTAAACCTTTTATATTTAAAATATATCTTTCTAGATCAAGGCTCCCTGGCTGAACACTGTGCCTTGCAAAGTATGTTATTCTGAATTCCTGACAGCTTTCTGAACATCTGTGCCCTGGCACTTCTGACAGTGCACGTGTGCATACATGAATGTGTGCACACCTGCCCCATCTCCAGACAGGCATCAACAGGACTGGGGAACCAAATCCATATCTTTCCTCTTATCACCTGAGTGTGCTCTGTACATAATCAACAGAAGGCATATGGCAGCTTAGAGACATCTGTCTAGCATATTTGCATCACGAGCCCTGAAGCTGACATTACCCAAGCACATAAACCATTCTTGATGAACCAATGCCACACAAAAAAACCCAACAACAATCCAAACCCAACTCATCTCAACCACTTAAAGTTTTTATGCCACAAGTGTTTGTATCTGCTGCAGGTGTTCCAAGTGAATACTTCCTAAAAAGGCAGCAGCAAGGGTATCAAGCAAAACAAACATTTCTCGCCAAAAGCTACTTTACATGAAACAGTTAACACAGGCATAAAAATGGAAGCAAATCAGTAAGCAGTACAAAATTGCTAGGTCAATTAGAGCATAATGGTGTTTCTGGAATTTTTACTGTTCTGTATTAGATGAGGCAGAAAACACAGAACTTGGGAAAACAAAAGACTGGCTCTCAGACCCAGGAGATCTCTGCAGACCAGGTCAGTCCTTTGCTGTAAAAGAATATGTAGAACAGTCAATCTTTTTTACTAGGTGCCTTTGAGTGAGCACTTTAAAGCCATCTACATGCATCTTTGCAACACTCCTCATTTCAACTCAAATTTTCATTATCACTGCCACACACTGAAATATCAACTGTCCCATAAATAACAAACAGCCAGAGAACCAACTTAACACATTATCTCTCCACCACAGAAATTAACACATTATCTCTCTGCCATTTTGCATCAGAAGTGAAACCACCACAATTACTAGAACAGCCTGACTATGCAGCAAATACTTAGAAAATCAACTTTACTGGGACTACAACATTGTACAAATACAAAGACTGCCTTGCTGCTTTTCATAATTTTTTTTTTACTGCTTATATTTATAATTTACATAAACAATGCAGTGATTGCTATAGACTCATTTTACCTTTTATTTTTCCTTCTTTCGAAGTTTTCATGGCTAGTACTGGTTGTACATACAAGTGCATTGTTTTACTTTTCTTAATGGGTTTGACATCCTATTTAGCAATGGGATTTCCAGGTTGGTTTTGATGAACTGAATTTTGAAATCCACTAAACAAACAAACATTTCATTAAAATTCAGCCTCAATGCTACTAATGGGTCAAAAAAGCTGGAAAGATCCCAAAATATCACACAGGAAATGAAACACTTTCAGAAAACATGACTGGATACTGCATATCAGAAACATTTCACTGCCAACAAATAAATCCGCAAGCATCTTCCCACCACACATTACAACCCTAAGTAAAATTATATAGATCTGGACAACACATTTCAAATGTCAAGTTGCACCTACTGACAGTTTTATAAATGTAGTTATGTGGAAACAAGAGTACTCAAGAAATGCACTCAAAAAAAACCCCAAATCACTATTTACAGAAAGGCTAGACATTAAGCAGTAAATGACTGAAAAGAGCAGAGGAGACTATTTGTCTGCTTTGCATGCCCACACAGGCACAGAGATGAATTAATTCATACCTTATCACCAAATTCTATGAGCCTGTATAACCCTAGAAAAATCTGAATGAACGGACAAGCCTACACATTTTGCACAGTAATCAACCTAATGTTCTTACAGAATGTCAGCCACTACATCTGGTTGCTCTTGTTTTGATTTCATCATCTAATTTACTTAGTCATGTTTCATGGTGATACTGATGACTCTCAGAAGGAGTTCATTTGACCCGTATATTTGATTTTTGAAAGTCAGACTGCAGCTGAAGTCAACAAATCTTTCTCAGCTAAAGAAAATAAGTTTTTAGTATTCAAATAAGGCATATGTTCCTAATGTGGCATTGTTACAACTGATTTGCAATCCCTTTGGAATTAAAACAAACAAACAAGCAAACCCAAAACAAGTGATACGGCAACAAAATCAGTCAGCTATTTAGCATTTAGTTCTTCCAGAGCAAGGAATTAAGAAATCAAACTAAACCCCTACATGCAATTTGTACAAACACACACATGCCAAGAACTCTTACACGTACAGTTCCTGAAAGCAGCTCTGCTCCAGCAGATCAGGAGAATGAGTATAAATACTAATACTCAGTAACTACAGCCATTATTAGCTGGTTCTCCAAAAAAATAAGCTGTTGCTGATACATGGAGTTACAGAAACGTACATTTAACCAAAGCAGTTTTCCCTTTGGAAAATGTTTTGAGACAAGCTGGCAAAACCATAAGAGACTCCAACATTTCTGTACTTAAACACATGTTCTTTTCAGAAGAGTAGGAACGTTATTTTACCAGGTAACAAGTCTAACATCAAGTATGTACAAAACAACAGCAATCAGTCTTCCACGGAGGAATTTCCTTTGCAACACCTAAGTAAACTATTACCACCCATAGATTTTATGGCCATAGTGAACTGTTAGTTTTGTGTGTCTTACACAAAATAACCTCTTGCTACCTGTATCACTCCAGTCATTATTGTCACATACTACCGATATCTCATATGTCATATTTCCTAAAGTACATAATGTCAGCAACCTACTTGCTCTCAGTGAAGGCAACAAAAGAAGACAAGTATAGAACTGGACTTCAACTGCACAAAATACTAAGATCTAGAAAGCATGGCATTTGACTGAACATACTTGAAGTCTGAAAACTGATCACAATGTATGAAGTAGCTTTATCTCTTGAAATCCGGAACTAAAACTCCCTATTTAAGCAACACTTCATTAGCCACCTTATCTTGACAATTACATTTTCCAGAGTAACATCTCTTAAAAATTTGTAGTCAAAGCTAAAGAAACCAAAGATTCACAGAAGGTATTATTTTTAAAACACAGCTCACCTCTGGGTAAAGATTGAACCTCTGTAAGGTGTTAATCACTAAAGGATATTCAGTTAGTCTGTCATTCATAATTGCCCATACTCCATTCCAAAACGATGGTGCCTCAATAATGATCTTGAAGTAGGAATAATAAAGACCCTACAGGAGAGCAGAATTATTATTTACAATTAAAGAGGTCACTTCTGCTTCATGAACCGCCATATACAAGCTTCATTTTTAAACAAACTTTGTAATGTAACACACAAGACAAACTTATTCCAGAGGACTATCCAGTTCCTCAAATCTTTTCTATTACTGCCACTGAAACAAGCAACATGGGTTTCTTTTCACCTTGTTTCATAGCATATCTGGAAATCTTTCATTTCAGCTGGTATCTATGCACTAGCATAGCACTTCACAATTCTCAAAATAAAAGCAAACAAAAGGTGTATACATATGCCAACATTTACCACATAAATAAATTGTTTAGAAAAAAAAGGCTGAATAACAAGACTAAAACTGAAAGCAAGGTATAATGTACTTGCACACTTTTGTATTTTAGGTCCTTTAGAATCATACTTTCAAATTATACTTAAAGAGAACCGTGAAGCAATGCACTCATAGTGATGAACTACAAGACACACAAATACTCTGCATGTAAAAGTGTAATGCATGTTAGCTGTAAGAGATCAATATATTTACTTATCCAGAATATGTTAAAAAGTTTGGAAAGCCCATGGTCAGATTACAGACAGAAGTTTTCCAGCTACTGAAACATAATCTAACCATTTCCGTGCGAAAAGCCATTTCTCTTTCTAGCGTTGATAGGTGAGAAAAATGACGGTCATTTTCAAATAGAGCTGTTATGTGACACCTGTTAAAAAATAATAATAATTAAAACTGAATAAAGAGGTTTAGAATGTATTAAGTCATAGATACCAAGGAACATTAAATGAAGACACAAAGTTTACTTACAAACTGCTGTTTTAATTTACTCATGTATTATACCAATATTCCCCTCTATTCAGATAATTTTAAATTGAAAAAATATGAACCCATATAGTACTTATTAAATTCTATTATGGCATTAGATATAATGCTATATAATACTGTAATGCTATATAATACTATCATGTATTTTAACTTAAGGGCAGACATTTAATAATTAAGCAATAATTTTCTACCTGAAAAGCAGACTTCACTCTTCTCTGAACAGGTTTAAGAAACCTGTCACATCAGGTTCACAAGAACAGAACTACTCAGCTCACAGACAATTTAGTTTCGAGAGGAAAGATCTAAATGTAAATTATCCCAATACCTTGTCTAAAAATAAGTTCTATTTTTACTATTTTAAAATACCATATTACTCTCAAGCAATAAATTGAACCTTACCAGTGTAGGACTCCACCATATTACTCTCAAGCAATAAATTGAACCTTACCAGTGCAGGACTCCTGCTACAACAGCTGTAAAGGAAACAAAAGGTGTGAAATTACTCAAATAAATACCTGAACATGAAATCATGTTCATTGTAGTAATTACAGTACTATTTCAGAAATGCACAGGAGGTACTCAGGACTCCAAGGGGAACAGAAGAACAGGAACATCTGAATTAACTTTCATGGCCAGGTCTCTAAAAATCTGAAATTATGCTGTGGTAATAAGCAATGGGCAATGTTTCCACCTATATCCTGCATCACTCAAGTTGGACCACCAGCATCTAATGCACATATTACAGCTATTAAGGACAGATTACAAGCAATTTCTGTAATAAGCATAAATATCTTTAGCATTTTTATGACACCTCCTGTGACTGTTCACTCAACTCCTGCTCAGATTTTCGCCAACACACAACTCAAGCCTGATGTATACTACAAGCAGCACTGCTAGGTCAAAGCAAGGGCAAAAAAGAAGCAGGACCTGGTGATCAGAAAGGGCTAAAGGTCACTATTCAGCCATTATCACCTGCAGCTTGCTGTCTCCTGCAGCCATAATCCTTGCGTATTGATTGTCTGGCAGTGTCCTCAGAAACTAGTAACCCATGGAAATGCTATAGACCAAACTTCCAAGCTGGAAGGTATAAATTATGTCACCTTAGCAAAAAAGCTTTTGAAGCAGATACAGAAGCAGCTGGACTGGTGAGGCTTTCATACTTCCTAGTGTGATACTTGGGATGCTGTCACCGTGATGAGAAAGGAAGGATGAACACTCCCACCATCATCTAGGTAATTATTTTGCTCAGAGGTGCACAGGTTAGAAGCTTCAATTTGATTTGTGAATTAGAGAATCTGTGAGTTCGACCCCTCTTGCCTTAAGTGATGAGTTAGTGAATTCTCATGTTAGACTAGTTTCTACAAAGTGGACTGAGCCCTTGTTTGTCATGTTTGTTTTCTTTCCCCATGAGTTCATGAAATAAATTTTAATTTACAGACTACATTATGCTGTAAATATCAGAAATCCAAATGGACCATGACAACTAACACAAATCTAATTGCAACTATAATTGCTAAAATAGATTGACTCTGCATGCAGTAAGGTTCCCTTTGTCCATTCAAAGACTGTCTACACTGCTGCCTCAAAAGTGCAGAACAAGGGAGGTAATCTGAGGGACAAAGGGAAAAGACAAATGATGATAAAGCAGTGGGTTTAGCAGACAGTCTAGGTCTCTTACCTCTTGACCATGACAAGATCCTCAGAGAGCAGACACCACCCCATTTTCCTTGGGCAGCACTGACAACATATAGAGCTCAGCATGGAAGCAAAGCCAGCATAAGTGAGGGATAATGGGCAGGCATATATGGGGATCACAGTGCTCCTCCTAGACTGAAGGTGTCTTGGTTGCCCTCTAGGCACACAGTGGCTTTCTGGCATAGAAAGGTCTGGCAGACTAGTTGTCTTCAATCCATGAAAGTCTTTATGGTTAATGAAGAGCCTTATTCTTAGTGAATAAGACCCTCTTATTCACATAGGCTACATGGAGCAGACGGAATGCGGAGAAGATAATCACCTGTCCTGCTTACACCCAGCTGGGGCCAGAAAGGTGCTGAGCACCGTGTCTCTCTCCAGGGTGCTGACCAGCACACAACTGCCCCCATTCCTAGGCACAGCCCTTGCCTCTATGGTGACGTGGAATGGATCAAATTGCTTACACATCAGTAAAACATAAGCAATGCCTGCACATCAATGTAGAAGACAGTTGGAGAGTTCGTGAATGCACATGTGTTCAGAATGAATTTTACAAGAGTATGGTTGTCTGCTTCTGGAAGGCAGCAGGAACAAGAGAAAGAAAAACACCTTTGCAAAAGCACTAAATTTATGTGGAATTGGAGTGGACTTAATGTACACTTCATGCCCTAGTACCTATACCCAGACCAGCACAGAGTCTGGAAGTGCTGGTGATGGCAGCACTTGTTATCACTGTCACCACAAGGCTCATAAACATAGTTTGTTACATTATGATCTAATTTTAAAATTAAAGTTTTGTACATGAAGATGTGCAAGATGAAGCTGGGCAAGACAGAAAAAAATAATTAAAAAAGAAGAAACAAAAACTACCTAAGAGTGAAAAAAAAAATCTGAACTACCTGCCTCCACAATTTAACACTTAGCTCAAGCTAAACACTTCATATAGTAGTCGAGGTTGTACAATACCACACTGAAACTTCATTAAGAGTTACAGAGCTCCACTTTTGTCACTGAAGCAGTTTTTCCAAAGGCCAGGCTGGATTCCAGTTAGAAAATGAAGACCTTAAAGTTTTACTTAAAACTTCACATTATTACATATACTTTCTAGAAAAAAAAAAAAATCACCAAAGAATTACTCAGCGTAAGCAGAACTTAATGTCTTCTGAAAGGTTCAGAAGCTGCAGGCTTTTTTTATACCAGGGACATTTACATTAGTTCTCGTGGAAAGCTGCAAATTTCTTTTTCAGAAAAGCAGATATTGATCTGACATGGAATTCCGGGTAAGCACATTAGCTATGTCAGCAATGCAGCAAACCATATTCCATAAGAAAAACACGTTTTGCAGTAATTCTGTGGAACGAAACAGAGCAGTCTGTATCTTTCTTAGTTATTATTGACTAATAATTGCACATTGGCAGAGGGCATTATTTAATTTCTCAGCAACATTCCTAAGATTCCCAGTAAGATTAGATGCTGAAAAAGATTCACATATACACACCTCAGCTATTTAAAAAAAAAAAAAAATCAATTTTAAGACAGATTACATGTTAAGAATATACAATAAAGTCAAATGCACATTAGCTACCAGTACTGTTCATTATCTCAAATGTGGTTCCAAATAAGCTAAATGTGCAGTATTTTATTGATGCAAATAAATTATCTATTAATATGGAAATTACATTTCACTTTCAAACATACCACTTATTTCATCGAGAAAACAATCTCTCTCAATCTTATTCTTCGCTAAATGTTTCATTTAAAGTCAATGCAGTAACAGTAAATACATTCCCAGTTATTTTGGAGAATTTCATATACATTTTTACAAAAATTCACAATATCGCTCTATTATAAGGACAAAATTAAGACCTTTTATAATCGCACAGCAATTAATGTAATTACTCACATTTCAAGAGACAATGGGCTTAATTCACAGACTTCCACTCTGACTACAAATCAGCATTTTTCAACACAGTGCATTTATCTAGTTTCTGATGGAAAACATTCAGATCAGCTCTCTTAAATTATCATCCTTTGATCCCATTAATGTCCTTACTGGGGAGGGAATGAAGTAGGGGACCGGAAGGGAATACTACAGTCCTAATTCTACAAACACTTACACAGCTACTATGTACAAGAACTTGCAGGTGCCATTTTCTCACCCAACCTAAGAATCCCTAAAAGCAAAGCACATGATAAGATTTTTGCAGACTAGTGCTATTATGTAAAATCTGATAGATTTCCTATTTTTGCCTGTGTGCTGTTCTAAGAAAAGCAAGATGAATGGCATCTAAAAAGGATTCTAATTCTGGAAATTAAATACTGAAGAATAAAGCCATTCTTCGGCTTTATTTACCAAGAGAACAACAAATACTGAGATACTGTAATCCAGCAGGATGTGAAGTGTACAAGAAACTACTACTTGGCAAATACCCACGAAGTGATGAGGTAGGAGTAAAGCAAAACTGGAAACAATGAAGAACCTGCAAGCATGGACTATTTCTGCAGCTTAGTCAAGTTGTTCCATTTTGAGATTCTGTTCAATATAAAAAGCACATCTTCAAGAATAAGGCCTCAAGTCAATGGTCATTTAAAGAAAAACACAACATAAGAGGGCAAAGACTGTCCTTGAAATTTTTGACAATTTTATTGCTGCACATAAATTGGAGGTAATTTGCATGAAAAAAAATTTCATGCTCTATAACAGAACTAGCTCCAGCTGTGGGAGCCTGTTTTTAAAACATGGGCCTTATAGCTTAAGCAAAATGACAACAAAAATTTAAATACCAGTAAAACTAATCAAACCCCACTATTTCATATTTAGTATATATACGTTCTTTGCCACTGCAAATGCTGTATGTTATCACATAATGTGCTGTTAAGGTCTTACTGCTATTAAAAATGTAAATACCTCCCTGACATATTTAATTGGTTATCTGGGTTTCACAGACAAATTCAAATTCCACAAATTATACAGCTCTCTCCCTAATCTGTTCTCAAATTTCAATCAAAGAAAATAATTTTTCAATTTTGACCATCAGTTTAACGTTTCTGTGTCATTTAAGTAACTGTGAGACTAGGAAATGCTGACTAAACAGATGTAAGTAAAGCAATTCAGGAACACTTTATTCATCAATTAGCTTGTAATCTAAGGGTTGTTTCCCTGCTACTCCTTTGCAGTGTAATTCATCAAACTGAAGAAACTCCCTTTGGCAACCAGGACTACTGGTGGGGTGATTAATAATACCAGCATCTTTGGAATACCGTGACAGTCTTTCACTATAATAGCTGTAAGGGTATATATACCTGTGCATCTTACAAATATGCTATTACTTAACATTTGTTGACCTTAGGAATGCATTTCTTATTTAATTTCACAAACACTTTTTAGGTGCTTTTTTCAAGACTTTCTCCATTAGCCATTTCATTATTTACTCAAAAATATTCCCAAATAACATCTGAATTTAAATGCCTCTCCAATTGTATATTCTTCCACACATAATTCTTCTCAAGGAAGCTGTTTTGAATAAATTACTCAATAGGAATTGCTGCTTTTTCTCACCCCCCTAGAAATTAATGACTGAATAGGAGAGATCCATAAATATCTGGAATTTTTTTCCTTCAAATGCTGTGATACCACATCAACTGCTACAGTAACAGCTTTACAAAAGTTACCAGGCAGGAAGTTATTTCCTGTCCATTTTCAACATAAGCTATGTTTTTGTGTTTTTTCCAAGCTGTATGTCCAAATATATTTTGACAGTTCACAATTCCGGAGAAAGGAAGGTAAAAAGAACAGCATTTCCCCCCCATATATTCCTTCTACTTACCCAGAAGAAACGTGAGCCATATCTTGCTATCAGCTTTTATAATGAAGGCCTTTTTGTCGACAACAAATACTGCCAAAAGAACACAAGTACCTTAAGAACAGCCCCTTTAAAAGGAACTCTGAACTTCGCAACATCAGTTTTATGTAAAAATCTTGACTAGACTTCAAAAATGCTGAAATTTCACAGAGAGTTCGTAATTACACATAAACGCGTTAAACGGCACAGACAGACTACACAGGTGACTATAGAAATCATCAGGTTTTGTTATTCCTGAAAGAACACCTACAAAATAACTTGTCAAAGGAGGATTTCTACACAGGTACGTTACTGACAAATTTGTTCAAACAGAAAGTCGGGACTTTCAAAGAACACACAACCCTCCACGCTTTCAGCAGAGCGTTATCAAGAAACAAGCTGGTCACGCCAGCACTATGAGCTGCGCTAGTCAACACCACCAGAGGGACTGTTTTAACAAGAGTTAGTTACACAAACAGCACGTTTCCCCACTTCACCAAAGGATGCTGAAGCGGTAAAGAAACCCAACTCTCTTCCTTCCCCTTGCCCCCGGTTCTCGCCGATCCCCGTGTGGGTCTTGTCAGCTCTTCTCTGTTTTCACCCTCCCCGCGTGAGGGGCTGGAGGACGGGCCCGGGCCGGGCGGGAGCGCGGCCGGCCGCTGCCCCGGGCGCTGCCAGACACCGCCCTCCCGCCTCCCTCCCTCGCTCCCGCCGGGACACCAGCGGGGTGCCCGCTTCCTGCCCGCCGCCCCCGGACCGCTGCTTCCCGAGGAAGGACGTCCCGGCGCTCCCTTCCCCGGGAACAGCCACCGCGTGCCACGGGGGCTCGCCGGCCGTGCCGGGACACCCGGAAGGAGGGGCGGGAGGCGACACCCAGCCCACCGCGCTCCCGCCGGTCCCATCCCGGCGGGGGCAGAGGGAGCGGGGAGGGGGCAGGGTTCGGGGTAGGAGCCCTCACCTCGGAGCTGCTCTCCGCAGACACGCAGGAGCCTCAGGGGCCCGCGGCCCAGCAGGTCCCGCTCCCCCTCTGCCGCGGGCCCCTCCCGGCAGGGTCCCCGGGGGTCGCCCCGGGCTCCACGCCGGCCGCCGCCTCCCTTCCGCATGGCGCGGGCCCCGCCGGAGAGCTGCTGCCTGCCCGGCGAGTGCGGCCGGCGGCCGCGGCTGGGGCTGGCGCCTGGCGACTGCTGCTGCTGTTGCTGCTGCCCGGGCTTGAGCGGCGGCGACTCTTTGTTCCTGCCTCGGCTCGGGACGACCATCTCCGCATAGTCCCCGCCGGGGCCGGGGCGCCGCGCCGGAGGGGAGGAGAGCCGAGCCGATGAGGGCGGTGCTCGGCAAGGAGCTTCCCCCACCCCCTGGCAGGGCCCGGAGGCCACGGGGCGGAGCCGCAGCCGGCGGGCTCGTAGTACCGGGGCGAGGGGGCGGCCAGTCCCCGCTCCGCCGCCGCCGCCCGCTCCGCCCGGCTGGACACGTGGGGGACGGGGCGGCGCTGCCGGCGGGGCGGGGAGCGGCCCCCGCGGCCCCCGCTCCGCCCGCCGCTCACGGACGCGCCGCCCCTCAGCCCGGCGGGGAGGAGGAGCAGGAGAACGAGGAGGCGGGAGCGGAGGTCTTCCCGCTCACCCCCTCCTTCTCTCGCCCGGGGGGCGGTCGCGGTTTTCCCGCCGGTAGCCGAGCGGGCGGGACTGCCGCGCCCCGCATGGTGCTGTGGCCTTCTGCCTCTGGTGTTTCTCTTGGTTGGTTTTCCCGTTCCAGGGCCGTTCAGCTCTGTAAAAGCGTCGTCGCGGTTAAACCGAGTCCACCCCGGAAGAGCCCTTCTCTTCCCCGCGCACAAATTCCCAAAATTTTAACTGCCAGGAGGTTACTTGGCTGTGTTTTTTATTGCTATGTCCTAGGGGTTTCTCTGCCACAGAAGTCACTCTTCTTCCTCCTCCTCCACCTCTTCCTCGTTACGAAGTTTAAATATTGGTTTGCCTCACCATCTACCAGCAACGTGGCCTCTCAGCCCAGGAGCACCGGACAGCTCCGGCCCAAACCTTGCTTTGGGTTCAGAGGTTAAAAGGCCCTGTTGTGCACAAGTTCTGCATAACGCAGACCTTTGAGGTGGTGTGTTACGACTTTTCCAGAGCAGTTCTCCTCAGGAGCTTCCCAGCAGCAACCACTAGCTCCTACTGGAACAGCTGGAATTACTGTTCTTTGAGGAGTGTTGAATATACAGCACAACTGTCAAACAAGACCCAGCTACAGAAAACTGTCGTTCCATCTCCTATCAGTGCTCTTTTGTTCAGCACAGAGCAGTGCTTAGGCAGCAGCTCATCTGATAGGTATGCAATAATTTAATTACCACTTTTATAGTGTTGATTAAATATAGCAGAATATAATGTCTTCAGTAACTGCAACCTCTCCAAACAGATCCATTTCATTCTTTCCTCCCTGACCTCTTTTTGTCCCCTGGAAGTCCTTTCTTGATCGTACCTATTCCTTGCCTCCTAGATGCTCCTCATTGCTGTCTTCAGGGTTTTCTTTATCCCTCTGCACTCTTTATTTCTCTCTTTGATTCTGCTCCCAAGTTTTTTACATTTGAAACTCTCTTCTTCTTTTTCCTGGCTTTTCCACATTTTTCTTCTGGTATAACAGGTGTAGGTCTCTTTCTAAAATGTTTACAACCTCTTTATTTTCATCTCCTTTTCCTAATGATTTTTATGAATCCTAGCCTGTGAAACAGTTTGAGCCTTATGTGGCAAATACCATACTATGATAGTATTTAAAAAATTGTTCAATAATATATATGTAGTTAGCATATTGTTAGCACAGGAAGGTAATTTTGGTCCAGATTCAGCTACTGAAGTAACAAATGTGTAAGGACAGGATAGCTTTTGCTGTCTTTGTGATAGTAAGAAGGCTGTTTACATCACAATAAGGATGTAAAGATACAAACCTGTAAAGGTACCAAACAAACATGCCTGTGGGGCTGACAGAGGGTCTGTGTGTCTCTTGACTCCACATTTCTTTCTTTGGTGAGGGAAAATCACCTTTCACTAGCTGTTCTGGCGAGATAATTGTAAAAGGCCATGTCTTACATAGGTCTCAAAAGGTAAGCCAGGAAGAAATAGTATTTTTCATATAAAACAGCCAGTCTCCTGAGTATGCAGGCCCTTCTTCCAATGTGAATTACATGTACCAGTTTCATATTGCAATAAACATTTATCTGTGCTTATTAAAGGGAAGACACTTCAAGTGTTTGAAGAATACATGCTATTTTTCCCACCTGCTTTTCAAGAACAGAAGTTCCACAGACTGCTCTTTTTCATGTTTGATTTTAATCAAGTAGCCTTGTCATAAATTTAGTGACCAAAGGAGTCTATTGTTGCTGTCTGAGGGATTGAAGGGTACAGGCTCCAGGTAGAGTTTTGCATGTAACCGACATAGAAAATAGCAGTATGATACCTTCTGCTGATTTTTAGCTCCTGAGACCTATTTTCAATTTTTGCCAAAATCAAGAGAGTCATGGAACACTTAGAAACTTGAAGGGTTGATATTATTAAGGTTCACATAATCACTGCGGGATGGCTCAACCATTGAGGTTAACTGGGCCTGCTCCAGCCTTCAGCAAATCAATGACCTTCAGGCTGTTTTCTTTTATTAAAACTCTTCAGGCAATTTATTTCAAAAGGTACCACCCACAGAATCTGATTACAAAGGCACATACTACTAAACAACTCCAAAGATTTTAAAAGTTACTGTAAGTATGGAAAAACAGAATTTCACATTTTTAAATGTAAAGGTGCCCATATTCAGCAACTATGAATTGCTATAGAAAACCATCAACGCTACTTCAAAAGAGCTGCAGTAGAGCAGTACACCTCTAAAAATAAAATGACACATTTCAATCTGTAAGACACAAGTAGTAAGAAATAAACCTTGGGTTTCTATCATCACAAGAATTTCCTATTTTTTCCAGAAGCGCTATTTTTAATGTCTTAACACCATGTTTCAGACAGAGTAGCTCATTACTGATCCTGCACATCACAGCGAACGGAGTCATTCCAATAAATCAGCACAGACCTTGCTGTTTATAACAAAAAGGAAGGGGAAGAAGGAAATATATCTCTGAAAATAAATTTGATTTCTCTTAACTCTCAAGGGTGTTGAAGGATATATGTAAATCCACAGGAGAGACATCATCTTAATCAGTTTATCCTAACTTCTTTTGTTCAGGGAGTGCAAAATCCATAAGTTGTTGCTCCACAGTTTTCTACTGTCCCAGGACAAGGCATCCTGGAACACAGCATTCCTCTTTCTGCTAGGTCTTCTCTATCTCTTTGCCCACAAATCTTCCATGATTACTGGACTGTCTCTTCATATTTCCAAATCACTCTGATAGGTATCAGCAACCTCAGTTGGACAGTGATTGTGGCACACTGTCAAAGGAGATAAGTCATAGTCCTCAGGAATGAGACCCTGCAAGTGAAACACACTGGCCTTGGCAGTTCCTATATATTCTGTAATATTATTCATTCCTCAGGACACTGGACAGGCACACCTCATTACCAAACAGTCCAGAACTTGCTTTCTTTTCCTCCACTCATTCTCATCTTCTGTACTGTTTCTTTATGCCAGTTCTCTCTCTTCCTCTTGCCTCAAGTGAGACCTTTACAGTTTATAAGCAATACAAACCCCTTCTCTCTCCCAAGGTGATCCGAATAAGAGTGCCTGTAGAGATTCCCTTTTTCAGTCTATAATGATGTTTCTTGTACTGCTCTGCTTTGTTCCAGTGGCACAGCCTCAGAGCATTTTCTGCAGATTTTCTGACAAGGCTGCCGTTGCCACCTACCATGGGGCTTTGCTTCTGTGAAGTTTGTGTTGATCCCACACACTTTCACACGTTCAGCAGCAGACTTAATAATAGCAGGACTGCATTGTAGCAAGTTAGGGAACTTCAGGCTCTTTTTCCTTGGTTTGTTTAATCCAAGGTTAGCATGTTCTGGAAAGTATGTTGCTTCACCAAACGACTGTGTGACTTCTGCATGGTTAGATTTGCTCAACCTAGCATTAAACTAGTCATTTTGAGTGCTGACAGCAACAGAGCTGCAGCAATGTGGAACTCAGAGCCCCAGGTAACTACCTGGAAAGTTAGAGGGTTTTGAGCTCCACACCATATGGCCATATCTGATCATTATTAGTACTGATTGAGCTTCACTCAAAGCTGAGCAGACAAATTCTTACTTACAGAAAGAACTTTATGAGAACAGAAATAGCTGGGACCTCTTCTTGTGAAGAACAGGCTGAATAGAAGTGCAGAAGGCAAAGGAATCTCTTAAGGCAGAAGTAAAAATGCTGGATTGCCCTTGGAGGAATCTGGCAGAAAAAAAAAAAGCCAGCAGAATGCAGTTGCAAACTATTATAGTGTGTATCTTGTCTTATTTAACAGCATCGTGGGACCAGTTCACTTTCTGCAGGATATCAGTATTCCCCCTGGAGTCAACCCCTTTAAACATATATTGCCTACATCCTGAAGAAAGAAAAATATGCTTCTGGTGAGTTATTTATACAGCAATCTGATCTCTACTTGCACATCTCTGTTCATATGTATCTTCTCTCACTTTTAAAGTTGTAGTTGCATTTTAACTATATATATGTAAAACTATAGAGAACTGGAACATCTATGTCTGTATGGCTAAGCTAACTGCCTAAACAAGCAAAAACTTGTTTCTACGAGGAACAAATAAGAACAATTTTCCCAGCTTAACAAGAAGAACAACAAAAAAAAATCACATATTTAGAAGGAGAGGTCCTGAAGGCCCTTCTTTCTTTGACACAGAAATTACTTCCTTCATTTCTATGGCAATGATTTTAAGTCTAAAACTTCCTGCTGCCAGAATAACATTGAAGAACATTACTGAGTCAGAAAATCTAATTAGTCTCCACCAGACTTTTTCAGATTTCTTGGCTTTCAGTTTCCAGTACCATATATTCATGCCAACTTAAATGCTTCCCTGCAGCTCTGAAAAAAAATAACTAAAGAAAAAAGAACAATAAATACTATGACTAGCAGGAAAAAAATTTAGGCTACACTGGGAACCTTCTAGGATTAACATATCTTCAGTTACCTTTCTTTCCTTGCTGTAGACAGAATGATGAAAGCAGCACAGCCATTCACTTGTCCTATTGAGCAGCTGATTTGTGAGATTTGCCAATGCCCCTTCCTAAAGCATGGAGTGTGATCATTTCCTCCCGACTGAGGCCTGGAATGTTTCTGTAATTCTTCACTGCCCTGAGGACTTTTAACTCCTCTGCATGACATAATCTCCTTACAGCTTTCAAAATGAAGATCTCTTGCTGTACACTCCACACTCTCATTGTGTGGCATTTGGCCACTGTGAGTAGTCATGCTAATTTGGCATAGATGCCATGATTCACAGCCACAGCAACTGCATCTCATTATGCTTTTCTTTGCAGGAGAAAATTGTAGAGTAAGTTATCTGAGGACCCCAGAACTCCCTGTTACAAGCAGAAGTGATGGATCCAGCTTCCCCTAACCTGATTTACTAGCCACTGTGGTTTTACTTAATTTTTTGTGGAGTCAGTGTTTATCTGCTGTGTCTCTAAGTAGCAGTCCTGCAGCGACAAGCAGGAGCTAAGTGATAACAACAGAACAGGACCATGTGAACATGGGCTGAGCTACTTTTCATGGCAGATGCTCCCTGGTGAGATTGAGAATATGGGTACCATTTATGGTGGAAATACAGGAGGGCCCGCAACAGACTTAGAATAGAAACAGGAGAAAAACAATGATCTGGAAGTGCTCACAGATTAGTTTTTCACTGAACGACTGGTAGAGCAGCCAGATGTGAGAAACAGTAGGGCTCTTGAAATATGCTGCCATATTGAAGTCAGTAAATCTACGCTGATGGAGATTTACTGGCAAATCTGTTTTGGCAAGAGTGAGAGAAGCTTGTGGACCACTGTGAAATACAAACAGCTATATCAGAAACAGCAGCAGGGTCTAAGCTTGCCTGTTCAGATGTTAACAAGTTTGTTTCTGTTTCACACTTTGCTTAACCTGACACTCATTTCAGTGGAGATTTCAGTATGTGCTATGCTGCCCTAGTTAGTGAAGGTAGAGAATAGGCAGATTAAAACAGCAGTAAAAAGTACCTTTGGTAAACTAAGCAAAATGGCAGACCAGACTGAAAGCAAGATAATCCTACACAGTGAACACCCCTTAAATGACAAACAAAGCTGTGGCTTGGGAATGCTGTTTGCTTCTCTTACATGACTGAGAAAAGGTGAATTCTTTATAACAAACTGAAGTGACTAACATGGTCACTTCAAGGGCTGCAGGGCCTTTCTTATGCTTTCTTGATAAATCTTGTCGTTGTACTAGGTACCATATCAAGAGAAGAAAACAAGTTGCCGATGCTACAAACCCTTTAATTTATACCCATAGAAAACTAAAAATAGGACATTATCCTTGTTGGTGACTTGCAGCAGTAGTTACATCTCATCTTCTTCCTCACTTTTTCAGTTTTTGATAATCTGTCTCAAAGCATGATCCTGAATACTAGTGTGCTTTTGTGATACATTCTTAAACCTTGTTAACAATAGCACTCAAATCAAGCTTTAAAGATTGTGTTCCCTAAACATAAAGTTGTACCACAGTGTCAAGCAACTTGATGGAATTCATCCCCTTCTTTCAATTTTCCATGTGAGTATTTGTAGGCATCATGGCTTTACACTACCTATCCTTGTGTCCTTCCCTTGCTTTTTCACACTGCCTCTCTAGTCTCCTGAACTACTATTAAACAAATAGCGCACATTTTCAGTTGGAATACGGCGTTTGTGTCCTGTCAACTTTGCTCACAACGAGGTACAACTAAAGCCCATTTTGGAGCTTATTTTTGAGGTCACAGTGCCCTCTACTGTCCAAAGCATCCTCTTCTGCATCATCATAGTAAAAAACAATAGTATGCCAAGTGTTTATATACTTTTTCCTCCCCTGGAACTAACACATTCATTTTCTGTTTCAATATGCACTTTCATCCAGACTAGCAGGCCAAGTCTGAGTTGTTTGATTGATTGAACAGGCCATTGTCATTTCTTGCTGACTCTAATGCTGCTTTGTCAGAGTTGCTGATAATTTAAATTAAGCCACTGATCTATGCAGAGTTTTAATCACACCTGACTTGTAAATGTTGAGTAATTCTACATGAGGAAGTGCTTTGACATGCATGCAAAGTAAGAAGAATCAGGCCTGTGTTTCAAGTACAAACTGTAAATCCATCTGCCACAGATTTGTATTGCTCCAGGTGATCATTCTGACTCTGCAGATACAAATCACCTATAACATACAGAGGTGTCCTTTACAAACTCCTCTTCCATTTGTGTTTGCCTTCATCATCTCTCTTCATGACTAGTGTGTGGTACTTTTAGGTAGTTTCACTTCCCCATGAGGGTTGCCTGGACCACCACAGACTGTCCTGCAAGTGAGCCTGGGACCATCCTTGCCCTCACACCAACCCATTGCTCACAAGTAATCACAGACCCTTTGTGACACTCCCTCTCTCACCCTGAAAGCCTTTATACAAGCTGTGGGCTGCTCTGTCCACCCCATCCCTACCGCTAGGAAATCCTCCTTTCTTTTGACCTTAGCAAAGAGAATTCAAATCAAAAGAAGTATCTATAGCCAACAAAAATCCCTAGCCTAGCCCACTTCTCAAGAAGCGTACAGCAGGTAGCACTGAACGGGTCACGTGAGGGGGAGGGGAAACACTTCCTTCTTAAAATATACTGTATGTTTCATATTCTTTTTTTTTTTTTTGCTTGACAGAACAACTCATTGTGCTCAGAGAGCAGCAGCTGACTTACTGTTTCACAAGGCAGGTGCAACCACTCCAGCTCCTCGAGGCGCTACAACTTGTTTCCCAGTAGGGTATTTTGTAGCACTATTCCCCATAGCATGACACGTAGGAGTTCAGAGGATTTACCTTCCAGAGAGATTACATTGGTGATATACATCAATGTACATATTGATGGTGGACTGAAGCCTGCATATAGGACAGCATTCATTTTCTCCTGTTAGCCTGATAGCCAAATGAGAATTCACTAAACAATGCACTTTCAAGTGCACACATACAAGTGTATGTGTATATGTTTCCATGCATGTATATATAAAAAGCATCTATAAAATACTAAAAATCAAACGGCAGTGCTGGGCATGGAAGGCATATTTCAAAAGACATACTTGTCTTTAGCTATTTCTTCCATGCAACTGTCTCATCACAGAGTTACAGAGAATTTCACTGATACTGAGCAGAGCTGACATTCCAGAATGAGCTCCAGGGCTGCCCTGCAAGGAAACTGTGGCCCACTACTAAACCTGGCTTTTGCTGAAGAAATACTTCATGGGAAGGATGCTTTTAAAATTGCCACTTAATGGAAACACGAGAGGGTGTCAAAGAGCAGAATGCAGAATCAGAAAAAGGTGATAAAGTTTTAAAAAGTGTTTTCTCTTTAGAGAAATATTTCCCACCTGTTTAGGTGATACTTGGAAAAATTCTATCTGCATTTCAAACAGAAAGAGATTAATTGCCTACTAACAACTCACAAGCTACCTGTACCATGTTTAAAGTAATTTTCTGTTATCATACCATATGCATATACAGAATTGCATTTTGCAAGCAGCACAGAACCTCCACATTTCAGCTGTCATTATAAGCCTTATTGCCAGCACTATTAGAAAAACTGCAGAGGAAAGAATGCAAAATAAATTATGACAGTCTTACGTTACAGTAAACTGACAAAAAAATCTCTTACATTAGAGTCAAATGGTCAACAGTGTTATAGCTCTAGGAAGACAAAATGTTACACTGGAGTATGTGAAAAGGAGTTTCATATCTCACTCATGAAGTCATCTATTAACTCCAGTTAGCACTGGTGAGATCTCAGTTAAAGGAATGTGTCTACTAATGAGCACTTTGAGAAAGATATGGACCCACTGAAGGATAGGGAATTTTCCTAATCTCCTTTACCCCTTACTGTCATTCTGATTTTACATCAGCAACGGTAGTTGCAAAGCAGATTTCCACCTCCACCAAGGACATAAACACAGCAGAAAACCCCCTTGAAGTCTACACAAGGAAGATGTGAAAAATAGCCTGGAGAAGAGTAATCAGAGGAAATGCAATATCAGTTTTCAAATAGGCAAAAGGTTGCTACAAGAGGAGACAGAAGCGCTGGATAAGTAGTGAAGGGCTAAAATTTCAGTCTGGGTCAGGTTAGGCATTAGGACCAGTTTCTAAGGAAAGAATAGTTAGGCATCAGAAACTTTAAAGGACCTGCGGAATCTCCATTGTTGGGGCTTCTTACAAGGAAATAAGATAAACATCTTTCAGAGGTGGTTTAATTATAAATTGATCTTGGCTTGAGCCAAGGAGATGATCTCTGATGATCCCTTCCCTTTTTATTATTATATACCAGCTAATCCCTCAATGAGTATTTATGAAAAAATTTCATCCCAGGTATGCCCTGACCCAGCTTTGAGCTTGAGACCACCCAGCTCCTCATATACCAGCCAAGGAAAACATTATTATTACCCTGATATGCCATTCCCTGGTTGTTTATCATGAAGGTTGCATGTGACTTGGAGGTTATCAGTCTCTACAATGAAATACATCGGCAACGCATTCAGATTTTAGCAACACATGAAAAATCAAAGAGAAACCAAACAAGAAAAGAGAAAGAACTCTGAAAGCAAAAGAGCAAGGACATACCTGTAATATTTACTTGGAGTTTTCTTTTGATGTGGGAGAGCAGAATAAGAAAGAGGAAACACTGAGTGTGCAGTTAAAAGCTAGCTTGGGTCTTAAAGAGGGACACAAGTTTCACTAATGGGTCTGCCACAGATCTACATTGTAAGTACAGTGGGTGATCTAAAATGAGTGATAAACAAGGAAGGAAGGGACTTGTGACAGGAACTGAGTAATAGCAGTGAGAACAGGGGCTGTGTATGTGGAATGAGAATGAAGAGGGACAGTTAATAAATGAGGAAGAAAATGAAAAGTCAGACAACAAAGAAGGAAAGAGGGAGGAAAAGTCATATTGGACAATAACCTTGAATGTGCAAGTGCAACAGAAGCCTAACTCCAATAGAGATTCTGCTATTTTCAGTGTTCTATATGTTTTAAAGGAGTGCTATGAGTAGAAAAGAAATACCGAAGTGCTGGAGTGAATTTTTGCCCTAGAACCTGGATCTCCTGACCTGCTACATACAGTAGTTCAGAGGCCTGAAGACCTCATACTCCCAAGGATGTGTAAAAGCTCAGTCAGCCATAATTAATTTTTTCACGTAATTCAAGAGATTGAGAAGTCATCCTTCTGTGTACCTTCTCTACCCAAGGATACCATAAATATTGCTTTCTCAAAGAATCATATTCACTCTATTGCCCGTGTTCAAGAATGGGTCTGTCTCTTGTGTGATGGATTTTTGCTGCTGTTTTCTTTAGAACTGACTTGAGGTCTCTTTCTCCTCGGGATTTCCACAAGTAAGCCCCAAAGGTCTTGCGGGGAGCATGTTTATGGTCCTCCCTCATCATTGTCACTACCACCTGAAATAGAATCATATGCAACTTGCCATCAATCAGGACCCCCAAGTCCCTTTCTGCAGCACTGCTCTCCAGCCTCTTGTTCCTTAGTCTGTACACACAACCAGGTTTGCCCTGTCCCAGGTGCAGAATCCTGCACTTGCCCTTGTTAAACTTCATAGAAGAAAATAGAACTGCACCCCTTGAACATGAAGGAAAGGAAACTTAAAGAAGGCAAAGGAGTTCACACCTACAGATGCCTTACAAGAAGAAAGATTGCAACTGCACCTTCAAGTATTTCTCACATTTCTCTTGTTGTAAGCTTGACCTCAGTAAATACTGTCAGGTTTCTGTCTTATCTCTGCTTTACTCTCCAGAGTTGCCCTATCCTTGTGTTACAGTCCCTGTAATTTTAGTACTAATGGAATCTTCTTTTTTGTGGTTTAGCCCCCCTGTTTCTAAAAATCTCCCCAAATATGGCTTGGAAGAAGAAGGAATTCAAACTCAAGACCAGTCGTATGTTTTTACTCCCCAGAGATGGTAGGGCTATGGCAGACACATGCTCTGGATATCAGCATTTCCATTAAAACATATTTATTCCCATTTCACTATGGAGTTCAGCTGAGACAACCTGATCCTTTCTGAGAGATTGATTCATCCATTTCAAGGGGTGAATCCATTTCTTTCATTGTGTCCACTTGAATGTAAAATCCAAAATCATGAAGATTAAAGAGGAAAATAAGTCCCTAAGCTCATGATTTTTACTCAGTTACCTAAAGAAATAAGTCTCTGTATATATTATATATCTTTGTCCAATTATACCAAATGATTCTTTACAGTTTATCCAATTTCAACTTAATTCAACATCACACTTTAAAATAGTAGGGTGTGTTTTTGTATTTGGATGGCTTCTGTATCAATAACAATTTTTTTCAATACAATCTGTGGAAGGAAAAGAGGGCAAAATGTTGAGACCACCGCAAGAGAATAAATCACAAGGTCTCTTTATAGCTCACCATCAGCATGCTTTGTGAGACTCAAAGTGAAGGGCTGAAAACGTATGAAAATGATTGCCACCAAAGAAAATACGTGCATCTTTATGCAAACATGCAGTCTACATAGTTTTGCCCTGAGTAAGGTGTTAGGTGTGGCACACTTACCCGGTTCAGCAGCAGCAAGTCCTGAACAACTATTCAGTTACACAACACTGGTGTGGAAAGAAAGCTCTTAAGTGGGTGCAGACATCTGCTTTAATCCTTGCAAGGCTTCCTGAGCTTTATAAATTGCCTTTTGTGTAAATGAAAATCAGGCTGTGTATTTTCTGCCTGGTATGGTGTTGAATACATGTTCCAAAAGTATTTAAAGATTACTTCTTTGTTAAGGCACAGACTGATAGACTTGTTTTGTCTGCCTGGAAGAAATTAGAAGTAGTGGATACAAGCTAACTCTTTTCTCTTGTTCAGGTTCATTCATTGCAGACAACGTTGATATTTGCTGAAAATAAGAGTAAAAAAAAAAAAATATGTGTTACCATCCGTAATCCAAAAAGACATTACAGTTTATGACTTTCTGGATACCATCCAACCAGTAAGTAGACAACAACCAAACAAAACTCCTGAGATAAAAACAAACCAGAGAAAATCCTAATCAATTTAAGGAGCATAAATAGATAGCTGATACAGGCCAGCACCCTTTCAGTCACCATGTGGATTTTGCACCTGAGGACCTGGTAGAAAAGCTGGGAAAATATACTGGAGGCAGACTGTAGGTTATGTATCGTGCAGGGGGGGTGGGAGAGGATATTGCTGCCTGAAAAACATCTGAAGCAGTACCGTGAAACTGTGCAGCAGTGGCAGAGTAGGTCCCTGGGGAACGAACTGAGTTACCACTGTGTTGCAGGGGCTTGAGGTCAGAGGAGGGAGGCCGGCGGGAACAGGGGGGTTTCGGGAATACCAGAGGTGCCATCTGGTGCGCATGGAAGATACCGGATACGCAGCTCCTTCTATTTCCCCCTTCGGACTTCTTCGCTTTCTCAGCTCGCTCTCGCAGCCCCGTTCGCCTCCCCGAAGAGGCGGGTGCGGCGCCCGCAGTGCCCGCTCTGCCGGGGCCGCTGCCCGGCAGGGGAGGCCCCGGGCGGCCCGGCCGCCGCCAGCAGAGGGCACAGAGCGCCCGGGAAAGGCCCGGCCGCGGCCCCCGCCTCGCACAGCGCCGCTCCTCCCTGCCAGACGGCGCTTGTGCCACGGCTGTAGCCGCGCACGGGAGGGAAGGAGGGAGGGAGGGGGTCAGAAGGTATCCCGAAGATCGTCAGGGTAAGGCTGAGTGTTTGGGCCACGGGTGAGAAACTCACTGATGCCTGACAAGAAATGGCGAAGGTGGCCGCCCTCCCTTTAGTGCAGCGCGCTCCGTCCTGCCCTGCCATGGCCTTTGCGGGGAGTTGAAGTTCCCCGATGGTGGTGGCAGCCTGAGCTGGAAGCATTTCCCTGAGCGCTGAAGTTTCTCGGCCAGGTTGTGCTGTGAGGGGACACGCCTGGGCCGGGAGTTGTGTGCGTGTGCATACGGACATCAGCGCGGGCAGCATCTGCAAAGCTTCCAGCCACTGGAGCACAGCAAAGCAGCAGGACTGGGGCACAGAGCACACAGAAAGGAGCCCTCTCTCTACCTGTAAAAGGAGGCTGGTGGGAAAAGGCAGGGTTGCGGCCCCTCCATCCTTCAGCAGCGTCAGCACTCCCCAGTTCAAGATCATGAGGTACCTGGGGTAGCAGGGCCCTCAAAGTACTGCTCTCGCACATGCAAGAGGGTCTAAATCTGTCACAGTACCCCAAGCCACAGAAGAAGGTCTGAAACTACATACTGCCCCAGTCTTTATGGTAGTCAGGACAATTTTATGTAAGGTGGAGTTTTTCACTGGATTTTTTGGTGTTTTTTTGCATCTAACAATTAAATGTGTGATGTAGTGTTAGCGTATAATAAAGATTAGATATTCAAATGAGGGAGCATCTTAAGACCCCACATGGCCAAGAAGTTCAGTGATAAGTGAATTTGTCAAAAGAAAGATCTGGTTCCTGGAAACGGAAATGAGTTTCTAATTCAGACCAAATGATTTTCAGCTGGAAATAAAAAGAGGGAACTATATCAGAAGTTAAAAAAAGTTGTTTGATAGGTGATAAAGTGTTTTAATATTTCATTTGAAACTGATGTAAATAAGTTAACGAAGAGTGATAACTAACCTGAGGACACAGTCAATATTTTCAGTGAATACAATGTTGTGCATTTACCCAAAATGCATGGGTCTTGTTCTTTTAAATCAGCCCTTTATACTCCTCCAAATTTGAGTTTTGCATTTTCATTTCATTCTGAATTCATTTTCCCCTATTTTTCTAGTTCATCAGCCAACCAAAAAACATGCACAAGCCCATTTTTTTAGAGTCCCAATTAGGGTTGTGTAAGGAACGACAGTGAAAAGTCACTTCATCGTCATTGTTTGTTTTTGGTTATGTAACTAGAATAAATTAAATTAGAAAAAAACTTATTTGCAGACATAGCAACAACAGCAAAAGTTATTCTGTTTCTAGTCACAAATATTAAAAAAAAAGTCCCCAAACAAGAATTATAAGGTGTTTTAGATATTATTATCCTGAGTTTTGAACCAGATTTATTCCACCTATTTCTCTGCCACCTTTTTTCTTTTTAATGGAAGCTGGGGTTCTCATGCAGTTTTGTTTCTCATGGCCATGCTTTTAATAAAAACAGCAAAGCAACACAAAATTTACAATAAAATTACAAAAGAAAAATCAGAGGGTTGCTTCTAGGGGAAAGGGTTTCCCTAATGCTGAACTGAAATGATTTAAAGTTAGATTACAAGGAAGGGAGCCATCCCATATTCAAATTTAAAATTAGTTTTGTACCTTATAGCTCTACACCTGGATATCCGATACATGCGGGTCTGGGTGGAGCAAGAAGAACAACTAGTTTATAATGTCTTGTATATATAAATAAGGAAATCTAGTAAAAACAGCTGAAACCACACTTGTGTTTCATGAACAAAGTTCTCTGCTACGGTCCTTTCCATCACAGAGATACATAGTACCTGTAGAATCAGGTTTATGTCCAAACTTTGTTGTGTTTAAGAATCAGTGCTTTCTTTGCTAGCAAAAGTGCAGACCATCATGTAACATTTTTATAAAGGCTTTTTTTTTGTTTTTTTTTTTTAAACTTGTGATTTCCTCACTAGCTTAAAATGCTTCATTCAAACACTAATTTTAAAAGTGACTTCACGTGGAGAAATCTATTTTAAGGCATTGGTTAATTCAGCATCAGTGAAGTGTGGAGCAAAACAAAAATGAAGTCATTGTTCATTTTAAAATTATTTATGTCATATTCAATGGTGGGGAAATTTTGCAGACCTCTGTTTCTTTTCTCAATTTTATTCCAGCAGATTGGTGCACTTATTAATTCTTATGGCTTTCATTAGTTAAATGAAGATGATGCACAGTTCCATGTTTCCTTTTCTGGGGTCTTTTTTGTCTTCTCTAAATAATTTCCCCATCTGGATGCATGTTCAGCACTTGTCATGAATCCCAGATAAAGCAGAAATCCATTATTGTCATCCCATTTCTTGTCTCTATGTGTTTGGATAACTGGTTTAGCCAGAGCCATGCAACTTATTTCATATGAACATACTCCAGAACCAAAGCAGTACACAGGGAAATAGCAGTGTATTCTAACACAAAAATTAGAATAAGGGTTCATATTTCCTCTATTTAGGCATGCATACACAGGTGATTTTTAAAAATTTTCTTCAGTCAGGATATGGTATAGCTGACATTTGGATGTATGATCTGGTTTGCCTTCAGGTTATATGTCAGTGGAAACCTTCTTTCTAAGCTAGAGTTGTCTTTAACCATGCTGCAGTTCTGTTTATGGTCATATTGCACGTGTGACTTTTAGTATTCTTTTTTGTGGTTTGCAATTTCTCATGTGATTTTAGGTTTTAAAATGTCTGCCCTATTCCCGTGTTATCATGCAGGGCATAGTCAGTACAAAGTTTTATGCTTGGCACATAGAGCAATTCATCTCAAAATTACATGTTATTTGCTTAATTTGGTATTTCTATTTACTCTAACTCTAAATACCCACTTAGATCTTATGATCAGCTTCCAATTTATTTCTACTGCAGCATCCGGACAGTTGCTATTTATGTCTTTCTAGATTTTCCAGTGTGTTCCCTCTGGTGAAAGTGTCCATCTCATCACAGCTGCACTGCGGATTCACATTTCCAGAATAATACAGGCATTAAAAATATTTTAAGCCATAAGTTTTTGTGTGTGTGAGAGAGACCTGTACATTGAAGATCTTACGTTCTAGGCTCTTAGATCACTCCGGGAATCCACAGCCTTCAGTGGCTCTAGGCACAAGCTGACAAGGCACTTTCTCAACATCGAGTAGTCTGTGTGTTTATATGTTCCTGGACAAGGTGGGGACAAAACAATCCCAAACCTGCTGCCTGCTTTGCTGCCTATACCAAAACCGTGAAGAGGAAAACATTTGGCTTTTGCTGTTGGGGAAACTTTACATGCGGAATGGCAGCAGCTGCTCAGGAGCAGGGTGGGAGGCACCACTTCCTGGCTGTGGTAAAAGCATGCTGATCCAATGCTTCTCCATGTCATTTTACATTCTGACTTCTCCCAGCTTCTTTTGTGTCAAGACAGCTCAAGCCTATCCCTCAAATTCTGGACAACAAAATTCAGTTTTGTCTATAGTGTCATGGTGGTAACTCTGGTTTTGAGACAAGTATACGGGCTATTCTTCTGCAAAACACAAAACAACTAAGCTCCTAAGAAGAGGATCCACAAAAAACATGTCCAAAACCCCACAAACAAACAAACAAACTAAATTAATCTCTGCAACTTAAATGAGTGCTCTTATTATTAGGTAGCAAATAAAAATGAAGTATCCATGTGTTCTCTAACGGTTTGGCCAAGGTTGAAAGAACAGGAGAACAAAGGCATAATATTATGGCATGAAG
>JAYRBT010000082.1:46379555-46466178 GCA_036023395.1 Myiotriccus ornatus
TAATCATCCTCTGGAAATGCACTGTTTGGGGTGACTATGTTAACTGAAAATGGAGTGATTAAATAAAGTCAGGCTGATAAATCCCCTGAGCACTACTAACTTATTTGTAATATCATTGAAGATGAGTAGTATGACTGGTGTCTCAAGTCTAAAAGCTATGACATTCAGCGGGAAGGTAATTGAAGCCTGCCATTCCAAAGCCCTCAGTGCATGTTCAGATATTATCAATGCAAATTTTATGGCCAACGATTTGCATCAAGATAAAAATTAATTCCTCTTTTGGCTGCCTTGGGATTGATCCATGAGAGAGCACAGGAAGAAATAGTAATTGATTTGTGACTATGTATCAACCATGGCTTTAAGGCAAGGAGTAAGATAAACAGAAAAAAGCTGCTCTCCTCCACACTTCACCCATACTTTTACACTAGAGAACACCAGTGAAGACCATAGACGTATTGTCTCATAAAATCATATGGGATTTTCAACAGAGAGACCCCTAATTGAAAGCAGTCCAATTTCAGCAGCCCCTATTAAGCATAGATCACAGTTTAGGAATCACAACTTACTCTATCTCTGTGAGAACTCAAAGAGATGGTGGTTTCTGATGATGTCAAATACCTGAATGATTTAGTATTTTATAGTTAAAATTACACTGTGCATTGTCCCTGGAAGTTGACTGGAAGACAGTGCAGACTAAAAAGAAAGATATATGAACCTCTAACTTCTCCAAATCCGTATTATTGCTTTCACTTCATTTTAAGATGCCTTAGGACAGAGACCCATGTAAAAATCTCAAAAATATAATCTAGTTTGAGGTGACAAAGACATAGGAATGCATTGCTTCTGAAAGAGCAGATAACAGACTTCTGACACAGGTGAAAGACGCAGATTTTTTTGCTGCATGCTTTGTTCCTTCTGTGAATTTCTCAGAACAACTGACCAAAGTTAAGCATTTAAGCAGAGAAAAGCTGCAGCTGTTTAAGAACTTAACCTTTTGGGGGGGTTATTTGCTCAAATATCATCCATTATAGATTCAGTTTCAAGCATTTTCCCTTTTTTTAATTCATCTTGCTGTTTGAGCTTTTCCCCTACAGTCGCTAGCAATTTAAGCAAAGAACTAGCTGAGTGCCCCTTGCATATCTGGAGGACAATCATTCAGCTCACTGCCCTCTTTGCTAACCAGCCTTCTTCAGAGGCGAGCACAGACCTTTGAAGCAGGTACTCATAAAGTTTGTGAAAACACGGCTCAAACCAAATCTCAAAAGGAGATTCTCTAGAACGCAGAACCTGAAGCCACTCAAAATTACTGCATATATTCCTGGCAGAGTTCACAATGAGAATAAAGCAATTAAAAGTCAACCAATAAACCAAAATTCTAGAGCATGGTTGCTTGATTTTAGTTCAATAAATTAGTCAATGCAGTCTCTATATGAAACCTATTTTCCATCTTAAAAAGTGTTAAAAATATCAGATTTTTATGTGCCTGCCTGTCAAACTATATTTTATATTAACAGAGCTAAAAATGCTACAGTGGTGATTGATCTAATACTGTCTGCATTTGGAGAAATTGTTATCCTACTCTTCAAAGAAACATGTGTGTCCAACGTTCCTGGTAGGCATCCCCATAGGTTTCTCCTGGTCCTTCTAGTTATTACTATGGAGAACAAGGGCCAACTTCTGTAGTTCCCACAAAGGTCCCTAAAGCCTTACTGGCCAACCCTGATATCAATGACTAACTTTAATAAAGATCTTGGACATTAGACCACTGACAGTTTAATTTTTAGAACTATCATTACTGATTATTGTTAATTTATATATTGAAGTGTTGGTGTATAATCTAAATATTTTATGTGTATTTGAAATGATCTCGATTCAAAATATTGTTTATTGCTCTGTATTTCTATCATACCATTAAATCAGTGCATTCATCATGCTCTTGCACAGGAAGTTTAGAAAATAGCATTTTCCAAATAATTCGTTTTCTGCGCTGCTTATCTCCAAGATAGATAATTTGGATATAAATCTGTTTTCTAAATGTGAAACACAATGACTACAGTCATCATGACTACTCATCAGTCTCTTCAGACTAACCCTGCTGGAAGGCAGTTCAGAATCTTCATTTTATTTGATCCCTGTTTTCTCTTCAGACAACAGCAAATAAAGGCTCCAATTGTACAGGTGTTTGTTGCTCAGAGAACTTGTTTCCAAAGGTCTTAATTCTGCAAAGCACAAGGAGTTTTTACAGTTGCAGAGCCGCTGCAATACGTAAGCCTTGATTTAACTTTAAGCAAGCAAGCCTACTGATTTCAAAGGGACCACTGGCATAAGTACTTCTTGAACCAGCGCGCAGCCAATAGTTCTGATTCAGAAAGTGCCAGTGCACACGCTTAGTCTTACGTGTAATCAAGAAACCCCCGTTGGCCTGAGGTTAAGCAAAAGACTTTCAAAGCATTGAATATCCATGAGAGAATACATGTGTTTTGCTACCAAGAAGCCATGGAAATATAATACAGAGACAAAAGGCACCATACAGAGTTACCAACTCAGCAATCTATCCTAATTTTCATATATTCCAAATGTTAACAAGATAGATTAATGCATGGTTTCAACTCAGCATATTTAAAAATGAATTTGAATTACCTGAGGCTGTTCTCTACTTGCCTACATTCACAGACAAAACCAAACCAAGACAATGCTGCTGCTACTGCTGTTCCTTAGGACCTTGCAGCTCTTCTATAACGTGAGTTTTTGCAAACCAGGGCCTCTTGTGATCTCCTTGCAAAAGGCCAGCAGCTGATCTCAATTTGAGGACAAGCTGAACTACAGGTGTGTAACAAAAACTTTTGGAAAAACATGAGAATTTTGTCAGAAGCTGATTTAAGGCATGGCTCTCATAGATAGCTTGGAAGCACGTCAAGAGATCATCTGGTTGTCCCAGGGCAAGATTAACTTTAATCACATCGTTCTTGACTAATGCATGTTCAACCTGTTCTAGGTTTCAGTGATAGGTATTGCTCCTTATCTTCTCTAGGTTATCCAGTGCTGTGCTTCACTATCACTTCCTCTTTGAATACCTTAGATGTCTCACATAACTCTCCCTTGCTTTAATGTATGCTAGTATAATTGAAATAAAATCCTATTAAATAAAAGCCTGCAGCAGGAGGAATTTATTCCTCGCTTCTTTACATTCTTCATACATTTGAAAACTTTATTGTAGCCTCCCACAATCTTCGCTTCTCTTAACAGACCTAATTCCACTTTCTTAGAATTAGTTTGTCTTGAGGCCCTGGAAAACACCATATTTTAGCCACTTATTTGGGTTCTGCTGGCAAATCCAGCAATTTTTATGGATATATTTGCAAAGCATTTTGAAAAAAGAATTTGTGCAACTATATGCAAACTACAATTGTATTTAACTACAGTAAAACTATCACTCCATGCAGACCCAGAGAGCACCTTTCACAGATGAGCAGCCCTAACAAATTTTGTGCACTCTCAGAAAAATCTATTGGTGGTTCCACTGCACTGAGTGACTTGGTGAGAGGAAAAACAACAGAAGCAAAAAGATTTGCCTAAATAAGAATGATATATCAAAACACCCAATATTTTAATGAAAGAAACTGAATATCCACACATTTGCACTTCTGTACAGTTTTTGTGATATATATATAATTTTAAGCTGTTTACAAATAACATTTAATGCTTCAAATATTACATAATGTTGATATTATATTTCTAGCAGAAATAAATATATTGCACTTAAAAAGAAAGTTTTCATTAGATGTTGCTTCATATTTCATGTTCACAACTTCTTTTTCCATAAAAAGATTTCCCCCTACCCACACCCCATACACACAAACACACACTTCAGTACATGGTGAATGTGCTCACGCAATGCATTATAAACAACAAAGTCAACACAGCAAACAGAAGAACTGTGGTACATTCTGTTAAAGAGGTTACATCCAGTTTTTTACCTTTCTTATTTTTAAACCAAATCTTTCCTCATGTTTCTGAAGGTACAATTGAAAAAAAAATTAAAAAAAGAAAAAGAAAACAAAACCAAAACCGAAAGATTCTTTAAATGTGCTAAAGGTAAAATACAGCAAACTGTATTTTTTGTCCTTAAACTATCATAAAAAGTTACTTCAGAGTTTACTTAAATCACCACTTAGTTTTCTTTTAAAAAGATAAAATAAAGAAGTTGTCATTTGATAATCTATAGACTATATGCAAGGACAGTTGATTACAGAGTAATACATAAATCCTCTGGCCAGCAAATATGTGGTTAGTAAAGAAACCACATCTCCTGAAGCAGAAAATGCTCTGTAAGGAATAGCGAGAATAAAATATCACTAAAATCAAAATTAATCTTGCAGTGAGTGAATGTCGTTCCCCTGCAGATGATGAGTATAAGCACTGTGGCCTCAACTCCCTCAAGATAAGAGGCTCTAAGTGTTACACTGATCTCACAGTTGCTTTCACCCCTTATCTAGGAGTAAATTGCCACGATTTATATTAACCTACAGTTTTGGAAATCTCCCCAAGTTTTTGCAATAATTTTCATTGATATTTCTGTTCCTGTATAGTACACACACATAAAGAGGATGTATTGCATAATCAAGTTGCCGGCCCAAATGCTTTTTATAGAAAAGGTTCCTTTTCAAGTGCTGGTTAGTGTTTGCTGGATGTTGGAAATGACAACATTTTCCTCTGAGTACATGTTCATGCAGTGTCGGGGCCTTCATGAATAAAGCCAACTGGGAGAAAATTTGCAGTTGCATTCTGAAGATTGTATTACCAAGTATGTTAGCTATCATGCAACTTACTATCTTTGAACCCATGAAGAAGCATTTTAATTAGGAACTCTACCTTTATCTATTTGGAATATGTTTGTTTTTCAGTTGTACCTAGAAGAGCATGACTGAAAACCAGTGGCACTGATTTTCTATCTTTGACAGTGCCTCAGGCCATATAAAGCAATGCTGCAAACCAAAAAGCCAGATTAAAAATACTTTTTTTATGTTTAGATCCTCAGGTCTCCGAAAGTAGAAGAAAAAAATTCAGATAAATACATCCAAGTCAGTTTTGTTAGTACATGGGATGCTTTTGTTGGATTAGAGACTGGAGGGTGTTGACTGTCTATGGATAATATGGTAATTCAAAAAAACCCACAAAAATACTTGCAACACTTCTGAGGATAATCTTATCATTCTCTTTTTAAAAGCATATTCAGGCATGTTCTCTCCACCCTTCTTAAAAAAATAGACAAACAAACCTAAAGAAACCCCAACAACATAAACCAGCTCCATTTTGCTGAGCCAAGAAAGCTCATAAAGGTGAAGAGCACTTCTCATGGGATATAAAATGTGAGCTGTATTTGGAAAATAAACTTTAGGTTATATTTGGCGTTCCTAGCCCATCCACCAACAACAGATGTTCTGTTCTGAAAGTGATATAATTTTGACAGCTGTACGGCAACTCCTCAAATAAATTACTGGGTTATTTTCAAAGTGGTCGAGGTAATTAATTTTTTTTTTTTTTAATTTTGAAGAGTGATTTCATTCTTTAACCAATTAATTGTGACTTTACATTCATTTTCTTCCAATTGTCAGTTCAGTACTAAGCTGATTTGTACTTGGTGTCTAGTCTGTTCTGTAGAGTTCCTATATCGTTGCCGTCACTAAAGTCACTGTTCTTGCTGTTAGACTTTATTTTTAGATGACAATATGGAATTAAATCCTGCCCCCCTTACAGTCAATACATTTCCATTTGACTTCAGTTGGGCAGGACTCTTATTCCTGGAATGGCTCCCATGCTGCCCCTTGCCTACAGAAGGGTGAAAGGGATGGGGAGCAGAAACACTGCTAGGTGGCAAAACCTCTTCACTGGATGTCCTGTGGTCTCTGTGAACTTAATCCCTTAAATCTCAAATCTGTGCAACAGGTTTTGTAGGTAGGATTGTGAAGGCAAAGAAGAGGAAGTGAGGACTGGACATACCTACTGATCTCATTCCTGGGGAAGGCTGTCACAAGCTACCTTGATTTTCTTGCTTGGGATCCTGTGATTCTGCATTAGTGGGGAACCCAGTGGGTTTCTGATGCAAAGGAATTAAACCATCAGAGAGCAGCTTATGCCAGAGAGCAGCATGAGGATGGATGAGCACACTGAGAGAGACTTGGTCTGACTGGAAAAATCAAGCTGTGGATTTTGACAGATAGTTCTACGTCATCTATGATATGAAATTCATCACTGAGAATTTGGATGAGGAATTGGCTTTATCATGTTTTTATATAGAGACAGACTACTGCCTTATTTTTTCAGATATGAATCACACTTAATTTCTAGTGAAAAGCCCTTGTCTTTCATTTAATATTTTCATGAATGAAGTTGTCAAAATCTAGTTTCATTCTCCAGAATGAAACTGGAGAATTTTCTCTGAAACAATATCAGGGACATTTCTACATGCCAAATATTGGTGTTTTCAGAGCAGGGACAGGGACAGGGCTGAAGCAACTGTACAGTTTATTTCTCCAAATTTGCTTCATGAAAGGACAGGTCAATTTGTGATCAGCCTTTATGTCACATGTTAACCATGCCTAAATCAGTCTACCTATTCAAACTTCTTTCTGGAGTCATATGAAAGCTGCCAACTCATTTGACCCTTTCTTGATGGAATTATCAGCAGTAAAACTACTGGCTTGAGTTCTGAACCTAACCATATCCTCTGCAACTCCAGGTAAGTTAAAGAAGCGGCAGAAGGAACCAGATAAAAGAAACCTAATTTCCCCATAGGCCTTAGTGCATGGCATCCTAGGGTCTTCATACAACTCTAACAGAAGTCAAGCAACTGAAGAGAGGGAATAAAGCTTTCTTCCAAACTTCCCCTGTAATTCTCATGTCTGTAGAATCATATGTACTCAGTTATGTTGTTGTGGGGCCAGTATCATTTAATTTCCTGAAAAACAGGGGATTTATATCAAAACTGGTCATAAGTAGATACAACCTTGCAACATGCACTTTTTCAAAAAATCTAATATTTGGATACATCAAGCCAAATTCAGTGACTGATTTTAAGCCATTTAAATATTGCAGAGCTTGGCCTATTATATTAATTTATGGAACTCCTTGTAGCAGCTCGGAACCCAGAAATTGTAAATAGATTTTCATTCACATACAGAGCACAGGAGTTGAAAATTGCCCCAGGTCATTTTTTATCAACAGGTCCAACAGTGATTAAAGGGGAATTAGGATGATACAGCAGATAACTTGATTGAAAAGGTGATTGAAGTGGCCAATTTGAGAAGATTTTAAATTCAGCTACTAGAAGATGTATAAAGATGGCCCTTATCTGTGGGATACAAGTACTGTCCTACAGTAGAAGCTGGGAAAAGCCTGGAAGGTTGTCATTGCTGTGTGTGATGGGGCATGTAAAATGTGGCAATGGGACCAATAAGGGCAGGTGACATGCTTGCACTTCGCAGAGATGGGAGGTAGGTGGCTCAGTGTACTGTACTCAGCTTTTTTCCATATGATACCAACACAGACTGGTCAAAAGTGGACAAGTCTGTTTTCTATTTTGTATTCCAGTTCTACACAGATCTGTAATATTTTGTCAGTAATGTCTTATGATCTCCAACTTGGATGCAACTCTTCACAGAAATTCTGTGTTGACTTATGATTTACAGTGAAATCCCGGCTCTGGCCACACAGCAAACCAACATCACACTGGTACTCTTTTCAGCCATGTGAAGGATTCATGGTAGCTCTCTGCAGACAGGTCATTATTTTCTTATACCTCTACAGTTCCTCTGTGGCATCAGACAAAACATACTAGAAAAAGTGGACAGTACTTTGAATGAGAACCCAAATTACTAACTGAAAAATGTCAGATATGAATTTTAAAAGAATTTCATGTGAAGTTCTGCACTGATATCTTTGTAAGGAAACTCCACCATTCTAGTGGGACATGTTAAAACTGGTAGTACAACCCTCATGTTCCTGGCCAAAGAGCTTGTTTAGTGTCAGCCATGACCAAACCCAAGAAAATTAGAACAAGTAGAAAGATACCCCACTCATGCTAGTCCACTAGATATAGCTTTATCCAGAGAGTCTATACACTGATCTAGCCTGAAATTTGGTTTACTTGGTACACATGTGCAGCTAGAAACAGGTCTTCAGTGACAAGCACAGCAGCAAACAGGCACTGTTTTAAAATTTGATATCTTGGGTTTCTAAGTTTAAGTAACAGATTTTTCCAAATCAAAATTTTCCTTCATTATTCCTTAACAGACAGTTAAATTGCTCTCCTAGGATACAGGACAAACTTCTTTTTAGACTGAAGGAGAGAATACATTATTACTACTACAGTCCAGTAACACAGTTCTTTGTTTTTTTTAA
Source organism: Myiotriccus ornatus (assembly GCA_036023395.1). Classification (NCBI taxonomy): domain Eukaryota; kingdom Metazoa; phylum Chordata; class Aves; order Passeriformes; family Tyrannidae; genus Myiotriccus; species Myiotriccus ornatus. The sequence goes on from JAYRBT010000082.1 coordinate 46,387,956, forward strand.
CTGATAAGTGTTTTGTGAAAGAAACAAAGAAAGAAAGAAATACTTGTTAATAATTTTCTCTTTGTGATTATAGTAGCAACTAAGAAATACTGGTTTTCAGGAATATAAGCCAGTCTTAAAAAGGACAGTGGTCTTCTCCACTTTGTCCTGTTTTCAGGAAATGTATGCTGAGATAGCCTAAAACATGCTCAAAGTTATAGCAATACATTTTTCTGTTTAGATGTTCATCAGTCACACGAAGAGGTGGAGATGAGTAAGAGTATTGCCTTTTTCACAATTCATCTAGCATATGAAAAAAGACCTATAGACAATTAATTTGTATACTGCTGCATAAACATAGTCTCTTTCTGCTAGGTATAATGCACCTTTGGAACAAGCTGCACGCAACCAAAAATCCTGGGGACTTTTGGATCCATTTTGGCTGTGTTAGACATAGATCTGTGAGCAGCTCCAAGCTGCATGCTCTCTTCTTGTGATCCCTCAAAAGAGGAATCTATATCCATAATGCATTTTCTTAGCTGGTTTGTTACGAGTTCAGCGCTCCTGCCACAGGCCTTTCAGAAAGGTCCCTTGTATTTCTCATACCAAACTTGCACATTTAAAATGTTGTGTTTCTCTTGTCTTACATCGCTCATACAAACGGTGTCATCACTGCGGAAGAGTGACGCAGTCCTTGGATAGCTGCATAAGGACCCTGCTGAAAATAATGGTGGTACCTAGGCATGTGGAAGGATGGGAAAGTGGGACCGCTACCTTGCATGGAGCTGGCTATAGCAGAGGGTGTAAGAGGCATTCCCAGGCGGCTGTATGGAGGCAGAGATCCTTGGATCGGATGAGGAATGGGCGTAGCTATGGATGCAGTGCTGGTACCCAGGGCACTCAAAGACTGTGGATGCTGAAATCCCGGGAAACTGGTTGAAGAGGAAACCCAGGAGCTGAGGGACAGGTTATCAGATGTTGTAAAGGCTGACCCTGCAAGTAGAGAGAAAGAATGCCTGACACTGGCACTGCAACACACAGAACTGGTAAAACAGCAAAAAAGGGAGAAAATAAGTATTTCACAGCAAGGCTGATTTCAATGACCAGTTGTCACTGGAAATACTTTCCACGTACTTCTTTCTTTATATTATTATTTGCTGGTTGCTGTCCTTTATCACTACATCTTAGATGAATTTCCATTTTAAGAAGCTGTTTGCAGTGGTTTGAACAGTAAAATCAGCTTTGAACATCAGACATTTTTGGTATTGAATACTGAAGCACCTTGTAATGCTGCCACTAAACACTGAAGTATCTACTCTGTCATGGAATCTCACATCCATGTTTTGAAAATGTGCTTGTAACTTTTTGCACCAGATCCTCAGTAGAACTATTTACTTTTTTTCCTAAAATTTCAGTGTGGCAAAAATGCAGAAAAAATGTAATTTGCACAACAAGTTTTTCCTTTTTTTTTTTTTTACCCCAGTAAAATTTGTCAACACTACATCTTTCCAGTCAACATGAGTATTTCTACAATATGGAACCAAAAATTCTAGAAATGTAAATGTCAAAACATTTGTTGTATTTCCAACTGTGTACAGTGCTTCAAGAAACTACACCAATGCTAAATCATAGTAGGAGATGCCAGACTTATTCTGAAGGTAATTATCTACTTTTGATCAAATGGAAGTGGTTTGTTTGTCATTTTGTTTTGGGTTTGTTTAATCTGAAAAGTTCCAAAAATTATTTTCACAAGTCATGATACTCTTTAAAATAATCTTTTTCTGAAGATTGAAGAATCATAAAGAAAAATAAAAATGGCTTCCTAAAATTTGAACTAATTACTTGTTGACAGTAAAATGTGGGGCAAACAATTAATAATTTGTTTGGATAATTATGCATGGTCATTTTCAACTAATGTGGTTACTGTATTGCCCTTGTCTTCTGTATTTCCTCTATGCATCTACTCATCATCATATGTCCAATTTCTAGAAATGGGGAATATAATAAAATGCCATAAATAAACTCTCTTTATTCCTTTTTAAACAATAATTCAGCTCATGTACCTTCTGTGTTTCCTTTCTGGACCAACTTTCTTACTTTTGAAAATAAATTTATTGGCAAGAGTGTTTGACAAAATACAGTTTCAAGCGAGTATTGCAAAACATTCAGAGACAAAAAAAATAAGTTTCATGAATCTGGTTCTAAAAGGCAGGTTCATCCAAATTGTGAAATGAAAAAAATATGAAGACATCTATATGTCAAGGTAAACTTAATGGAATTAAGTATACTAACCAATCACAGACACATACTCAAACCAAAACTATAAGCAAAAAACAACAGAAAGAAAAAAATGCAAATTGTTGTTTCTAAAAAATCATCCATCTCTTAAGGGATATATTCTCAAATCAGAAAGACAGATACTTACAATTAATTTTTTCCCTGCTTAATGAAACAAGTAAAACAGTCCAATAATAGGAAAAAGAAATTGTGTGAATTCAGCAGCGGAAACAAACTTGAACCAAATCCTTGCCCTACCACTGAAACAAATCCTAATCACTGGGAAGTTAGGAATGATCCAGAGACAAACTCTAAGGATAATACTTTACTTACAGACCACAGCAAAACCCTTGATAAATCAGGGGGTATCTGAGCATTATTGCACTACAGGAAAAGCAGGATGCAAATCTGGATTTGCCTAGGAGGTTTACATTTGGCTCTGTTCCAGGCGGCTACTATGAATCCTCTGTGTGAATGCAGATGTGCATTAAAGACTTTTAATTGGATTTGTATCTTTCCTATCTGTTAATTCCTTTGAAAATACATGTCTTGTGATGAATGTGCTACTGTAGGCTGGCAGCTTCCATCTTTAGATGGCTGAACTCATCTGAGCAGAGAATGCTCTGGGAGGGTGCTGAAATAATTAGAAAGTCTGTCACTGCTATTTATTTCTTTGTCCTATGCAGAATAAAGTATGTGATTCTTTCTCATTAACAACTGTGAGATGATCAGAGGGCTGGAGCACCTCTCCTGTAAGGAAAGGCTTAGAGATTTGGGGTTGTTCGGCTTTGAGAAGAGAAGGCTTTTGGAAGACCTAATTGCAGCCTTTCAATACACAAAGAGGGCCTATAAGAAAGTGGGGAACAAACTTTTTAGCATGACCTGTTGTGACGAGGAGTTATGGCTTTAAACTAAAAGTGGTTAGATTTATACTAGATACAAGGAGGAAATTTTGTACTATGAGGGTGGTGAAACACGGGCAAAGGTGGCCAAGAGAGGGGCTGGATGCCCCATCCCCGGAAATATACAGGGTCAAGCTGGGTGGGGCTCTGAACAACATGCTCTGGTTGAAGATGTCCCTGCTCACTGCAGGGGGATTGTACTAGATGACCTGTAAGGGTCCCTTCCAACCCAAACTATTCTGTGAATCTCATAAGGAACCTCCTCAAGCATCCTTTACTCCTCCAACTGCAATCGTCTCTAATTGCAGCTTAGTACTCCAAAAAATGTCACATACCACATCTTCCAGCACCAAGGAAATGTGCTCTAGTAATTCTGAGGCAATCAAGCCATCAGAGAACTTATAACACATGTCACACACCAACATGCATGTATTTGACTGTCAACTCTCGTATGTTGATGGAAGAACATCCATCAGTTTTGCATGCAAGAGTGTTTTAAAATGCACTGGAAGAAATGAAGATATCTATGGATTTTCAGTAAGAACATTATTTCTCTCCTTGTATCTTGGTAGGACTTTTCCTTATTTAAGGATACCAGACATAAAGAGAGAGCAAAGGCAGTACCAGTTGCTCATCTGCAAGAGCAGTATGTTTTACCCTCTGTGCATGCCTCTGGTTGCCCAGAACAATCACGTCCCATGCTAGCATATGGCTCACAGATTAGAAAAGAGTTCATTGCCATAATTCATAATCTTCCTCACTTACTCACTTGCCATATTGTGAGCAAATGCAGAACTGTACCCTTTTATTATACATAAAAATAATTGTAATAAAGTATTATTTCCTTCTATGATACCTTCCTAGGGATTTTTTTAGGAAGAGAAAGGATTTAGCAGCCAGTTCTCATACTGAGGTTTACCTTGTTCATTTTGTCACTCCCCAAAGAGGACATCATATCAGAGAGAAATTTAGTGTTGGAAGAGAAAGTGCTTTGTTCTGAGCCCTTCTGGAAAGGGGAAAATTTAATAGTCTTCAACAATATCTGGCCTAGGATCTAAGATGATGTGAAGCAAGGTAATCTTCCAGAAGTATGTGAAAGGATGGTATCATACCAGGTGAGGAGTTGCTCCAGAAACTCCGTAATCTAAGGACCTGCTCTTAGAACAGACGTGTAAGAACAAGCCCATCTAATCCCATTTTATTGAAAAGCCAGTCATAGTTAAAAACAAGTGTGTTTTCCCTGCACAAGTCCAAAGAGCTTATGACCAGAAATAAAGCTCTTATCTTAGCAACACTGTATGAAGTTAGAGGACAAGACAAGGGCACTGCCAGTCGGAAGACAGACAGAACTGCTTTACCTCAAGTGGCTGTGGCATATCAGACAGGTCACAAAGTCAGCATGCAAACTATAATGCAACACAAGTTTATGCTAGTCAGCAATCCCACAGGGTGGATTTGAGATCTATTTCCAGTGGCAAATTGTGACAGATGCAATTTGTCCAGTAAGTATTCCCACAAAGAGCAAATCTGTCTTGCTACTACTTTTGCTACTGCTAAAGCAGACAAACTGATAAAGCATTTGAGGGCTAATTGCCTCAGCAGGAAAAGCACCTTTTAGAGACTAAGAGATAACAATTAAACATCAATTTTCCAGGGAGCTACAGACTTTTCTTCCTGCGGAGGCAAAGCAGGTTAACTACAGGCCAGTTGAAGATAGTCAGAACTAAGTCCTCTGTTCACAGAAGGCTGGAGGGACAGCAAGTGGCACATCTATAGACTACTTTACAAATGGTGCAGGGCCCAGTTAGTAAGTCCTGCTAAGAGGTGGGCAGTGTTAGCTTGTTCTCGGCACCATGGTAATGAAGTTGCCTGGTTTTCAGACATCTGGAAGAGGAAGCAGACCTGATTCTCTTCTGATGGCAAAGACTATTATGGTCAACCCTAGAGCTGCCTCCTGAACTGAACCACTTACACCAGTGCCGTGGGCACGTCAGATGTCCCAAAGAATCATAAAGTAACAAATACTCTTCTTTGTTACAGGACTTCATAGCAGAGAGACACATCAGAGAAATGCTTTAGAGTAGCACAGTACTGACTGTGGCCCTGCTTTTCTCAAGCATAACTAGGTCACCACAGTTTACCTCATGAGCACGTTTTCCTACCTCTGCTTTGTGTTGCCTGGCTGTCATCTCCAAGATCATCTTCTCCTCCGTAGGTTCGAATGGGGGATCGGGCATAGGAATGCTTTTGGATAAGGCTCTCCACACTTTCTCTGTAAAAAGAAACAACCTACTGTATGAACATCATTCTAAACAACGTCCTAATTTATTAGCTCAAATAAAGTACCTTTTTCCTGTCCAGATCACAGTTCTCTCACACAGACTCTCCAAATTACTTAACAAAAGACTTAACCTCATAGCATGACATTGAAAATACTAAACTTGGCCTGTGGTTTTTTAATATGGATGATCACCTCTTACCTGCTTACTCAGCCAAGAGTGTGAACTTGCTACTGCGTTCCCTAGATGTGGTCTCAGACAGAAAATGTAAGACCAGCACTGTTCATACATTTGAAAATGCAAACTCAAATGGGGTTGTTTGTGCTGAGTGATTGGTCTGGGTTCAAAGAGACACCAGTGCTCCTTTCAAACAAGCTTTTGAATTGCACATGACCATCTCATCTGCTGCTCTCCCATTTTTCTGAAAGCAGGGGCAAGAGACAGCTCAGCTCTAACCATGCTTTCTCAGCATCAGAGTCGAGGGCAGTTCATAGCAGGAAGTCTGCAGATACTACTGATCTCGTGCCACATCTATTCTGGGAGGTTAGACGTGTCTGCCAGGCCCCTGCCCCACTGGTGGCACAAAGCACTGAAGTCACCCAAACCATTTTTAAATAGAAGGAAGGCATATCTACATGATAAGCCATAGTAGTTTGTAAGGAAGATCCAACCTTACACATTCCCAGCGCATTTCCATGTAAGTAGGTGGCATTATACCAAAGATGAATATGACCCAGGCACATTTCCAAAATGGCTTTGACCTTTTATTTCTGTTTAAGAAATTTAAGTAGCAATACCTGCTTAAATCTGCTGTTTAGTGAAGGTTTTTGTCTGACTTTACCATTTGTCCATTCATACTTGCTAATGCCCTTCGCTTGGAGAGTGTGTCTGTGGCAGAAATTCCAAGGAAAAGTATTTATCAAGTAACATGATAAATCACAATGGCACATGTTTTCCTTTCCTACAGAAAGTCCATTATGGTCATTTTGTCCTTGGTCTATCACTGGCATCATTACTTATGCTAGTCTCCTCAGAAAAAAAATAAATAAAAAGAGGATCTTATCAAAGTGATTTACTTGTGTCAGGATTGGAAGTGGACTGAAAGCAATGGCAGTTCCTACATAGAGGATGATATAATTGGATTACTGCCTTTTAAGTGATTGAAAACAGTAGGCATATCGGGGCTATCTCGAAGAAGATTTTACAAAGAAAAAGACAGATGGCATTGTTTACATTATGTGCTGAATGCCTCTTGAAACATAAGGCTTTTTTTCTGAAGCAGAATGTGAAATGCAAAGAATTTTACTTAACCTAAGAGACTATCTCATGTGAGTACAGCATAACAGAATAATGAACTAGACCGGCATTGTCTGAGTGATTTAGATACCAGTATATAAACCTATTCATAACCAAAGAATGACTAGTTTTTAAAGGTCTGAAAAATAAATGCAGTTCAGGTGATTGTCTGTATTGTCTCTATATTTGTCTCTATTGACTTTATTACTAGTAAATGTCTGCTTATAACGACAGACATTACAGTATGTAATAATATCCTGATGCAACAGAAACAATGCAGGCTCTAGCTTTAGTGCAGTGGGCCAATTTCATCTCCAAACATTGGATCCAACAGCGGCTTGGGGATAAACTCACCCTAATAAATTTACATTTGAATTACCTACAGGGATTTAATGCTAAATCAAATGCCCACAATTATTGCAGACTAAATTCTTTCCAGATGGATTTGTATGCTAGACAGAGAACTCTATTATTCTACATGGTTGTCTTCTTTTTAAGGAAAAAGAGAGATGACTTCTTAATGAACCCTGAATCTGCAAAGTTTGAAACCAGCGAACTATGTGGTAGGCTTATTTATTTTTTTTTTTTATGTTGTACTGATGCAAGTAGTATGCTAAAGGTTTTAGAAGATTAATCTCATTCATCGGCACAAGAGGCAAAGGTTTTTATGGCAGAGAGAATGGTCTAATGTGGAAACTCGGACCAGGGAAGGCAACTAAGTTCACAAAAGCAGCTGAGATTTAATATTCAAAACTTTATATGCTTATCTTGCCTAACCATGTTGGTTATTTATGCTATAATCACAAAACACCTACTGATTTTTCAGTTTAGAGGTTGAGGCTGTGATTGACATCATGAGTGCAAAGCATTGGGATTCACACCAGAATTTAGGCACCTGGCCCCCACAGCCTTTAGGTGAACCCTCTTCTTTCCATATTCAAAGCCTGTTGCATATAAATCTCCAAACAGACCTACAAAATGCAAAAGGCTGAGCACAACTAAGTGTGCAAAAGGAAACAGAGAAAAAAAAGAAGTGGTGCATTTTCTCCAGTCATGAAGTATATCTCTAAGTTATTCCTCCAAGCACTATATCTTCCACTTGGAAAAACAAGAGCAGAAGTCTGCACTTAGATTTCTTTCCTTCCCTTTGTGTTTCAAAGGAAAGAGGGGGTGGCCTCTGAACCATGCTGAAATATTCGATGCTAAGAAAACACCACCCAGAGTGTGGTTAGTGGAGACAGGGGTTGCAACTCATCTAATCTGTGGAAATGTATGGAGTTTACTCCATAGGTTGGAAAGAGGAAGCCAACCTCTTTACCCTTTAAAGACATAGATGCCTTAGGACTTACTCCAGTACAGAGAGGTAGGAGAAAGCAAAACTTCAACAAGATTTAAATGTCTGTGAAATCTAGTTCAAAATGCAGAAACAAAGCTTGCAGTCTGTACTACAGATTTCTTCCTTACACTTTTGTTTCCACTGGGGCCAAAAGGACTTAAATCTCGAAATCTTCCTGAAAATTCTCTTTATGGAAGTGTGAACTCTTTAGGTTAATCAAATATGATGCTCGGTAGAGTGGATTAGTACAACATACTTGTCCAAGTCCCAGAATATTACAATAACACTACTACTAAGAGGGAAAGACATTATTACCTCTTGCTTTATAGTTCTGTATACAACAAATTCAGATATCTTGATGTGGTTCAAAGGATTTATTGAAATAATTTCTAGAATTACCGAATGATAAATCAATATTTGCCATTTTATGATTCTATGCTCAATTTCAAAAAACAGCAAGTGAAGAGTATGGTGGAGTTTTTTTAAAGCTTTCTTTGAGTGGTTTTTTTTTAAGTGCTGTTTCACACTAAACCATCTGAAGAATAAATTGACTTCCAGTCACTCAACACTCAACTTCTGTCCTTCTGTTTCTTTGTTCATGATCAGACAATTTTTATCTAATACTGGGACCTAACAATTTTTACCTTTCAATGTGTCTTAGAACTCCAGTTCTTCTATTATCAATAAATCAGCAATAAACTTTGTTCTGAGAGATCACAAGCTGCCAACTGGATGAAGGAAAGATGTTTTCTTTTTGTCAAATTCTTTTGTGTTGTCTACCAATAACTTTCAGTCTCCCAGTCTGCACTTCAACTCCTATCTTGGAAACACCCAGAGGAGGAGAAAAAGCACGCACATAGGCACGATTTTTTTACTATGATTAAGCTGTGCAATGTTTACAACTGGATAATGGTAGCAAGCAACAGGCTGGAGAAGAGCAAGTTAGGGACTGAAGCTGTTTGAGAAAAAGGAACCATGTGCCAAATGGAAAGGAAAAAATTAAACTCATATTGGCAAGCACACCCACAGAAGATGCTGAGGCAGGAAAAATGTAAGGAGAGGTAATAGGGAAAAAGACCTCAGGCTGATCCCAATAATCTGCATTCCAACAGGAGCACACCTTGAGCCCAATCCTGTCAATAAACCTTACTACAAATGAAGCACTTCTCTCCTTTGTGCAAGAAATAAACCAGCAAAATTTGAACCTGAAATCAAAGGATGTGAAGGGCTGAGAGAATTCATCATTTAGCAAGGGTTTAGGGTGCACAGAGAGCATCTTGCTATTCTGCAGGTTGACCTCTTGATTAAACATTTCACTCTTGTCCCTGCTGGCAAATGATTCCAAAACTAAACTTCCAGTTAGGGATGCTTTATGTTGTGCAGCTACGAGCTGAGTCTTTGGCCTTGTTTAGTTAATAGTGCCCTGCACATACAGAATAGCCTCAGGGGATGAAAAATAGATAGGAAAATCCTAATGTAGCTGACAAATGACTCACTAACACTTTACAGACCAAACCCAAGATCTTGCCATGGATTTGAACTGGGAGCCAGGTTCAAACTCCTTTGAATACAAAGTGCTAAAGCCAAATTGCAGTGAGAAAGAGCAGGTGGCAGAGCCAGGCACTCTGAACTTACATCCTCTGCATAAGTTACTGCTTCAGGAATGGCTACCAGAGGTACAAATTTCAGAGCAAAGCTGAGCAGCTTCTTTGCTTTATCTCTTTTTTTCCCCCCTCTCTTTCTATCCAAGTGCTAGGTATGTGAAAAGGTAAGGATATCCTCAGAATCTTCTCTCTGTTCCTGGTGTCATGGGGTTTGCTTTTTTCTTTTTTTCTTTCTGTTTTGTTTTGTTTTTTTTCTTTATAAGGAAAGGCAATTTCAATAAAAAATAATAGCAGGAAAATAGTAAAATAATAAAACTGACAACCATGTTTTGCTTGGCCTTTCAGTCCAACACAAAGAAAAATACAGAACAGGATATAAAGTGTATGAATTATCAGTTTGCAGCCTGAATGACTTCTTTAGTTCTGCATTTCAAAGGTTTCCTTTTTTTGTAGCTGCCAGTTAGTATGTTTGGAAGAATGCCCAGATAACAGAAGACGTCAGAAGTGAGGTGAGGTGAAGACAGATGGAATAAATGGACTGAGAAGGCACAAAAATAAACTTGTCGGAAGTCAAACTGTAGTAGAACTTCTTTTTTAAGGGAAAAGATGACTAATTTGTCCAAGGTGCAAGTGCTAAAAACAAGTCTGTAAAAAAAAAGAAAAACCAAAAAACCAAACCAAAACAATCCCCCCTAAAAAACCAAAAAAAACCCAACAACTACAAAAAACGAACTAAACAAAAAAAACACATATCACCCAAAAAAACCCCAAAATAACTCAACAGACGGAACAAATACATTTCCATAACAGCAGCTATGACTGAACAACATATGCTGTCAGAACCTTTGCTCAGCCTTTATGTTCCTGTGGCTTTTATTTGCTATTTTACACATGCACAAACATACAGACGTATTAAATGGCTACATATACTTGCTCTTACACTGGTAGATGAATATTAGAGGCTGACCATAGGAACATAATTCAGCTCTGACATGGTATGGACCAAATCCTTGAGCAAAACATTATAGCTCCGTTCCACTGCTTAGACTAAAGCAGTTCCAACAAAACAGGGATGAAACAAGGCCTACAAGCTATACTGGCTCACGTGAGCTGAAGTCTGGTTTGGCCCAAAAGCTAATACACAGCCACAAAACACTTTCACGTGAAGTCAAAACTATTGGGCAACGGTTGGATGGATGCACTAATTCAAGACTATATATAATTTTAAGAAAGAAGGGAAATGAGACTTAAATTATGAAAAATCTAAGTTTTGATGATTCTAGAAGAAAGAACAAGTGAATCTCCACAGTGATGTTTACTGTCACCCTCTCGGTAAAAATTCAGCAATCCTGGAAGAGCTGTAATACACATGGATATGACGTAGCCTGGCTAAATCCATGACATGGGAAAAGTAATGACATTTATGAAGAAGGAATATGAAGTTATCAATATACCCCATTTCTCCCAACTGCAAATAAAAATGAGAAAACTATCTTACATAGCAAGCCCCATGGAGCTCCACTTCACCCAGTGACTGCAACCGTTTACTTCTGAAGGCAGAAGATTAGAGGTGAGGAGGAGAGGAGTACTGGAACAGTTACTGGGAGAAGTCCCTGGAAAACCCACTCTGGAGTGGAAACTGTAATTTGACCTCATCCCCTATTGTCATGCACACATTACCTCTGCATGACGTGAGTGGAAACTACTAGAAAAATACAACATTTTTATACCATTTTGCATACGTAAAAAGTTAAATAACAGAACACTTAAGTGGAAAATGAGCCAGGGTATGCGTGCTCAAACAGTTAGGAACTAAAGAGGTTTTAACTGGTGTGGAGGGCTTTTTGCTGGGTAAAAAGGAACAGTTGCCTGGCTAGCAATAAGCAGAGTCAAAGGAACCAGATTTGAAGGGAATAATTCAGGTGTCTAAACAAAGGCAGGTAGTGCTTTCAAGATGTGCTAAGACATCAAGCCATCGGCAGTGGTCTGGAAGGAATGGTCTGGAAAATACGAAGAATCCACCCACCCAGCAGGAGCAGCAGCTGAAGGCTGCAATAACATCAGCAGTATCTGGAATGCCTCTAGATACGAAGCATTTAGGTATCAGAGTCCCTGGTATTTCTCCCTAAATTCAGGACTTCACTTCTTCTCCAAACCTGAACATCAGAGATGATATCTCGTGGCTGGTTGCTGACATTTACAGACTGAGAACTAGCCGAGGGTAAAAGATAAGCTGGGAGTTCGATTCATTGGAGAAGACTGACAAAACTCTACTTAACCATGGACATGGGAGTAGGTCACAGTGTGTGTATATATATATATATATATATATTTCTGGCTGCTGGTAGGGGGTTTTCAAGAGTCAGGGAAGTTCTTCTAGATGAGCAGTAAGCAGTGGGAATTGGGAGGAAGGCAGCTCTGCGAGGTGAGCAGGGAAGGGAAGGAAGAGAGGATTGTTGTTCACAGCACATCACCAAGCATATGGCTTTGACTCGTACTTTAGCAGGGCAGTGCCCATGCCCAGGTATTAGCACCCATTTTGCTTACAGCCTTGTAAGCCAGTGCGATGTATTTCCATAAATCATACATGAAGCTCCTCAGGGGAAAATTCTGAACTGATTACCATGCAAATCCAGTTGGGATGCAGCTCTCTTACTTCACACCCTGCCCACCCCCATCCTTCCCATCTCTGCCTAAAAATTACTTGGGTGTGCTACCAATACTTTTCCATATTGCCTCCTGAAGTATGTATCTACCTCCCAGAAGCAGTATTCGACTTGTGCAGATGGGTATACTCACTTAACTCTCTTTAATAGTTACAAGTCCACACCCTGAACTTGCCTATCACATACAAGCAAATAAACAAGCAATGGCAAATAAACAAGCTTGTTCAGATCATGATTATGATCTGTCAGTTCTTGTTGGATCATTATTTTATGATTCAGTGGTTTTCTGTTGACTCATGTTCTTGAAATTATCACCTTTTTCACTCAATTGTTCGAATGCTATGTAATAATGATGCTTTTATTTACCTATTTAATTTTAGCAGGCTAATTCTTCAGAACAATTTAAAAGATAAATTCATACTCAAAAGAATTCATCTGTTGGGTTCTGCCTCTGCATTCTTTATGCCCTTTGGCAGTTTTCTCTTCAGCAAAAGCACAAAGGTACTCCCTTAAAGCTTATCTTCAGAGTGAATTTCTCATTAGGAAACCTGTATTAGTCTTTTTTCACAAAGGTTACCATTAAAAAATATCACATCTCCATTACTGCATATGGCATCCCATAGAATGAGGCAACACCTCAGAATGTTAAGCTTCACACTCTGGCAATTGCTGCTAAATGTTTGTTTTTTTCAATCACAACCACTGTGAGAGCCTTTTTATAGTAGAGGAAGTGTAAATACCGCATAAAAAGATCAAAAGGTGAATCAGAAACTTATCTAAATCACAGTAGCCCCAGATAAAGTCTGCCCATTGCCCTAAATAGATTACCACGAGTAATTTAGGAAAGAGTAGATTGTGGAAGGAATCTTGCACCCCGCTAAAAACTTGGTATACACCAAACTCACCAAAGATTTTTTCAATGGTTAAAAGCTTTGCATATATAGCCATGAGTGCAAGGAAACCATTCCATGGTATTGAGACAGGAACAAAAGGAAATGCAGGCATTTCAACAGCTTTGCTGTTACCTACTTCCTCTACTGTTTTGCTAACTGCACTATCTTTACATATATTATTTAACTCCAACACACACAATGCCAATAGATTTAATCCTAAAGGCATTTGCAGCTTGAATTTCCTACAGAGGGATCGTAAATCTAGAATGGAAAGCCTGAAATCGTTAAAGTCACATATTTATAAAATCATATTCAATTAGGTTAAAAAAGTGCAATTTCTGTCATCATGTCATAAAAAGATGTGTTTTTCTCTCAGATCTACTATAAAGAAAGCTCCCTATATTGTTACAGATAGAGGCTGTTTTCAATCAGTTACAAGGAGCAATCCAATTACTGGATGGTTTAGTGCAGTAACTGACTCCAGACTAATTTAATTTCTTCAGGTCTCTAAAGATCAATTGATCTGATTTGTTTCCCTCCCCAAAGGCTGTTTAGGAAAAAGCAGGCTTAAATACCTGGAAATGAAATACAAAGCTCTGTACACTTTCACACTACTTAGGTCATTTGGAAAGGCTGGAACTCACGATAAATGAGTGCTCTCTTGGCCCTAACATCACAGGATGCTTTACGGGAGGCCATTAGGATCGCCACACCACGCTGTAGATTACTCATGCACGTGCTGTATGCAGGTCTGCTTAGGGAGGAGTGCATGGAAAGTATTTTCACAGCTTCTAGATAACTATTCCATTTTCAAGAGCTGCACAAGTGTGCATTTGGCCTTCATAGTCTTTTCCCTGGAAAACAAGTATTTTTCTCCAGCAGTTATCTTACAGAAATAACTACATTTCCAACTCGGCCGAGCAAGAGCCATGCTGTACTATTCAATATTCACCTACTTGTAATGCATGTTGCAATGGACATCAAGTAAGAAATTTTTCCTCTTGTCCTATTTCACTTTGCTATTCCTTTTGCTTTATTTCAGATTTCTTTAAGCAATTTTGCTGATCATAAGATGAAATCTGTAGAACTAGTGGGCACTTAGAGAATTACATTCTCATCTGCCTGAGCATTTTAATTCTAGAACACAATAAAACCCTTGGTATTTCTGGACCGTATTGTATACCTTAGGAAATTCTCAAACAATCTCTTACCAGCCCTCTTGCATGTTACACTTTTATTATCTCGTGACTTGATGTGTTGTGCAGCAGGTTTTGTATTTTAAAATACTATTGCTTGCTAATCAGGGTTCAGATTTCCAATTCAAGTCAAAATAAGACTGTAACCAAACTTGTACTCTCAAACCCAGAGATTTAGTGTAATTTCAATACTTTTCACAAATTCTGTTTCTTGTATTTATCGTAGGCTTCACATTTGTCTGCCTTATCTTTCATGGTAACATTCATGCCTGGGCTCGGCTGCCTGTCTCAGGCTCTATTCTTACACTTATCAATAAACAAAAGGGCACTGCAGCTTATGCTCAGCATTTCTGACTCCATGCCATGTGCTGTTATAATAAGATGTCCTCTGGAAAAATTCCCTTCATATCCAGCACCACGATAGTCGGTTCATCCGCACAGAGGTAACTAAGTTTTTCTCCCAGCTTATCTGTTCAGACTCTTTCCGCCCTTGCAATGCTGTATCATTAGATGTCTCCTGTCTGTAAAACAAGGAAACCTCTTCCAACAGGTCCTTTCTTGACTATTTATTACATACAAACCTGAGCTTTGGATGTTGTTTTCCTCAGTATTCTGTCAATACAGCAGGCTCTGCTATTTTTATTAAATCTGCCTTTTTTTTTTTTTTTTTTTTTTAATGAAAGCTTTCACTTAGGAAACAATTTTCAACAACTTTGCAAGTGTGCCCTGCAGCTGCAAGCTTTCTTTCCCCAAATCACTGTTCTTTTACCCATTTATTCAATCAATCACTAACAATCCAGTCACCAGTAAGGTATAAAGTATATCATGATTTCCCATCCATGGACCTGTTTAGATAGATGTACTTTTGAAATGCTGTAAAGACTTTGTCTAGCTCTCTGAATATGACTCCAGTGAGCACTTTGTCTCCTATATGCATGCACCTGTGAAAGATGATTCACAGATACATCTGGATATCCCCACATAGGAGCCTGGAGGGTTTTGGCCTCTCCAAACTTTCTTTCATGATTGTGCGCTCATAGGAAAATTTGGATGTGCTATATCCATCTCCATCGAGTTCTCTTCCAGCCTAAAGGACAGAGACAGCTTAATTTGCTTCATTTGCCAAACTATTTGACACGATATCATAAAAATGTGATGTGCTGGAAAGCTACCAAGAGATTGAAGTTTATTTACTACTCAGCTGTGGGTTAATGCTTCTGTCCCTATGGCAGCAGTTGCTTGTAATGAGCTGTACAGACACAAAACTCAACAGTTTCCAGATAAAGCTTTCCCTCGTTGCAGCCGGCAGTACAATTTTGATGAAACAAAAATGGCATCTTTGTTGTCAGAGTGGGAGTTACGGGATTCATCCTGATGGAAATAATTGCCAATTCAGTGTCTGGGACTGCTAAAGTGTATTTTGGGAGCTCTCCTCTCTTCTTTTCACTGTGTTGAGCGCTGGGGAGTGTAAAGATGTTTTTCACAGGACCACTGCCCTTGTTTCCCATTGACCCAATTCGCAGTCCTCAATAGGATTAAATGGCATGATAAGAAAAAAACTTTTCATTTTGAAGTTGTAAAACTGACCCTCTCCCCCCTTCAAGAAGCCCCCTGAGGAAGACAAATATATTGGCCCCAACTGGAACAGATGTCAAAACTCAAAACATCTCTTTCTTCATAAAGTTTTTAAGTATTTTTAAAGGAGGTAGAGGAGTCTTACTATATGCAACAAGATAACGTTAAAATGCATAGCTTCTGAGGAGTTGAAAGGATGCTTTTCCTACAAACTCTCTCTTCTCTTTATCTTATCTGCATGCAAAGTAAACAGAAAGTCCCCATTACCTCTCAATATCAGTGAGTCTGGAAGAGTCACGGAATCCTTTAGCAAAAGGGTTGCTGTCAATTTTCAACTTGGTTATCTGTAAACACAGAAAAGAACAACATTACAAGAATATAGTGTTTGCAGGGTACAAAGTGTCAACCAATCCATCCTCCTGAATTCACTGCTAATTTTATCCATGTTCCTCGTGTGTGTGCTGCTCTCAAGACACCGCAAAGCTGAGGAGGCAAACCAGTGTGTATTACACATATGGCAATGGAAAGACCAAAGGGCACACCAGGCTCAGCCTCCTGCCCAGAGCAGGAGGAACCCACCCACATACAACATTACAGTTTCCAAATACTTTACCAGCATCAATCAGGTTGTCTTTTCCACAAGCAATGCAAACCACTCTGCTAACAGCTAAGCCTTGTTGGTGGAGCTGCACATCAACTACTAAGACCCCAAACTAGGAGCTGCTACCTGCAAACCTGAAGGCATGGCTTCAGTTCAGCACCCCTTGTTTCTTTTTGTTGTTTTTTTTTTGCTGGGATGAGAATGTTATCAGCCAGACTGACCCGCCATCACATTAGGGCAGTTTAACTGGTTTTGTATAAAAAGATGCTGAGGAAGGGAAGGAAAAATTTGGGGAGAACTCAGATTTAAAGTGACTGAACCTGGAATAAAGGAGTAACCCCACAGAAACTATAGGAGTCCTGAAAAATGAGAGATCTTGCAATCAAAACTCTCTTATTCAAAAGCAGCTACAAACCTGTCCAGTCATCTAGTCAGCCTTCCTATTCCGACAGAGCAACACGTTGACCAGGAAACTCTCTGCCACAAATCATCCCCTTACCTTTGCAGTGAAACTTCTCAGGCATATGGTAGTGGCTTTGAATGTGGTTTTTTTTGGAAGCAGGAAAAAAATACACTATTATCCTTGCCAAATTTTCTATATGTCCAACCACTCTAGATTTGGTGAATAAAACCTGAGATGTCATTACAATATTTGGATTTTCCAGACACTCTCCTTCCAAGGGTTAAAAATAAAATTGTAAGTGGGAGTTAAAGCTTGATGAGGTATAACACAAGACCATCCTGTGAGGTAGTGAATGCCACAACTCCAGCTCCCAAGAAAATCAACAGCTCTCAACATTTCATATTAAGCAGCTTTGTCAACCTAAATTTCCTCCAAAAAAAAACTATGTTGAGAAGGCCACAACATCATTTTTAATACCTGAGCCCCAAGACTCAGGAAAGGGAAAAAAAAAAAAAAGAAAGAATCTTTTCCAAATCCTCAAACAATCAAATACTCTCATCAAACAAAGGTATTTCAAAACAGGGTGGCTTCTCCTCCAAAATAAAAAAAGTAAAATAAAGAGGACAACTGAACCCAACTTTTAATTCTGACAAAGAGGTCTTCTGGGAGGGAAATACGGAGAGGAAGGGATGTGCTGACAAAGACAAAACCTGAGTTTTTAATGGTCTTCAGTGGGCTGGTCAAACACCATGGGACCTCAGTACTGCTCAAGGGTCTGAGGCTGTCTCATCACACAGGTACAGCTGGTGGAAAACCCTGCAGCCTTATCACAAGGACCTTGAAACAGCTCAGAAAGTTAGTTATAGTCTCATTCTAATTCCAAGATATCCATAAGCCCTTGACTCACGGTGATATTGCAAAGAGTGGCGAGTCAGTCCCTCACGTACAGTGAATTTTTTATGGCAGCATTATGAAAACTACCTTGAAAAAAGGCAAGCTCTAACTAGTTCCATTGACTTAGATCAGCAACACATGAAGCCAACTGCACTACAAAACAATAAGGATGTCTATTCATCTCTTGAGCATATTTTCACCAATCAAACTTCCATTTTCTTAATATTAAAGTTTTGGTATGACATCACAAGAGAAACTTTCTGTATCCACTGAAGCCAGATGAGACTCACAATCTGTTATGGCCATATTCTTCCTGAGAGACTGTCTCACAAACAATCAGAGAACATCTGCTAGAAAGCATTTTAAAATGAAATCTGACCTACAATTCAACTCTGTGGCAGTGGTTTGACTGTTTAAATAAATGCATGCCCTTTAAATCTTAAATTATGAGATAGTTTGTTGAAAGTGTAATGTATTTAGCTTTTATCTAATAACCTCCAGAAATGTAATCAATCCCTCCTTAAAACAGTTCTGAAAGAAATGGCAAAAATGAAAAAAGGCTCCATTTTCATTAGTCATAAATAAAATGACAACATCAGCCTCTAGGGGTTCCGGAGATGTTCCATTGAGAAATTTTCCAGGACTCAATGTATGTGCTTTGAGAAGGTTAGTTTAGAAACATCTCTGGTGTAAATATCATCCATAGACACAAATCCATCCTACAGAAATAAATTCCAGGTTTTGTGCCTGTTACTATTTTGCTGGTTTCTACAGAAAGTTACATGAAAAAATCTAACTGCCTGTCCAAACATCATATTCTTGAGATTGCCAGGTGCTGAATGTGTTTTCTGCATCATTCAGATACAAACCTGAGTTTAAAATCAATACACGGAAGCCTTAAAGCAGGATGTGGTGTCTGTAATAGGACTGACTTAAAATTACTACTATTATATTCAGAGCATCATTGGCCCCCTATGCAGTAGTTTCGTTTTATTCATAGCATTTCAAAACCAATTATTTTGCTTCATATTAAGAAATGCTAACTTCTTTAAATAAGCTGTAAGGTACATTGACTGTGATGCTGCCTGCCCACGTGCTTGGAGAGTACTTATATTTTTCTTAACTTGGGGAACTAAAGAGGGAAATAGGTTTAGTTTTGAAGTGCCATAGTCATTAAGCCCTTAATGCATGCTCTGAGTCACACTGAAGGCAACAACATATTTCTACTGATTCAAATATTAAAGCCCAATCCACTGTCAAGCAGAGCCTCTGGTCTCTGATTGTTTATAGACTTCCTAAAATTACTCATTAGCAATCCATTGTTATGATCTCCTCCATTTTGTATATATTATTCACTAGCATGCAAATTGAAATTCAAACATCTGGATGTAATCTGCGCAGCCTCTGAAAAGCATATCTCTGAGTGATTTTCCTTACGTTTGAGCCTTACTGCTTAATTAGTCAACTTTTTGAGCCCATGAAATCATCATGTGCAAACCAGAATGTCTCAGCTCATAGCTTGTGGCATGAAAGATCACTGCAAATAAGAACAGTTCCTTAATGAGCTATAATTAGAAAATGACTAAATGTTAATATGCAAACAGCTTTGTATAGACAGAAGGGAAGACGAAAGAAAGCCTCTTACTTGTCATCTTTACTCTCATGAATAATCCTTATGGCTCTTTAAAGTCGGTACTACTACCCGTGTATTTAAGAATTACTCCTGAATGTGAATAAGATTGTCATGGAAAGGTAGGTTATGCCAGAAACTTTCCTAGTTTAGATGGGGCAGAAAGGAGTTTTCGGCAGGATGGGATTTAGTTATAACTGTAAAAATTAGCAACTGTACTCACCAATTGATTCTGGTAGGCGGTAACAGCAGTAAAAACAGTCTCTGGAAAGATAAATGTCCTGAACTCTTCTGACTTCAGATTTAGCAAAGAAGCCGTGTGATCCTTTTTCTTAATGATGTGTACCCTTGGCTGGTACTTGTGCATGGAGTTCAAAATGATCTGCAAGAAAGAGTGACATGGCACTGTCCTGAGAGGAAGGTTGACAGGACCCTCGACAGCTATAAAACCACAGGGGAAAAAAAAACCATCTAATTAACACTGCAGGGAAGGCATCTGAAATCTAACTAGCCAGGGGCAGGTTTTCAGAACAAAATTCTCCAGCTCCTTTGGGTAGTTCCAGGAAATGAAGGTGGAAAAGCAGGTGGAAAAGCAGGCATCTCAGGAGCTAGTCTCCTCTCACTCCTACGCCACTGGTGAGCATGCATTTTTTAAAGCTTAAATATCTGTTCCTACAGATGAGGTGTTTTTTACATACAGAATTAGTCACTCCCAGAGTGTGACCCCGTTTGCAGGTGTAAATACATAACTCCTGAAAGCTAATGACCAAGAGTCCCCATTTGCAAAAATGCGCAGGTGCAGAATGAAAACAGTCACAAATCCCTATGAAAAAATGACACAAAAAATAAGACCCATCCAAAAACCCACCACCAGCAGCAGCCCAAACTGGCTGACTAAAAATAAAACTCCACGGATCCTTTCACTGTGGCAAACCTTTAAAACAAATTACTTCATAGATGCTCTTTACCGCAGACTACCAAAAATGAGAGCAAGGAGGGAAACTAGTACGGAACCCCAAAATGACCAGGTTTTGCTATTCTGTCCTCATTAATAATTGTTTACGAGCTCCCAAAACAATTATAAACCCAAGGTACCAACTAACCAATTTCAGCATTCACTGGAATCAAATCGAGAGTCCCACTTGCTTCAGTTACCACTGGCTGGAGGCCTGTTTGGCTGCCTCTAACCACAGTATTACAATATAAGAATTAAATACAGAGCTCGGCTCACACCAGCCCTTGTTTTGGATATAATCACAGTCACAAGACGAAATTGGCATTGGTGTGGGTGGTTCTATTTTGCAGGGGCCATAACGACATTACAGTCAGCTCCGTACATCTGGAATAGCTAATGTGCATTCCTCAGGAAGCGCTAACTTCAACTGAAACATAGCAGAAGTGGTGCAGCATTTCATGCTAACTCAGTCAATGAGAAAGGTTGCACATTGCACTGGAGTGGAGAGCTTAGAGACAGCTCTATCATGGCTGCAATTTCCACCAGCATTTTCTTTGCTGCTCCTTTGGGGTCAAATATTACCAAGACTCATACTGGGACTTTGTGGGAAGGCACACAGCGTCAAGAAAGTCCTTACAGTGACAGGGAACCATTTCCCTTAAAATGTTGCATCTCTGCTTTTACCAACTCAGTCCTTTCTCAAAGCACTTCACCATTTTATACAGGCACACACACAATTTTCCATCTCTACATAAAATTTTGTCTTACCATCTTAATCACTTGGAGTGCTCTAAGCATATGGAAAAGACATTTTAAAGGAGGGTGTACGGATGGTGATGAGCTTACTGAAGGGTTAGCCCACAGTTGGTGCTTTCGGTTGCCTTTAATGGCCATGATATCAACCCCAAGGCATTACATCTGAGCAGCAGCCGAGTGGAAGGAGGAAAAAGCTGTGACAGAGTAGCTCCCCCGTATGCCCTTGCCTTTATTCCTCTGTGAATGCAAATTGTGATAAAGAAACTACAATTCTAAAACAAGACCGCATAATCCTTTGTAAAAGTTTTCAAAAAATTAAAGTGCACAAACATAACCTCCCCTGCCACAATGCTCTACCTTGCTCTTTCCCATCAGAGGCATGGTCTGGTCATTCAGGTACCAAATGTAACCAGGAGGTCACAAAAGATCCATGGACAAGGTTAAGGTTAGTATTCCTTTTATGTGAGGGTCTGTACATGTAGTGCTCCACCTACCCCCCCACAAAGCTGCTAATGTTGCAACACACACTGATAATAAAGGGAGCAGGATAATGCAGAAAGATACGCCTTAATATCCATGCAACTTCTTACATTAGGACCATCATAAGAGCCCAAACTACTTAGATACACAGGGTGTACCTCACAGAGTAGCCTCCAAGAGTGGTCTCAAAGCCCAAGCAGTGCCCTGTCCACACAGTGTAGATATCAGAAAATGCCTGATGCCTGCTCTGTCATACTTACACTAGCATGCCCCAAAAGAAACATCAGGTGCACGTATACTCACAGCAGCCCCCCAGCCATAGGCCCCCAACCACCTCATCTACCTTTGTGCTGACAGCCTGCAGCTGGGCAGATGACCAGGATCCCTCCTTACAGGATCCTGATTGCTGTAAGGTCAGGCAGGTTTGTAGGCATCTGGCTCCCACTGGCTACAAACCAGTCACCAGAGGCAATCTGGATGCCAGCTGCAAACTTCCAAGGTGGTTTTGAATCCAGGAACTGTGCTGTGAATCCTGCTTGCATATTTACCAAAGAATAGCATTATCAGGCAAAGTTTTCTTTCTAAAAACATGGAAGTTCTGCTTGGTTGACTCTCAAAAATCTGGGGCATAACTCCTTGTGGCTGTTCCATAACCCCTGCTTTCACAATTATTCACTGGCTATGTTCACACCTTTCTGTTTGCTTTCACAAACATTTATGTGTTTAAGTTTTGTTATTGTAAATGCCAGAAAAGCAATTACAATAATGTATACACTCATGGTTCACCTCACCAGAAACCAGAAACTATGCTACCCCAACAAAGTGCAACCAGAAGTCCTAAAGAAAGCACTCTGTGTGAAAAACATCACCAGAAATCTGAAGAAAAAAGTCACATTCATAAATGTTTCACAGCCAGAAAATGGCAATTACTCACTCGGCTGTAAAAATCCAGAGATAGAAGCCATTTCCTTCCTCTAGTAAGGATATCTGAAAGTGTTTCCACAGAGCAAGCTGTACGTCATGCACACAGAGATAAGACTTCTGCCTGATGCTTGGGGAGAATATGTGCATAGCTATGGGGTTACACACGCTGCTGAAGGTACACATGCAGAAATGCTTGCCGACTCCAGAAGTCTCGGAATAGGAGAAAACAAGCAAATGCTAGAGCAAACAAAGGCCTCTCTTCTCTCCAGAATCCTTTTCAGGAAATGACCACCCTATAAATAAAACACCACAATTACCTGAACTCCCAAAACTGTCTTCTAGAGGTTGAAGACAGCAAGCAACTAGAACAAGGTGGAATCAGGTTGGATCTAGCTTCTCTACCTATAACTTGTATCCAAAGACGTCTTCTAGGTCATCCAAACCTCCTCAGGAACCAATACACCTTATCAACCATAATTAAAAAGTTCTCACCAGCAAAGACTGGCTCTTTCAAACTGAAAGGAGAGATGGTGCTTCAATTCTCCTCTTCTCTTAGTACACAGGAGTTCAGAAATGCCATGGGCCGTAGCACAGTGAGCCCTCCTTAAAGGCTCCAGAGAATTAATTTCTTCCTCTGTTCTACTGATCATCCAATGACGGCATTTGCATAGCTTCAATAAGGCTGCATATAGAACCTGATATCCTAATTTGGAACATAAAAACCCACAAAATATTAAAAAGGGAGTGCTCCGTGAAGGCGTAACACCTGTCGGGCAAATCTCAACACAGGATCAAGCCTTCAGGGCTTATTCTTAACTGAACAAGGAAAACTTTCCATCCGCGTTGGCTGTCCAAAGCCTTTGTGTAGAGAATGGGGTCGACCTTTACTGCTTCTTCGAAAATTAATGGGAAGGCTGTATCTCAAACACTACGGATCATTTTTGCCCACTGCCTGTATTTGAGACGATTACGTCTTCTTGCTCTGTCATGTCTCTGTTCCCGACAGCTTCTCCAGCCTACTTCTTCTTTATACTCGTCTGGGCTTCTGGGAACTGCACTGCTCCTAACTAGCTTGCAATATACTGCTGCAAGCCCTTTATTAGAGGCACACATGGCCCCTGTTATGATGAAAAATGCTTCTTTTTAAGTGCGCACGTATACTGCTCTATCATCACTCAGTGATAGAGCCCACAAATCTTCAGCTTTGCCCTTCTACAGGTTATGAAATAAAAGAGAGGAAAAAAAATACATTCTCCACCAGTCATGAAAGGAACAACGGTGGGAACTGGATTCAAGAACAATGTACCCAGAGATGGATCTTTAGAAAAATATAGCACAAGGCTTTCTGGGCTTTCTTTTGTTTGGGTCTTTTAAAATACTTTTGTTCTTGTTATTTCCGGGATGTATTTTAAATGATCGTGGCTCTGATTCAATTCTCAGGTCTTGAAATGAGTAAAAATCCTCTTTTGGATGAGAAACATTTGCACAGAACACAGGTCAGACAAAGGGCCACTTTTTCACACAGTCCAAGCAATAAATGCCACACTAGAGAAGGGGTTTCTGATACATTGCATACCATAATTATTCAGCTGTACAAATTAGTAACCACTACAAATGCTTTAGAATTCAAAATCGCTCCTCTCTTCCCAACACCTCATTTACTAACACTTCCTTTAATCTCTCTGTTATGAACTGCCCTGTTCTCAGCCAACAGCTCTTTCAAATCCATCCCCCTGCTCCTTCTGCCTTCCCTGAGAGAACGACCAAGCCCAGAGGCAACACTTTTACTTCTTTCTTTGCAGTTTGGAGGCCCTACCGAATCATTCCTCCTCTTTACAGTCACTTTTGGAGAGAGGACAGGACAGACAATACCTTTTCTTGCCATCTACCGGTAGACAATCAGGTAACTAAAGGAGTTGTTCTCTCTAACGGAGAATAGAGGGAACCCACGGCCAGCATCTCTGCATCCTATTTACCAGCTTCCAGCCTCAGGGCTCGTGACAACAAACTGGCACCAATCAGATCTGGGACCTGCTTCCTCCAGAGTCCCAAGTCCAGATTTTGGCACTATGATTTGCAGTTAACCTACAGTTATCTCAAGGGCAAGAAACACTTATTCTTATAATTCGTAAAACCTTGTTTTGATGTCACATCAGTATTTTCTTCTGACTCTATGCCCAGGCTGCAATGAGTCTGAAAGTAAAGGAGTTCTTGTTGATGGACCCAACCCTAACAGGTTGCCTGAAGTGAGAGGAAGCTTCAAATCAGACATGTAAAAGCACATGGGCTTCCTGGCCATTGCATGTGGCAGAG
This sequence comes from Myiotriccus ornatus, assembly GCA_036023395.1. Classification (NCBI taxonomy): domain Eukaryota; kingdom Metazoa; phylum Chordata; class Aves; order Passeriformes; family Tyrannidae; genus Myiotriccus; species Myiotriccus ornatus. The sequence goes on from JAYRBT010000082.1 coordinate 46,412,915, forward strand.
CATACTGTCAAGTCACAAGATGCATGCAGAAGCACGACAAATGGCTCATCTGCCTTCCTTCTATCCCTCACTTTGATGCTTACATCCACCCTGAACTTGTCTCTGATGGATGTTCTGGCTCTGATGTCAGCAGGAGCATGATTCGAGCTGTTGACCCGTGCTCTAACTTATAAAATATTTTTTAAAAACTCCGATTTTTGAAGCTGCCTATTCCTCAACAACAGAAGAACTCAAAGGGGCCCTTAAATGTGTTAAATACATTCAAGCTTCACACAACATCTTCCTCCACTGTAGTACTAAGGGCTGGCCAAGAGAGGCGTAATGTGGGAGCCATGACAACCTTTCCCCCTTGCAGTCTCTCTCCTGCAAGCTTAGCCCTGTGGCACACACGAGCGATTCCCCTCTGGACGTTCCTTGACCCATTCACACCAGGAGGGCTACTCACGTGGCCGTGCTGGTCCAGCTCATTGTTGGTGAGTTTGACTTTTTCAAAGGACACCATCTGCTTCAGCAGTTGCTCTCCTGTGAATGGGGAGTCAGGGTGCACATACAACCTAAAAAACACAGGGAGAAGGTCTGCTCGTAAAAAATCCCACCCCTTGGTTTGCGCTTGGGCACCACCTCCATATGAAATTAAAAACCACATGTCATCTTGCTTTTGGGATATGCAGTAATTTCATGGACACAGATTTCCTGATATCTTAGGGTAATACAGATTACTACTAGAACAAGACACCATCTCCCCAAAATTAATTAATGCCTGAAAAACAGCTAATAATGAAAGACAGTAAAGCAGATGACTTATTTAATTCACTGGAACCTAATGAAGAATCCTGTGTCTGAGAGCTAGACTGCTCCCTAGCCAAACCTATTGTTTTATCCAGTTATCTAAAATAGAGACATTAACTAACATTTGCTGTTGTGTCTTTTCCCAAAAGAAAAATTGATCATGTCTTTCCCCACAGCTGTACTAACAAGCACTTAAAATAACAATGACTACAGCTCCAAGAGAAAAAACATGGTGTCATTACAGAGATAATGGGGGAATGTAGATAAAAATGCATTTTTCTTTATTTGTAACATTAAGCTGTGATAATGATTTTAACCTGCACTCGATCACACGTTCGCTGTGGTGACATCTGTTTATAAGAAGCTGAAGGCTGCAGTCCAGCACAGTGGTCTGACATGAAAAATTAATTGCAGCTATGTAATTAACAATCCACCACTTGGGAAATTAGGCAGAAGAAAAGGAAGCAAAAAGACATGTAGATACAATGATATATACATTATGACTAGACTAATTACAAGTGCCAGGCTATTTAAAAACAATGATTTTATAGGAATAATATATTGCTGAAAATTATTAACTCAAACGTTCTGTTGTGATAATGAATTAAGAGCTGGACTAGACCTTCAGTGAGTGCAAACCAGCCCTGTTCTGCACTGGTTATCACTCCCTGAAGTCTGACTCTTGTTTTGGGTGGTATCTTTGGCCACACGAATGGATTTCTTCCATTAGGTGGGCGGGACACACTGAGATGTGAGGTTAGAAAGATAAACATTTGTTCTTGTTATTGGGCTACAATTTTAGAATGGAAAAACCATTAAACAACTGGGTGTAACTCCCCAATAGACTACACTGATCCCTCATCAAGGAGTGCCCATACTACAGACGGTAGGGAGCACAGCTCCCTTGCTCTAAGAGGAAGGACATTTGATCCTGCACTCTCTATTTCTGCTGGCAGAATCCCCAAATCACAATGAAACCAAAGTTTTACAGGCACAGCTCACTTCAGATGTGCAGGATGTTTTCCTTACATTGATCTGAAGCACAGCTTGGCTGCTCTAGCTGTGTTCATGAATGGGATGCTAGGCCTGTTGCAATAAAATATTCCTAGCATGTAGGTGCCCTCACTGTTATTGACTCTGCTGATTGCACTGCAAAGCTCATAAAAAATGAGGATGTATCAGAAAACCCAAGACCTGGAACCATGTTATGTCAAAAGAATTTTAGCTTTCATGAAAATTAACTTTGCCTTCCTCTAAAAAAGCTGTGAAAAAACTCGATCTTTAGAGTCCTGAATTAGAAAAGGCAAAACAAAGAGTCACAAAAATGTCCTTCAATGTTTCAGCCAGCCTTGTGACATTTTTTTTTTTTTTTTGGAGCCTGACTCCTAATTTTGAATGTCTGGACAACTAATAATGTTTATTGTGATCACAGAGTGTCAGGCTCAGCAAGATTTGGCTAATTGAGACCAAAAAGGCAAAGTATTTCAAATATGTACTGGGGAACGAGTAAAGACCTTCATGTGTCGCAAAGCTGAGCAAGTTGTTTTACACCATCAATGGTTAATGCTTGGCACTGCTTTAAAATACAGGCCCTATCAAGAGCCTGTATGCTAGCAGAGTGCTAACAGGGAAGTCACTGAACGATGGCACCAGAGTATCAGTTACAGTACTGTAATAATAGACCTTATTTTTCTTTACCCATTTGCTACACTCCATCAATTCCAGTGCAACACGGGACTCCACTCTGTGAGCTACACCTATTTCACACACTTCTCCTACAGCCCAGGCTTGTACACCTCAGAGAAGAGGGTTGCTTTCTGAATATTGCTTTCTGGAGCTGAAGTGGTTTTCAAGACCATGAGAAAACAGGTTAAAGGGATAAATATGTACATTCCAGTGCAGCAAACAAGGCTCCCCCAGAAGCTTGTGTGGGCTCAGCTGCCTAAGGCTAGTCAGATGTGAGGAGCTGCTTGCTTTGACTCACAAAGGATTTAGGAGCCATATTTGGGTATGAATTTGCTCCACAGTATACGATGTTTCATGATATGTGCAAAGTTTAGGTACTGCTTCTTTCTTGTATATTTTGGGATGTGATACCACACTTCCTCTATTTAGTTTACCAGTCAGTCTGGTCCCACAAGCTCCATGCTTGCTAATTTATTTACCCTAGGGTCTCAAATAATTTGAAAAATATAATACCGTTTAAAGGTTCCCTTCCTAGAGTTCTCTGTGTGTGAACACTATAACTTCATTAAACAAATTACTGTAGACAAATACAGTTTTAAAAAAAAAAAGTGACAAACTTCTGAGTAAAGAAATGAGGTGAAAAAGAAAGATCAAACAAAAGTACGTGCTGAAACTTATTAAACTGATGTTTCACACAGTCTTAGCAATGTGGAAGACAAACATAAAATATCACACAGTAACTCTATCCCCAGATAGCACTTTAGAAGATTTACCAACGTGTCTCTGAAAAGTATTTTTATTTAAGTGTTCGTTGCAACATAAGCTTGTCTTCAACACTGACAGCAGGAAGACAAGGATAAAACTGGTTTTAATAGAAAGTTCCCTGAAGGGCTAATCTTTCAAACAGAATCGCAGAATACTTATTAATTTGAAGAAAAAAAAAAAAAAACAAAAAAAACACAACCCCCCAAAAAACAACACATAACTGTCTTAGTGTTGAAAGTTATTTTTATAATGGAAAGAGCAAACCATCTAACGGGTTCAATCCTGCAAATTCTTACACCCATGCACAGTGCAACTCCTGAATAATTCCCCTGTTGTCATCGTGCCTGTGCAGATGCAGGCAGTGATGTGTGTGGGGAGTAAGCACCTTGTTACCAGTGCCCAGACACTAAGTGCGCGTACGCCCCTCGCTGACACTCCTCAAGCACAGAGAGCTGAAACCGCGAGCTTGGAGGACAAGAAATCATAGCTTCATTAAGGGTTCCTGTTACTGGAGCAGGACCAAACTCGTTTCAAGATGGGAGGAGTACTACTTTTAATCTGTTCAAGTGAGACTGAGGACTCCCACCTCAAAAGATGCATTAACACTCTAGAAGAAGCATTAGTAATGCAAACACGGGCACACTGAACTTATTGACATCCTTTTTCTCACCAAAGTGAAACATAGGAAGGACAAACTGCATAAATGTATATTTAAGTACTGTTCATACAAAGAAAAAGCGATCTAAGCCTGTGCCATGATCAATAGTCTTTTTGGATAAGTATCCTGAAAATGAAAGAGGAAAGGTTCAATAGTCTTTTTGGATAAGTATCCTGAAAATGAAAGAGGAAAGGTGTACATTTACACGTAGAGGCAAAGCATCCTGAAAATGAGACAGCACAGATACACATTTGCACACAGGGGTACTGATCCACTGAGGACCCTGAAGAGCTACCACAGTACAATGATAATAACTATTAAACCTCAAGAAGGTTTGACCTCAACTTTAAAACACTCAGTAGGGCAGTTGCTAATTATTACAAGGATCAGTCTCTTGTCTTATGTTCTTGTATTTCTTTGTTGAACTAGACTGTGCCGGAGAGAGAGTGCGAATTAGCATCTATTTAAAGGTATCCCAAAAGGGGTGTGAACAGAAAAATAAGAAGGGGAGAACCCTGCCTTAAAACTATTTCTGTCCTCCTGTTATTTCTTCTTTTGACGCTGACTCCTCTGGAGAAGGATCCGTGTTTTTTCTTTGGGTTTTGATCAGTGCCCATTACAATACGTCAAATGAAGCCCTCGGACGTTAACCACATTGCAAAAAGGAGTTTTTGGCCATGAAAACAAAGCCGACATAACTCCTAGGTTGCTGTCTTTAATCACAGCTTCTCTGCTTGTGCTTTTTGTTTGTTTACTTCCCTGAGCAGGCTTCCAGAGATCGCCAGTCACCAAGATTTCAGTTCAACTATTTATATAAGGAAATCATGCAGTATTTGGTGCCTACACTCACACACCAAAAAAATTTGTTTCCATTTCTTGTGTATCACTTCTAATTTCTGCTTCTGTAATAAGTGAGTTCTTAACCCCAGGCTATGCCACCTGGAGCAGATCTGTGTCCCTGTGCACAGCCCTCCACAAAAAGTTTCTTTGAAGCCAGAGAGGCATCCCCATTACTTCCATATCTCCATCTCCAACTCAGCAAAGCCATTCGACATGTGCTGCAGTCTTACTGGACTTGGGGACTTAAGTACGTACTGAAGTGCTGGGCTGAATACGATGAAGTGTGGGTCTCTGCTGAAGTGCCCTCCCACCATACAGCCTAATCCTGCAGCCTCAGTTGCCCAGTGATGAAAGGAATCAGCCATTAATTACATTAATTTAATTATTTTAGAAATTAAATTTCTACAGTATTTGTTTCTGTATAGAAAAAGGAATTTGATTTTTTTTTCCTGATGTCTCAGAATGTCATAATTTCTTAAGTAAAAAAAAAAAAAAATTATCTGTGCTGTAGAACTGATCTGTACTTTGCCTGCTGTTTATAAGAAGACTAAAAGCAAGAATAAAATTCTTGGTTAGCAAATGCTGAAAATGCTAGAGAAATAATATAATTTCAAGCATAAACAGCACTGAACTGTAATGTAGTATTTTCACTTTGGCTTGGCTAGTGGTGCCTGGATTGCTTTAAAATATGAGGTCAAATACTGGGAGGGGGGTGAGCCAAGAGACAAATCAAATTTTTTTTTTCAAGCTTTCTTATCTTAGTCAAGATACACTTCATCAAAAAAAATAAAAAAACAAACAACATTTGTATAAAAGAGCCCTTAAACAAATTCTGCATGCCTTGAAACACTCAGTATAAATCAAACCTCAAGTAGAGATTTGAGGCCAGATTCTGCATCACAGAAAATTATTCAGTTTTGCAACCAACTGTTGAGCATGGACATGGACTCAAGATCTCAGAGCACTGTTTGCAAACAGAATGGAAAGATCAATAGGAAGTAGTTCTTGAAGGAAGAAAAAAAAGAAAAGTAAATTAAAATAAAAGACCAACAGTAAAATCTACAAACCTTGCAGGGAGAGGAGGGTCGGCTTTTCCAGCCACTAACCAGGAAGACCTGTGGTAGGCATATCTGTATCTTTTATTGTCCACAGGAACTATATCCATTAACACAATATACTTGGCCTCAGGATCCACTCCCGAGAAGGAAACTCTGATCGTAGGAAACATTCTCCTGAAATAAAGGCAAATCAGAAAATAAATACGCAGGTAGAGAACAGAAATAAGAGAGCTTCTGAAAAGCTGCTAAAAGTAAGAATTATATTTAAATAATGTAAACCTGAAAACTAAAAGCATCTGTTGATTCTGCTTAAGCATGGTGGAAGTTAAATCTTGTGTCTCTCTAATAGGCAGAGAAAAAGCAGCTTGAAATCAAAATGATATCTGGGAAGCAAAGAGAAAAAAAAATATAAAAATGAAAAACTAAAGGAGAAATATACTGTTTGCCTGTTAGTTAAAAGTACACAACGATTTCAGAAAATAGTTGTACCTAAGGTACATAAATCTTTAGAATTTTTTTCTTATTTTTATGGGATCCATACTACTGCTAGGGAAATATTGCAAAAATTATTTCCGTTATTATTCTCGCGTATTTTGGATGAGTGTTCTAATCCTGCTCACGATATTTTTGAGCGGAATTTTCAAAACTAAACTTTCTTTTCGGTACTTAAGTTTTGACAAAATACAATTAAAAAGTGTAAGGTTAATAAAGTCAAACATCTTTGAACAGTTTGAAATTTTGAACTTCAAACTGCAGATTTTTTTACACACTTTTTTTAATACTACTATTGAAAAAAAAAAAAAAAAAAAAAACAAACCCCAAACCACATATGCCGATAGATCTCACCATCTAGGGAAAAAAAAATGCCTTCAAGGAACTACATTAATAAAAAGTAACTTGGGCTATTACAAGACCCGAAAAAACATCTGACTTCTCCAGACTGCGTTTGACCGACTCAAATCCAAAGGCTTTACTGAGGAAACGGCATAGTTTGAGATGACGAGAAAGCATGGGATTCTTTTGTGCGTTTTTGCAACCGAGTGAAAAGAACAAACCAAGCCAAGCTCTGACCGAAGTACTTCCCCACGTCCCCGCGTTTCCCTGGGTCTGTACCAACCCAGCCCCGCAAAAATCATTGCAGTATTTTAGTTACGGACCGAATTATAAGGGAAACAACATTTCTACCCATCCGCCGGCACACCTCAGATGGATTCCTTCCGGCCCCGCTGCCGCCCCGGGCCGCCTCTCCCTCTGCACCAGCGGGGCTCCGTGCACCGCACCGCGCAGCACCCGCCGAGGCAAATAAGGGGCTTCACCCTCCTCCTCCTCTCCCCTTAGCCCAGCCTTGCTGCTCTCCCGATACAAAACCCGCGGGGTTGCTTTGCCTTATTTTCCCCTGACCAAAGCCGCTTTTTGAAAACTGCCCGGAGGAAAAACCCGGGGCTGCCCAGCCTTACCTCCCGGATTTGGTGATGATCATCTCGGTACCCAGTTCGTGAAACTTGTCCCAGAGCTCTTTGGTCTCCAGGCTGCAGGAGATTTTGGCCATCTCCTCGCTGGGGATGATGGGGGTGGTGGGAATGAGGGGCTCGGTGCACAGGGACGAAGGGCTGCTGCTAAAATCCCCGTGAGGGTCCAGGCTGGATAAATCGCTCAAAGGCTGGGCGCAAGAGGATTTCTCAACGAATTGTTCTGCAGGATTTGGGGAGGGGGAAAAAAAAAAAAAAAAAGAAAAAAAAAAGAGAGAGAGAGAGAGAGAATCTAGAGGGGATTCAGCCAGGACGAGGCGACCGCCGAGACAAGCTATTTTTTTTTTTTTTTAATATATATATATGTGTATGTATGTATATATAAAACGCATTTGCCGTTCATCTGCTCCCACTCTGTCCAGCACACCCGCAGACCTGCGCTTGTTCTTCAGGCGTCAGCTCATCATCTGAGGGCAGCGGTGGTGATTTTCGAAGATGAGCTCCTGGAAGAGCCCAGAGCGGCGCCGCTCTCCAGAGGCTCACCGGGAGAGATGCCGGGGGGCGGAGGGAGGCAGCGCGGCCCCGGCCGCGTCGCCGCCCGGCTGTGACCCGCTCCGCGGGGTGCGGAGGGGGCAGAGCAGGCCCTGCGCTCTGCCCCCCTGCTAACCCAGGGGTTCCATGGAAAGGTCACTAATTCTCATTAAAACGGGAGCGTTGGGCGCCGAGGGGCTGCTGAGGACCGGGGTCACGCTGGGGGAGCGCTGAGGCTGCTCCTGGATTGCGCCGCTGGCAGAGCGCGCAACGCAGAAGGAACCTGAGAGCGGCCGCGGAGGCTCCGCTCTTCGTCCGCGGGGCAAGCGAATCCCTAATACTAATTCAACGGCGAGCGCGGGCTCACCCTCCCGGAAAGCCAGGTCTGCCTTGCCTCCCAGCCGGTTTGCTGGCGCTGAACACGCTCCTTTTGGAGAAACAGGCTCCGGGGGAGCTGCGTGCGACCGCGCAACCTACGCGGGTGCAATAGCTGCTGCTGGCGCTGCCCGCCCGCCGCGGCTGGTCCCGCCGGCGCTGCCGCCCACCCCCGCAAGTCCCGGGAAGCTTCTGGGGGCTTCAGCAGCTCCGCTGGGAGTTTCCGCTGTGGGCGAGGCCGGGAGGGAGCAGGGCTGCGCGGGCTTTGCCTCGACCCCACGCCGCGGCACCGGGATGCGGCGACGGATCCGCCGCCCGGCGCAAAGGAACGGGTGGTGCACGAACGCGCCCTACCCCTCCAGGGAAAGGTCTTGCCCGAGTCTCCACTTAATGAAAGTCGAGTTACAGGCAGCCGTTTCCCTTCGACTATGAGCTGAATGGCGTGTGGGAAGGAGTTAAAAATTTTTGAAAAGTTAAATTAAACAAGCGTTTTCGGGAAAAAGGAACAAAAAAACAAACAAACAAAACTCCACTAGCACTAACACTACGTTTGACACAAGCCCTTGTAAATACGCCGAATGTGAATACTGCAACATTCCCGGCCTACATTAGCGCCTAGACTAAAAAATAAAGTTCACAAAGAATCTCTGGACAATGTGAAATCTTTTGAGACAGTTGATTAGATGGAGCAGACGCTGAGAGAGCTGCCTCTTCTAAATTCTTTTAAGGGTGAATGTAATCCTGTTCATTGGCGCCCTGAGAGCTTAACACATTTTTTGTAGTTTTCTGCGAACTCCTGGATACATGCAAGGACTACAAACCTCGGAAACTCGGGGGAGGAGAGGGTGGGAGATGAGGGGAAGACGTTAATGTTTTTTAAAAACTTTCAGGATTCTGAATCGAGGCAACCGAATAGAAGCGAAATCGCTTCCCGAAAATAGCAAGCAATACTACAAAAATCCTTCGGGTCTACGAAGACTAAAACAGACTATATGAGCCTACACCGAGGAGCTGTGGAGCCAAGAGATTTCCAGGTCTACGCACAAGTTTTACTACCCCTTGTAAGCCTAGGCACGATAATGGAGAGTCTTCTCATTTGACTTCAAAAACACAGAGGATTTGCAATAAATATTTAAGAGATTCATTTCATATCAGCAAAGAGAAATGGAACTACCTTAGGCTGTGAGATTATTCTACGAATCGTGAAGCTGGATAAATAAGTGGAGTAGCTGAAGCTGGAGGAATTTAGGAAACTGTTTATGCCATAAACAGCCTCGCCTGAAAACGACGGTGGGTGATGAAGGTACTCAACTGACTTAGGTGGTGTGGCTTTCCCCACTGCACGGGAAGCCTTCGGGCTGTGGGGACGCGCCGCTGCCCGGCTCCGGCTGCCGGTGCGCGGAGAAGGATGAGTCAGGGAGGCCAGCGGACTCCTCCAGGGACAGACGGACGGAGTGGAGCTTCGCACCCCACGGGCACCCGGCGGTCACCCCCGTCCCCACTCACCCAGAGGCTTGATAGTGCTCTCGGGGGACTCCTTGTCCTTGGAGCTGCCGCTCGACATGAGGGCGGCGATGGAGAAGGCGTTGGCCCGGGAGGAGAGCTGCGGCTTGGGGGGCGGCGTGTACTCCATGGCCACTCTGCGGAGAAGCGGCGCGGCTCGGTGCGGCGCTGCCCGGACGGGGCGGGCGTGAATACCGACCGGGAGTGGTGGAGCCGGGATACCGGGAAGCGCTCTGCTCCCGGCGCCGAGCGCTCCCCCGCCTTAACGCGGGGCCGCGGAGATCCTATCGGCCAGCGGCCAATCGGCGCCGGGACACGTCAAGGGCCCCGGCCCGGCCCGGCCCGGCCGCGGGGGAGGGGGCGGAGGCGGGCAGCGGGAGGAGGAGGGACGGGCAGGATGGGAGGGGAGGGCTCTGCCCGCCCGTGGGGTGGGCAGGGGGCGGCTGGCCCTCGGGACAGTTCCCCGCCGCCGCTCCCCCTTCGGGCAGCCCAGCCCCGCTCCCCTCCGGGGCCCCGGCTGCGGTTCGGGGTGCGCTCTCTGCTCCTCGGAGCCCCGGGGGCGGGAACGGGAGGGGGCAGGCCGCACGCCAGGGGATGCTCCTTAGAAGGTCCCTAGGCTATTTGCTTTGCTGAGGCAAGAATCAGCGGAGAGGCGGTTGAAAGGATGGAAAAAAAAAAAAAAAGTGGATTTTTCTGTGCGTGCGTGTGAGTGTCAATTTTCTATTTTGAATTCAAATACTAAAAGACCACAACTTTCAAAGCAGCCGTTTTCATCGTTGTGTGCCTTCTGCTGGGACAGCATGTTCCGTAAGGCTGATCGTGTACTTGGTTTTCCTGCAAAAGTTCCCAGATATTGTCATCCCGGTCACATGTACTCTGCTCTGACTCTCCAGGTGAGACCCTTGCTGCGTTCTCTTCCCAGTCAAATCAGTGCATGGGCCTCTGATCCCACAATTTTCTTCAAGTCCGTTTTATCGGCTCCACCAAACTAGATGGTATTGATCAAGCACAGAAAACAGAGAAAGTTGGGTCGTGCTGAATAATCTGCCAGCGAGCAGATTATTCCAAGGCAATGATTTAAGTAAATTGCTTACCAATACTCTTTTACACACATCATGTAAGCATACTCCCATAAACAAATTAAACAAAAAACCAAACAAACAAAAACCCGGGGCATTTAATTAAATCCCTTTAAGTGAAAATATGATTGAAAATGTTTGCTCTCCAAAACGACTCACAAGAGGATATGCAACTTTGTCGCTGAAGTTCCACCTTTTAAGCCTGAAACAGAATCCAAGCGCTTTTAGTATGCAGGCTTGTGCCAAGAGCCATGACATACCTAATCAGGTATAGTTTGTGCAGCTCCTGTTTCTGCTGTATATAATTAATCAATGTGGAGAAATTATTACTCGGGTCACCCTTCAGAGCCACTGAAGTGGGGAAGACGAAATAGTGCCTTATCACTTTGAGATCAGAGAGAACCAACTGCAGTTTGCCCTTTTATTACCTGAATGTGCTAATAGACAGGATATCTACCACAAACGGGACGTGAATGTTTAGAAGCGCCTGAACCGTTTGGCAGAGGATTTCAGCGTGGCCCACCGTGGTCTGGGGGCCCGATCGTGCCTCAGGCATAAGTGGTGGGAGAGGGAGAAAGGGGAAAACCCGGCCGGCCCCGCGGCCGGAGAGCCGGGAGGGTCAGATCGCGAAGCATCGCCTCTTGACACAGCGGACCCGAGACTAACGGTTCTGTCGACATCAATCCGAAGAAGACAAACGAACAAAAAGTCCCCCAAACGCTTTACCGCTTTATCCCGAGGGATATTTCTCCAGCTGCCGGCCCGGTTTCCTTGCGGGACAGCCCCGCTTCTGGCGTGCGAGGGGCGGTGGGACAGGGAACCCGGGGATTCGGGCCCTGCGCTCCCTTGAAAAGCAGGGTCCGGCCTGCTACAAAGAGCCGGGGAAATTATTATCTTCACTGTTTCTCTGGTGGTGGCGGGGATGCCTTTGATTTCTTACCTACTTTGTGCGCTGCACAAATAAGGATAACAAAAATAAATAAAATAAAATAAAAATTAAAAAAACCTCTCTCCTTATTTCCGTCCCCCAGCAGCCAAATCGCAACATACCTCTCCCTAACAGAGGCTGCCCCCGGTCCATCGGGGCTAAGGGGAGGGAGGCGGCGAGTGGCGGTGGATATTTCGGTCCGTATGGAAAATACCGGCTCAGACTCCGCTGCTGCGGCAGCCCCTGCTCTGCTTCGCCACGGGATTTCCAGTCCTACGGGGCGGCCGGTCCCTACCTTTAGCCGAGGGAGAAGGACTCGGCCGCGGCGCGGGGAAGTGCTGCGCGGTGAGAGGGGCACGGAGGGCCGGGCGGGGAAGGGAGTGGAACGGTGAGAAGGGGGAAACCGAGGCCGCCGCACGGCCGTGGAGCTGGGACTCGCAGTTGCCTCCGATCAGGCACTTGCCCCCCGGGAGAGAGACTGGACGTGAGGGCTTGAGGGTCCCTGCTCGCACCTCGGAGATCAAAAACTCGGGGACGAAAGAAACCAGGAGCTTCGTTTTATTTTATTTTATTTTATTTTAAGCGAGTCCGTCCACCCGGGATGGCTTTTCTTTTGCTTTGGTAAGCCATGCAATTTTTCGCTCTATCCCACGAGAATCTATATTTTTTTTAGATTTTTCCCCGCCCCGCCTCAGATAAGGAAATGAGCCTTGTCTAGACGTCCAGATCACCCTCTCCTTCCCCGTGGGCAGAGAATGGGGCTCAGCTCTGGCCGCCTAATCCTCGCTACGGCTCCCTCCCCCACTGGGTCCGAACTGGGGAGATACGGGAATCAGGGTACCCTACTGGGAAGGGAGTGAGAGTCTGGCTCCCCTGAACTGCTTTGCCGTCCCTGCCCACGACCCTCTCCGGGAACGGTGGGGGCTTCCAGAGACGAGGGGGTGGCTGGGGAACCCATCACTACTGCAGTGCTCTTGGTCCCTCTCCGCTTTCCCAACCAAGTGGATGTATACAACAGTGTCCGTGCGCTCTTCCCGGGGGATGGGAACCGGAGCAGCCTGTCCCTGCCACAGCCGGGCACAGACCGGCTGTCACCGCTATACCGACCCTCTCCCGAGAGCAGAGTTACCAACCCTGCTGCACCCCAATAGGGCGTTTGCCTCGTCTGAACCCGTTTCAATTAAATCCTTCGTTATTGTTTATCCGCACATAAAGAACACGCAGTCTACACCACAGTTTGTTTTCAGTCTAGCAAATCCATGTGTTTGTCGCTAGTGTCAGCCTGCTGCGGCAGAGCCATTTCATTAGGCTTCATTATCTTTTCGAAGCACCTATTTTCCCACCTTCATTTGCCTAAAAAACTGTTTACTCGCTTGTGAACCGGCAAAGCAAGCGTGCCTCGTCGCGTTCGTTCGGTGTCCAGCTTTAATCAGGATTAGGTCTCAGTTTCGCCGTCAGGTTTCTAACAGGGTCCTTGCAGCTCTCCTCCAAAACGCCCCTCTGATCCCTGAAAAGCCAAAAAGAAAATGCGATCCCTTGAAAACCATGAGCGCCACTTCTTCCCGGCCGTTTCCTCACCTATCCAAAATCGCGACGGGAATGAGACACGAGAGACAGAAACCCGCAGGAACCCGCTGGGAAACTTAGGGTCCTGCCGAGCCAGAGGGATGGTTTCAGGTGCGCCTTCTGACAAGAGCTCCGACCCTGCGCGTTTCTGCGCGGCCGCGCAGGCCCGCCGGTGGGCGAAGTGTGCAGAGAGGGGCACAGACAGGGTAGGAAGCTGCGCTCAGATTTTAAGCAAGTCTTTCTCGCAGTAGTGGAGGGGCCATGGTCCTTTTTACTTTTTTTTTTTATTTATTTATTTATTTTATTTTTTTTTTTAATTTCACTCGCAAAAGCCCCCACGCTGCACACTTCACGCCGCAGAGACAAACCTGTAGGCATTCCCTCCGTGGCACCTGTGGGGCTGTGCCCCTAAACCTGTCCCGGCACTGAGCCGAGCTGACATCCGCTCTTCTCCCTGCTGCCCCTTGGGATAACCTGGCACTTGCATCTCATCCCTTCTCCTCCGTTACTTCCCCGTCTCCCGTTCGGATTCGTCGCCTGTGCAGAAGGGCGAGGGCCACCCTTCCATTTAATTCGGAGCCTGCAGGTGCGGGGTGGCCGCTGCCGAGACCCTCACTGCCGCCGTCCCGCCCTGACCGATGCTGGCCCGGTGCCGACCGGAGTCTGTGTCTGACACTCTCGCCCGCAGCATCTCTGCAAGGTAACCTACGGCACTGCTTTGCGCTTGAAGGCACTTCTGCCTCGGGAGGGGAGAAGTTAAAATCTTTTGCTTTTTCTTATTTTTACCCCTTGTAGACGAAAACAGCTTGTCTTGTGTAAAGAATAGTGTTTATTCGCTCGGGCAGGGTCTCTAGCACTCCGGTTCGCGCCTTGAGAGCGCACCGCTACTTCACAAAGCAATGCCTACAGCGCTCCTCGGCTACAGCTCTGGCTCCTCTGCAACCTCACGCGGTTATCATCCCTGCTTACAGGAGCTTTTTTCTCCTCTTCTGCACATAATTATATTGTTCTCTCCGTCGGATTCCACCTCACTTTGCGCTCCCCGATTTCGGAGCAGCCCCCTTGCTGGGGAGGGGAACATCACTCTTGCTGCGGCAGGGTCATCTCCCCCCTTGCCGCCGCTTCATATTCTCCCCTTCAGGAAAAGAGCCGCGCCAGCAAGGCAGAAGCCCAGGTACTCAAGATCCAATTTCACAACAAAAACATCTCAATGTCACCTACAGCGAAAAGGTGGCTTATTTGAGCAAAATGCGAGGCATTTAAGCCCATTAGGCATCTCCCAGATGCAAATCCAATGGTGGAAAGAGAAAGGCTCTATTAAGACCCGAGGGCTGACAATTAGATTATAGTCCAATTGCCAGCGGATAATGTGCTAAAAGCTTTCCCACTTAGTGTAACTCCTCGCTGAAAATTATTCACACTTTGCAGGCTGCCGCGCTGGAGAACGGGAGACGTCTTTGTCCGCGGAGGGCGCGAACAGCCGGGGATAGCTTAACACAGACACACGGACACACGGACACATGCACACGCAGGAGGTCTCGCAGCCAGGAGGATCATTAAACACATCCCTCCTGATCCAGAGTCATGTAGCAAATCTGTTTCTGGTGCAAGCTTACCAGCACACGCACACCCGCTACCAAGACGCCAGTATAATTGCATCCTTAAGCGTACACGCACCTATTCCAACATGCCATACTATGTAGAGCGTGGTTTGGGTTGAGAGGGACCTTAAAGATCATCTAGTTCACGTGCACACATGGGCATGTCAGCTGGATACAATCAGACTTTAGTGTTGCTTCATGTGCAGCAAATACAGTATTTTCCATATAAACCTAAAGTTTATGCTTCATGAAAGTGATGACATTTTTATTAAAAATAAATATCTGAGTTTGGGTACTCCACAGATTGTTTTTTTTTCGTCACTAAAAGCTTACGAAATTTTCACTAGGTACTCCTAACACTCTGCAGCTAAAATCTGAAGCACCACCAAGCAGCGCAGGACTTCAGATGTGATCATTTAATTCCAACATCGCAAAATCTTTGTCATGGAAGGAAGGGGTTTGCAGCCGCCTGCCCCGGGGGACAGTGAGGGGTGGGAGCTTCCTTTCTTCTGGCAGGGGCATGCTCTTGCACCCCAGGGAAGACGATGCTGCACGGCGGCCTGCCAACATCGCGTCCTGACCCAGAGGAGTCTGCCTCGGACCGGAGCGGGGTGAAGGGCAAGGTTGGGCTCCCCATGGCAAGATGGGGTAGGCAGAGACAGCAGGGCCTTCCTGACTCCATTCAGTGAGGGAACCTCTGCTCCTTTTCATGTCACTCATACCAAAAATCATAAGTCTTTTTTTTTTTTTAAGGTATTTATATAAATAATTAACACACAAATTTGTCTTGCTTAGCTTTCCCAACATCATTTAGTTGAAAACTAAAGCAAAATGAGTCATCCCCCCAGCACCCATGACAGCCAAGACATATGCAACGCAGCCCAGTGACCAAGAACCCTCTTTGAATTTGGGGGTTTAAAACAATAGTTAGAAGTGTTACAAAAAACCACATCTTTAATGCCCTATTTTTGTTCAACCAATTTCAAACCAAAATCCTTAAGAGCCCTTCCACATTTTTTGCAGTTAGAAGAGATATGCATTAGCTGGCGGAACTAAGCAGAAAGGCTGGCGTGTTGGAGGGATGGATAGGTTCAGAAAAGCTTGTTCACAGATCTTAAAAAAGGATACAAAATTTTCTGTCCAGCTACTTCATTGGAGGTAATGAAATTTAAATGGCTTGCCAAAGGATCAGTTTGACTGGTTTCTTTGCATACAAAGAATTTTTAATTTATTCACTCAGCATTTCAGAACACTTAAAAATTATATAAATCATAAAATGTGGTTTTCTTACTTAGCAGATTAGGGAATATTATTCAACATGAGAAAAATGTGTGTATGTACACGTCTATACACGTACATCTGCAGTACCATACATTTAAACTTTCCTGGTGGTGCTTTTCTTAGTTGCCTTCCATGAAACAATACAAGCAACCCACAATCTGGCACAGTGCAAGACTTACTGTAAGCTGAAACCACTGCTTTGGACCAGAATTTTAGTGGAAAACAAGACTTGTGTATTTCAGTGCTCATTTTAAAGTGTAAAAATTTATATCTGTGATATGGAAGCAGTTCGTGAGAGCATCTGAAAAATCTCTTCTAGTTCATGACTTCTGAAGTCTCACTAGAGTTAAGATGTCCTGACAGACATATATATGTCTGTCTATTTATCTGTCCTAGAGATAAGACTGAGCTTCTTGATTTTCAACTTGATGATGGAAGTCAAGATGCAGTTCATGGCCGACTGCAAGATCGTGACGGCTCCCTCTCCTTTGATCAGGTACAGTGGTCCACCTGAAATTTTGGGCTTGCAGTTTCCAGGAGAGCTGTCCTTCCCATTGTTTATTGGTTGAAGCAAATATCTGGCTACTGTGAGACATAACTGTACAGTGGGACTACACGGAAAATGTACTCAAGTTCCTGAAACAATATAAATGTCTTCTTTTTTTCTTGTATCTGTAACAGATATTTTAAGTGAACCTGTTTTATTTTCATTTTTCCTTCAGGTGTCCTTGACTTTTTCCATATTCCATATTTAATTTTCTCTAAAAATAATAAATCATCACTTTTGAGTGCAATAAGCAACTGGAATTTAAATAGTTAATTTGTTTGCTGTTTTAAAATTTTTGAAAATTCTGTATTTAAAATATACTAAGAAGTGATAAATTGCCAACTAAAAGTATTTAGAACAATTTCAGCTAAATTTAAAAAGTCTCAAAGAAAACGTGTTTTGGTTAAAAAAAAAAAATCAGACTTTACACAGCACTCAAGACGATCACACGCACATTATGAGAAAGGGCAAATTTTTCCCTCGACTTTTGCAGGCCTTGGATTGGTAGGAGAATTTCAGAGTTGCCTGTAAAGGCGATATGAAAATAGGAATAGCGGGAAGTGCTGGGAAAGATAGAAACCTCAAGAACTAAGAAAAAACATTTTCTGGCAAATGTTAAAACTTTTTTTTTCTTTTAAATACAAGAGTCTGGTTTTGGGTCTCCGGTTCGAAATGTCCTGGGTGTTACTTACTTCATCTAGATTTATAGTTCCTTGACACTTCTTTTGTTGTGTCCAAAGTTTTGTCCCAAAATATCCAAAGTTAAGAACCTAAAATTAGAGACTGCCTTTGAAACTGCTGACCTCTGCATATTTTCCCTCTGTGGACATACAGTAGTAGAATACGCCCAAAGACAATGAGTAAAGACAAGTTTTGCTTTGAGGGCCAGTGGTAGAAAACATCAAAAAAAGGCTATCAGCCATTTTCCAAAAACTTTAGTAGTGGTGTTTTTCCATTTTCTCAGTGATGTATCTACAGTTTGTTTCCATCTCTCCTGGTAGATGTAAAAAAAAAAAAAAAAAAAAAAAAAAAAAAAAAAAAGTTAGAAAACCAGGAGGAATAAGGTGAACACAGAACAAAGATTTCATTTTCCACCTAGTGAGCTTTGAAAGTGAGAAGAAGTGTTGTGATTTACAACTCTCCCAGATCATGCAGAGCAGCTTGTAACAGAGTGTGTGATATGGTCTGGGAGCATCACTGCTGTCACTGAAGTACTGCTCTAGCAGCCTTCTGCTGCCTGAAACCTTGCAGCCATGGTCACAGAAACCAAGTGTGCAGATAGGGCCATGCTGCTGGGCCCATCAGGCTCCACAAAGAGGGCCTGCCAGATATTTCTGGCTTATTTCCACACTGTAAGGATAGAGGGAGAGGCATTCCCACACCGTGGCACAGCAAAAGGCCTTGCTTTTGCTCATTTTAACAGTATAGGGAACAGGATTGGGGGTGTTCTGGCATAAAAAGGATTTTCTTTTTTTCTTTTTTTAAAGCCTGAAATTTTGAAAGCATTCAGGATCAGGGCTTGAAAACATCTTTCAGTACCCATAACATACCGCTGATTTATCTGGCAACAGCTAAGCTCACAGAAGGAAACTAAGCTTATTTGAAATAATGTGGTCGTAAATAACATCAGGGGGAAAACTGTTCACAAGTTTGTGTGATTCCCAGCATACACTTTGCTGGAAGGCTGACACTGAAAGGGTTTTCATTTCAGTAGCGTGAAGACAACCTTAGGAGGTAAGTACTTCCTGCTCTGCCCGCTCTGCCTGCATGGGTTTGCAGGAGAAGCCAGCTTGCTTCCATTACTTATATCAAAGTGAGGAAACCAATCAACCTGGAATTTGCACCATAAAACACGGCTACAAGCTAAGTAGGTTGCCATCAGCTTTCAGGCAATCAGAGGTGAAATTCTGGCTCCTTTAAAGTTAACAGTTCATTTTGCATGGCGAGCTTGAACCAATAATTCTGTTCAATTTCACCAGGGATTTTTAGGCTGGTTTTACAGCTTAACTTGTTGTTGACCACAGTACAGGATTCATGGTTGATATCAAAGCCTTTAGCAATACTGATTGTGGTAATGAAAATACAAACCAATTAGGCTTCTGGGTGACATAGACACTAACACTGCCCTATGATAGACATAAGATTATAACAATTTATATTTAATAATAATGTCCGTGTAGTATTCGTTAATGAAGAACATTTACGATCTTGCAGTGCTCAAATTTTCTAGTTTAAAATAGAGCTAAATGAAAGTAAAGAGCATGTTAGCCTCAAGCATTCTTGCAGGATAAAAAGTTTGGCTCGGTTTTTCGAGATACAGGAAAGGTTTTCAAAATTTGACAGAATTGTGACTGCCGTTACTATGAAACACAAATGAAACTCCACTAATAAGATAATACCTTGCTGTTTGTGTTGAGTATATAACCAAGAAATACAATCATAAATAATGTTTATAAATGGGTGTAAGTCATGTACATTGGATATCTTAGGGCTAAAAACAATGGGAAGTAAAAAGGTGTGAGAACAGCTTCTTTCCACCAAAAAAGAGACAACACTTACTACCTATCATGCATCTTACTTTTCTCTATAGCAGAGAAATTGCCTTTCCTGGGCTTTTATTTAGATGCTACTTTGTGACACGTTGTCTCCCACAACTTTGTTACACGAGGACTGAACTACATTTGAATTCCAGTTTGCTCTTTTGGTCCAGCATTAGGATGGTAAATGGGGAGCTTTTTAAAGAATCATGGAATCATTTAGGCTGTAAAAGACCTCCAAGATCATCGAGTCCAACATTTGACTGATTGTTCCACTAACAGTCCAACAGTTGACCTTGTTAACTAAAGTAAGGGCCACATCCAATCTTTTTGAACACTTTCAGGGATGGTGACTCCGCTACCTCCCTAGGCAGTCCATTCCAATGTTTGACAACACTTCCCACGAAGAAATTTGTATGTCCATAGTTATCTAACACAGCTGAATCCCGACACAACACAGATGATGATTAGTGGCCAGGGCAGCCCTGTATATACTAGTAGTTGATTAGCTTGCTTGTCTTCACCCCTAGCCACTGCTGAGGTCTGGGCTTACAGCAATTTACCTTGCCTCCTTAATAGCCTCTTAAATTTAGGGTTAAACATTTTGTCTTTTATTCTTTAAGAGATCTTTCTTTGATGAAGGGATTGATAAAAGTCAGCCCAAAGTCAGAGGCTTTAATTCCACCTATACGTGGAATTCAAAGTAAAAATAAAAATATTTTTTAAATAAAAAATCTCTTTCATTGACTGAAACATTTTTCCAATAAGGAAAATTATTATTTGAAACAGGTTAAAATAATATATTTCAAGTTAAAACCCATATTTTACATTGTCACTTTTTGGCAAATTAAGGATTTGATCAAGGTCTTGCACAAGTTGAAGGGGTGGGTTGTCTTTAAAAGTCCATGGCATAGATCCTTTTCATATACCTCAGTCCATGTTCCTCTTCCTTTTACAGAAACTCTTGAGCAAGTATGGAGTACAGAACCATGTCACGCATCTTTCAGTTTCAAAGACAGCTGCCAAAGTACTGTATGAGAAATAGTGTTTAAATAATTTTTTCTTTCTAGCACCAGGAATGCTATGAGTGCCAGTGCCAAGACAAACCTTGTCTCTCAGGTTTGAAACACTTGGATGTAAATGATCATGTGTAAAGCGATATTCACCTTTATATTGTGTACAAAATAGTAAAACTATTGTGATTAGCATAAATATCCTAAAAATTCCTAGAATAAATGAGAATTGAAAAGAAGATTCCCTTTAGCCTACTAGAATAAATTACATGGATTTACTAAGTGGATAGTAAAACTAGGGCTGGCATCATAAAAAAAAGACAACAGTGTACAGTAGGCTGTGGCAGAGGTGAGCGGTGGAAAACTTGGACAGAATTTAGTCAGTACTTTAAAACAGGTGTTTTATATCAAAAAGGGGAAACCAAGGTTCATTCTGGCAAAATAAACAGACATATCTGACACTTGATATCGGAAAGAAAACTAAGACCAAAGGTTAGAGAGACAGAAAATTTAGTGCTAAGTGTCAGGAATGGAAATACTTGCTAAGGAAGAAAGAGTAGCTTAAACACAGCTAACCTTTCACAGCCGTAATGACAGCTGTAATCACCTCAGGTGATTCCTACATCCTTCCTTGGCAATGCCACTTTTTCTCTTGATCAGTATAATGTGATAACTAGAACACAAGATCAGAATTTACTGGTCACAGACTACAGCCCGGAATTGCAACTGCTCTTCATTCCTGCTTTGCTTTGCCCAAAACCAAGCACAATGATACCAACTTGCTGCAGAAAAGGCTTTGGAGTCTGCTGATGAAAATCACCACATAGAAAGATGGTGTTAGCACAGCTTACAAAACAGGGCATTTAGAAAGGCAGTTTGATTTATAGAGTCTGCCTGAGCTTTCCCAAAGAAGAAGAGTCTGTTCTTAAAGTTGATGTTACTACCCACTAACAGCTGATGACACTATCATATTTAATTAGGTCAGATTTCAGAGAGCTCTTTAATTTTTTGTTAGCAAAACAACCAATACTTGAACCCTTTGATTTCTCAGTTCAGTTTCAAAGGGTTGCCTGTCTTTTGCACTGATGTGTTCCTAGGGATTGCGAAGAGCACTTCTGTGTTTAACATGCACTCATGTTTTCAGCGAAGGAAAGGCTGTATGAAATCTGTCACTTAATATTTGCAACCTTCATGGTATCCTTTTCTTCAGTTTGACAGGGGAGATTATGCCCACAAATAAACATTCCCAATAGTATATTTGGGCTCTTACCACTTGGCATCTGTCAAACAACTTGCCATCAGCTTTCTAAAATTGACAGTTTCAGTAGATTTCTGCTAAATGTTGAAAAATAGTTTTGCTGACCTCTTCTCTATTGAAGATTCAGACACCAGCTGAGGCAGCTGTCCAGTCTGCGGTATGATATAAGAGAAGAGGAATTAACCCAACAGCAATTGAATTTGGAAATGTCTTTAGAGAAACTACCGACTGCTGCAGAAAAAGGAGTATTACTTAGTTCTGCTGTCACTAAAATGGATGACATCTGCTAATCTACAGTGACTGATCCCTCTCTAATGTGTGACCTGAGCACTGGAGGACTGAATGGGTACAGACTAATCACAAGCACAAGACAATGGTTGCCATCACTTCGCTGGTCTTCTCCACTAAAAAATTAGTATATACAATTTTGAATAATATATGAACCTTGGTATTTCTTGTCTATTACTAGACTGTGCTTTTTAGCCTGAAAATTTCTCTCTGTTGTGTTTTCCATGGTGGTGATGGTGGACTTACAGGGGCAGCATGCACTTGTGCCATCAACGATGGCAGGGGCGGAGATGCAACCACTGAAAAGAGAGTGGGATTTCTAATGTATCCGTGTCACTTACCCGGTTTTCCTTCTATTAACACAAGGTTGCATTCTCAAAGCTGAGTACTGCTGAAACATGGAGAACCAACTGTTACGGGAACAAGAGGGCTTTCATGGAAAATCAAGAAGCATAAAGAACCAACTTTTGAATGTGTTTGAAGCACGTAAGTAAGAGCTGCATGGGCTAGAGAGGCAGAGGAGGGAGGTTGTACATTCAGAGAAAAGGAGGAAGCGCCATTCTGAAAACCATATTTTCTCTTTCCTGTCTTTTTTTTCAACAGAAGATATTTCAGTTTATTCACACACTGCCTAAATCATCTGAATGCTATCTCATGTCATCACTGGCAACCTACAGTCCTTGACATCTGTAACTCACTTTGGTTCTCATTTTACTTTTAGATTTATTTTATTTTAAAGAAAAGAAATTTTTGCTGTGAAATACCAGCTCGCTCTCTCTCAGCAAATAAGCACTGAGGTAAAGCTGAAACATTGCCTCATTCAGCCCCATATCCAGAGGAGTTAATAAACAGTGATCATTTTGCAGTGTTTTTCCTGTGGTATGTCATCATTATGTGTTCTTAAGCCACTGTTCAGATGGAGCTTTGCTAACACACAGAGTTACTAGTAGACTTAGCTGAGCTATCCACAGGAAACATGCCATGCATGATCTAGCAAAGATGGGGTCATTTCATCAGTTAAACCATACTCCTGAACTTCGCTCTTGGTATCTTAAAATAACCTTCCCTTAGAGCCATAAATCAGGGGGAAGGATTGCAACAAATGCTTTTGCAGCCAAACAAAGAGTGAATTATACTAATAGGCTGTTCATAGCCTGGTCACATATTCTTTGTTGACTCATACAACTGACACCAGAAGCTGGGGTTCCTTGCTAGGCTCTTTTTTTGGTCCTTCAACGTGCTCATTGCTTTTATCCTCTATTTATTAACAGGTAGTGGGGACACAAAACCTACTTATCATCATCTGTCTCTAGTAAAGAAGAGGCAGGCCTGACCAAAGCACTGGTACTTTGAATCTCCTGGGGGGAAGGAAGGGACATGAGAGACATAACAGAGCTGATGAAACTTTGAGGACACTGGTGCAGGCTTTTCCTGTGAAAGGAAAGACTTCATAGCTGGCTCTGCATATGGAACCCAGATTTTACAAAAGCTGGGTTCTCTTCTTAAGAAGAAAGACAGAAACCAGATTTACTATCTGTTCAGCAGACTTATATTAATGTGCCATGCTGATACCAAATAGCTTTAGACATGTCTAGGTGAGGTCCTTTTTGAAGGCTTGAAGTGAAGCTCCCAACAAGTTTGTTTAGTCATCCACATGCCAGGGACTGGAAGAGGTTTAAACTATTATATGAGATAGTAGCACACGCAACACACCTGAAGTGAATGTTGCCAGCTCTGATATAATTGGAATTTATTAATTTTTTTTTAACAGTAGCTCATAACAAATGAGCCTGTGTAATCAAAGCAAGAAAGCTCACAAAACTCTGTGTGTTGGGAAGCCAGACCCACTGCCTGTGCTCAGGGAACAAGTCTACTAGTACATCTACCCCATACTGGGTTTGCCGAGGACCAGGCTGTTCCTCTATGATGCAGTGGAGCAGGCAATATGTGCAAATTTAGTTACAGTTTCTCAGCTGGATGTATTGAAGGGGACATAAAGACACATTTTGATAAAGTAGTAGAATCTATGAGGGCTGATCACCCATGAATTTATATCTTGTGATAAAGTTTGCTATGTCAATAATTATCTAATAAGAAAGAGAACCAACCCGTGCTGTAATTCTTCCATAAATGGAAGTATAAATAGAATTTCTGCCTCCTATATTAGTCTGTTTATATTCACAAAACAAGTATGTGTCAAATGTCATTGACACCTTGCCCTTATTTTCAAATTAAATTGAAATTACCCAAGTATTCAGAAGTTTTGTTGGAGAAGGGGTGGGACAGACAGACAGAATTTTTTCAGCCTTGTTTCCTTAAGGAAGCCAGTTTTAAGAAACAGGCAACAAGCACAGTTCCCTCATGGTAGTGTCACAACATGGAAGCATATCTGTTTTGTATTATATAAACAAAGACAGGGCTTCGGGGTCAAAAACTCCATGAGAAACATTACGATGTCTTGCAAACTGCCCATGTTTTCAGTGTTGAAGGTGAAGATTCTGCAGGTGAATCATTAGATTAGACCTCTCTCAATTAAAAAGAGATACTGAAAGTAAATTATGCAGCATCCATGTCAGGTGAGTGTAGAAAGAAACAAAGAGCAAAAGACCCATCAGATAGGCCAACTGGAAAAATCCTGACTGCTACTTCCCCATTGTTTCATATCCTACATTTCTGGGGAGCAGACCAGGCAGCCTTAATAAGCTAAACACACAATACTTCAGGAACTTTCCCTGCTTTTGCAGCTTGACCAGCATCTGGCAAGGAAAAAAAAAAAAAAAAAAAAAGATAACAAAAACCTGTATATGTGGGAATATTTTGCCCTTGGCAGCAGTGAAGAAACCCATATAAATTATCTAATATGTCAGCAGATTGTTAGCAGCAGACGTGACCCCAGTTGGGTGGGTACTGCATCTCTGCAGAAGTATAGTGCTATGGAGAGGAACATAACGAGAACCAGGCTGAGCTGCAGCATGGCTCACATGGAGAAAGGCTTTCTTTGCAATCACTGTGATGTGTCAAGGAAGTGAAGCCTTTTGTGAGTCAGCAGCAGCAACATTGCTAGCGTTCCCTCAGAGGGACACTGCCGAAATGGCTAACAGACCTGAACCAGAGCTGTAAAGGATGAAAAAGACTCTATTATATCATCTGAAACATTCCCCTGTGAATGATGAGAAGGCTGTACTCGCTCTCTGGTTTTAAATGGAGCTTTAGAGCATTTGGGAACTGAATCTGCTGTTTCTTTTCCTCCTCAGAGAGGTCCTCAGAGCTTTGCAGAGCAACAAATGCTGTAATACATGGAGTAAGGAGAGTGAGCAGATCAGTAAAGGCAGCTTCGGTCAACCATCTTGTTAATTAACGTACTACTTGCAGGGCTGGGGAAACTGCAGATAAAACACCAGGGAACCAGTTACCAGTTCATTATAATATGACACGCACCTCTGACATGTAACACACTATTGTTACATGTCCTGCTGTTCTTTCCTCCTCCCGCTCAGTTCTTATCCATGGCTAAATATACGAAGGACTTGACACCATGGCCATTTCTCTACATTTGTGCTCTAACGGCAATAGATTTTGGCAGTGTTCTTTACCGCTGGTTCATTAGCAGGCCCCATGCCCAGACCTGTGCAGTCCATTGCTGAAGTCCCAGCTGCCAGAAGCAGCATGAAGAAATGATCAGAGATGTAAGCTCAGCAGACACTGGGTACTGCCCATACTTTTTCCACATTTCAGCAAACATTTTGAACCAGCACGAGGAGGCAACAGTAAATGGTAAAATGCAAAAATTGTAAAATTTCAGGGCAATATACACTCAAGTCTTCTTTCAATGACTCATTAATGCATATTTACACTGAGATGATACTGGTATTATCCAGCCCACATCACTGATCTCTGCTGGAAGCAAAAGTAACCTTTATGGTTGAACAACAGTATTAGGCAAGTATTCATATAACAAAGGCAGTGGGGTAAGTCCCGTTTATGAGCTATGAATATTTGCATGAGGAGAAATCATAAGGCACTTATCTTCTTACTGTTTGTACAATACTTTTTATTATTTTAAAACAGTGATGGTCTTCCTTATGTGTGAGTATAACAGAAATATGTATCACCAGGACTAGCTAATGCAAAAGCTGATGGTATTTTATTGAGTATATGTGATTACTGAATAGCATTGTGTCTTGTAGAAAGCAGCAATACAGGAGTAGGAAGGGATGCCAAGGAAGTCTGTGAGAGAAGGGCTTTGTGTATCAGCACCCCCAGAATACAGAGAAATTCAGCTGAGCTTGGATCACACAGATGGTCACCAAAACTTGCAGAAAACTGTAGCTGTCAATATTCTTCACTTTCCGGGAAATTGAAGAGGGATCTGTGTGGTAGCATTTTGTTCTCTTGTTTCATAAAAGTGTCTGCTCATCTTCTCCAGGTAAGCTGCAAAAGCCAGAAGACAAGGCTGGCAGCCTGTACAAACACACCGTGACAAGGACAAGGGAAGATAACGAAAAGGGTGTCTTGCAAAAGAGCTATGTATTCCCACAGCACTCTTCAGAGAAAGTGTGCCACCAAGTGTCTATTTAAATATAAGCTGCTAAAAGCAACAAGTGTCTGAAATCAGTTAATTAATGCATGGAGCGTCTGCATGAACAAAGCAGAGAGCATTCATCTGAATACTTGAGAGGTGCAGCGTCACTGGCAGGCATGTGGCATTGCTTCTGTATCACAGTGAATTAGAGGAATCATTCTTTCCCCCCCACCTCTCTCTGATAAGTGAGGAAACAACTCAGTCATTTCTGCTTAGGGACAGTGGTGCTCCTCATAAGCCCATGCTTAGCCAAGCCCACGCTTTATTAATAATAATAACAATAAGTAATGATGAAAAGGCCTTCTATTGCGCTTTTCAGGGGGACAGCCCAAGTTTTTCATGAGTAAGTGTACGATCATGATAGATAGGAAGAACTGCACAAATTGTTTCAGCTCTGTCCCCTGAAGTACTAGAAGGTAAATGGCATGGTAGGAGGCATATGCCTGTCTTCCAAGACTCAGCTCAGTGCTGTATTAAATAGAAAACATCTATGCTCCTTTTTGGTATATAAATAAAGAAGCAGCCTGAATACAGATGCTTGGATGGCTACTGGTGTTCTCCTGCCATGCTGGGAATCCACACCTGGAAATGCATCAGTATCCTGTCAGAAACAAGCAGCCTGAGGTACCTTGCAGTAGCAAAGCTTTGCTGATGGCTGTTTGGCAGCCCCTACAGAAGGAACAGAGAGTTTCTGTCTGACTGGACAGATGTGTCAGTGAAACCATGGCATAAAGCTACAGAAACAAAAACTTTGGCTACAGAAACAAAAAAAAGAAAAAAGCCCAATCTAGGCTATGGTTTGTACAGAAACCAGTGCTGAGGGACTTGTTGCAACATGTCACCATCAAAAAAACACAGCAGATGCACTGATAAAACTGTGGCAGTGATAGGGGTGTGTTTCTTCTTTACTTGCTATATTCATGTAGCCCCTATGCAGATGTTTCTTTACCCCTATGCAAAAGTTCTTTATGTCCAAGTAGTTTATGCCTTTTTCCTTCCAGAAATAAGCCATGGCAGTATAAAACATACCTTATGTTCAAGAACAAAATGAAAATTCAGAACTGTTAGCATGCCACATATATTCTGCAGCCCACATCAGAAAAGTTTCAGGACATGATAAAAGCAGCTTTTATTTCATCTCATTTGCTTCACTTACAAAGTAAATTCAACAGAATCACAGAGTAAGATGAAGGACTTTTAAACTCTGAATCAGGAGTTTGACTCAGGAATTTAAATGGTGTATAACTAATAATAAAATATGCACTTTTAGTTCACTTGGCTTGTTCTTCTTTTGCATGACTCTGTATAGACAAGCTGCATGAGCTTTGATTGTCTTCCTCACAGAGTGAATGCAACAGGATCTTAATTTCAGTTCAAGCTGTTAGCCACTATCCAGATACCATAGCAAAATTGGCAGTACTTGAAGTTTTAAGTTATACTGCTACTTATTTTGACTTTCAGATTGTAGGAGATCAAGGCATGTTTGGTTCATAAAGGAAAAAAAAAAGAGAAGTCAGACACATGGAGTCTCTCAACCAGCACAATTCTCTGAGATTAGGAGACTGTCATTCAGCTTTCATCTCTAATTTTTCCCCTTGCTCATTTTTCCATCTAAATAAGAAGTGTTATTAAATCGAGAAGATTAGCAACAAGACCAACTCTTTTTCTCTTCCCTCTGTATTTTTCAAGGAAGGAAACATCCTGCAATCACTTGCAAAGCACATGGTCATAAGCACGCTGCAACTGTAGATACGGGTGTGCAAGTCGATGCTGCAGCTAAGCCTCCTGTTGCTTAAACAAGCGATTCAGCCAGGGCTACCTGTTCTCAACCTAATTTCAGTATTATGTTAGGGAGAGAAGTCTCTTTGTATCAGATCTGACAGGCATGTGTTCCTGAGGAAGTGGAGGGGAAGCCCTCCGTTCATATGACTAATTAGACAGGCTTCACGCTGTGTTGCTCTTTTTTGATGCTGATCCCTGTACTAATTGTCAGTTTGTTCCTTGGGAAGGCAAGGTTGAGTTCAAATGCTGCAGTGCCTTGTTCCCCGTTAGCTTTCCTGACCTTAAACTGATGCAAATTGACAAGGAACAGACTGAGAGAGCAAGAGCAAGAGAGAGAGAGAGCACGCACACGGTTCTTTCCGCTTGCGGAGAGCGCGTTTTGGAGCCACAGGAAAAAAAACAGAAGCAGGAGCACAATTAACAGGGAGCAGTTAGATAAAAACAGGCAGTCGTACACCTGAAGCGAGAGCACAAAAAGTTTGAAGAGGAAAAGGCAGCACAATTGATTCACAGGTCACTTCTAGCTGAGATTCTTCAGCTCCCTTAGGAAAATGTAGATGGCTTAATTTTTAACCAGATCTCCAATCGGATTTTTTTCTCTGCTTTTCTTCTGGTTTGATCTGCAACAGTTTAAAACCAAACTACCACAGCTGAGCCAGGCTCACTTCCCACCAGCTGCCTTTTTTTTTTCTTTTCTTTTTTTTTTTTTCTTTCTTTTTCAGAGGCTGTTTTAGTTCTGGTCAGGCTTTCATGATAGGAGAGGAGGAGGGGGGAAGAAAGGGGGAGCATTTAATCAAATCTGACATTCAGGAGCTCAATTCTGCAAGGTACTGAGCTCATTGACCTCAGTCCGGCAAAACAATATACATAGGACTTCAAAGGGGATACTCACATGCTTAAAGTTAAGCAGATGTCTAAGTGGTGTATTGGATTTGGGCCAGGGAAAGCAGGGCCTTCCAAAAAGTTAAGGCACTCCAGCGTGCTCAGGTCTGCAAACCACTACCTTTATCGACTCGGCTCTCAGTGTAACTCCAGAGCAGGTGTTACAATTATAGCAGGATCTGAGATGAAAGGGGCCCAAGGGCTTGACTGCAAAGGGAGAAGAAAACTGGCAGTTTTCTGGGCAGTAGTCTCTGTTTTGTTCCTTGCAAAATAAATGCTCTGCTATGCTATTTCTAGTTTAGCATGAAATGAGGCAGTCAAATGCTCCATTCCCCTCTAAAGTCCAAAAATGTCAATTTACAATTGAAGCATGACAACTCTGCAAAAGAGGGAAAAATGTTTCTGTTTTTTTGGTTGGGCTTTCCCCTGGTTCTTTCTGATGAGTTCAGGAGTACAAAGTCATAGCTTTCTGATTTCAGGGGAAGACAGCTTAGAAATTACTTGTGTGTGTAAGAACATCCTCAGAACCTGACTTGAAAAAGTGGGCATTGTGCAACTTTAACAGACTTTCCTGCATACTGTGTATAGATATCCAAGAGAAACAGGAGAATTTTCAGCCAAGTGAAGACTCTCTTGTCTGATTTCAGACACGATGCTCTCTAGAGGACTTCAACTATTCAGTGTGACTTGGAGGTAAAGAATGAACAAGACCTGACTGTAATGTCAACAGCAAGAAGAAAAGAAACCCCAGGCAGTGATTTCTGCTGGGAATCTCTGTTTGAACTCCACTGGGAAAAACAATGATTATCAACTGCTCTGCTCCTTTTGTCCAACATCCTTCAATTTAATATGTTCTACATAGGTACATATGCACACACCTATATATCTTCCAGTTCTTAATTTGCTGCTCAGTAGAATTTGGACAAGTAGAAATCTTATTTCTAGACACAGCACAGACATATTCCCTTCCATCTTAGTGCTTGGAATCCTAAGAAAGTGGGAGGGATACAGACAGAATGTTTCAACCTCCAAATAAATTAATTCTGCAGAAATTCAACTGGCTGGACAGGAATTATGAAATTATTAAAGATCTATGAAATTCCACCCTTTGAAATGTCTTCAAGACATGCTAGGAACATGTATTAATCAGTACAGCATGCTAAACATCAGCTTACAGCACTCGTAATGTGATTTTCAAATTGTCTTTCAAGGTTTGACATTTAAAAAATTTTCTGTTTAGGATATGCTTCCCTTTTCAGTGAGACTGTCCAAGAATGTGAGAGACAGCACTCCACAAACAGGTGGGAGAAATCAGTAAAAGGAGATCCTAGAGAAGCAAAGTACTGTCATAGATCCAATCCAATTTAAAATCTGTGTCAGAGATAGAACTTAATGTATACTAAAAAAAAACAAAAACAACAACCCCCCACATCAGACTTTTGGTAATAATACAAAAAGAATTTTGCAGTGCCATTTTTATAGCCCACTAGTGTGGATAAGACTGCTCCAGTCCTGCTTTCTTGTGATACCTCAAGAGCAAAATGTCACCTCAGTCTTTTAACTTTTGGGGATTCAAGGTAAAAGCTGACTGTTTCGGACTTGCTACAAGCATATATATTAAGAGGATGCAATCTTTCTCCTGCTACTGCGGATGATTGTCTAGTCTGGAATAAAAGGAATAGCACAAGTGAAAATTCACCTCAGGCATCTTTCACTCATGACACCAGAAATAAAAAAACATCCTTGCTTTCATATTTTGAAAGCACGGGTTTTCTATTTTAGCACATTAGCAGCAAAACAGCTTCCTTGTCTCTGACTGCATATGCAGTAGACCCTATTTTGATTCAAATGATGGGTTTTCAACCTTCTGTGGTCTAGACTTTGTCTAAATAGGGGAAGACTATCTCATCAACACCTTCCTCCACATTCAAATCAGCACAGACTTGCAAGAAACTTTCCTGTAGAATTTTATCAATAGATGTATTGGTAATACGTTTGAGAAAACTCTATAAAAACCACAGAAAAACCCAAACATGTAAAAGAAAGTTCACAAAGTGTCATACCTGGTGTACACATTCCCATAAAGTCTTTCAAAACCAAAGCAGCGGGCTTCCCTGTTCAGCCATGACATCTGTCCCTGCAAGTCCTCATGAACTGCTTTCTAACAAAAGAGAGGACTTTTAGAATGCTAAAAGGCACTGTCCTACATCAAGTTTGCATTCAGATCAAAGCACTTATTCCAAATCCTGTCTTGGCCCTTCGATTTTTCTCTTTAAATACAAAATAATGTTTTTTTTCTGAGCCTCCTGATGCAGTCAGAAGAGTCAGTGGTAATCTTCTACCCATCTGTGAAAGAACTAATTACTTGCATCCTGTTACCACATGTCTGGATAATGTTCCAACAGCATGTATTGATAATACAGCTAACGTGAGCACAGCCACAGTTGTGCTGCTGTAAAAGCTGCTCTTGCATCAAGTCATCAGAAACACAGATGAAGAAGACAGAGGCAGATACTGCTATCCTCCTGTCCTGGAGTTCCTACACCTGTAATGAAAACTCCCCATGTACCAGAGGTCCAGATAACAGTGATAAGAAAAACACTGGAGTATAGATGACAAGGCATTTCCCTCCTTCCTTTCCCCTCTCTGCAACTGCCCCCGCCCCCCATTCTCTGTCTTTCAAATACACAAAAAATAAGGCAAAGGGACATAAAACACAGCTTTAAGAACACCTTAAGTCCCATCATTAGGGCTACATCAGAACACAACCAATAGTCAAGGTTTCCTGCTAATTAGTGTGGAAGGAATCTATTTCAGCATCATGCATGTGCCATGTAGGTCACCTAAACCACAAAAGAACAGCAGGGTATCTTTGCTGCAGTTCAAGGTCACTTGCAAATGTCTATTGAAATGAGTCTCATGAAAACAGCGCTCTTGATATTGCAGAGGTCATCAGCCCAGTGCTTGGTTTGTCGACACAACAATAATTATTCCACAATAACAAGCTTAGCTGCAACAAAGGGGACAGAGTATCGGGGTGGTAGAGTCTCCAACCTGCAATTTTCAACTTCAGCTTCCCTATTCACAGTGGAAATGGCAGTGTGTGTGGCATGCCCTCTGACTGATGTACAAGGTCACTGAAAGCAAAAGTGTAGCACTTGGTGAAATAAAAGTTTAGACTAAACAACACATGATATTGTCAGGACTTGATCACGTGAAGGAAGCTTTCATCACCAAATCACATTTTACCAGATGTTCATAAGCATGCACGCCCAAACTCACAATCTCTTGTCTATTAGGTGGAAATTCACACCATTTTCCTTTGTTCATTACAATAGGGTCCTATTTGGACTAGGTGTCTAGGAATATTTTAACATATAACAGCTCTCATTGTAGACAACTGGGAGTGAATACTTGGAAACCTAGTCATCAGGCATAATCACTGTGGGAGAGAGACGGAGAGCTCAAACACAGTGCTACTGACAGTTTCATTCAAAGGTTGCCACAATATGAAATGGGTAAGGTGAGGAAAGGGAGCTGGGAGGACTGCGGGGACTTTGGGATAGATGGTGATGGAAGATTGTAAGGGAAGGAGCAAAAAACTCTGGGTTGGAACAGTTTGAGAATGGGGAAAGAGCTTGAAGAATGGGAGCGATGTGCTGGAAAAGCGTCAGAGAACTTAGAAGCACTGGGGGTCCTTGAACTCTAGGACAGGAGGGTTGAGAAGTAGAAGATTATGAGTTCCCATCACCCGGTCTCTCATGCTAAATCAGGAGAAGATGGGATTATCTTTAGCTAGAGATAAGCAAACCCTCATTAGGAGTTGAGGACACACAGAACTCAATGTAGTTTTTTCTTGCACTAGACTAATAGGACACTTTCTCTCTAACAAGCTGGAAGTATCCTAGCTTTTCCAACCTCTCTTGGCCATAGGGTAGGTCTGTCAGAATTTACTAAGCAGTTTTAGGTATCTTTCACGCTGTGCTCTGTCTTGTAAAAAAGCTTCTTCCCAAAATCCAGGAAATCCAAAAGTTTCATTATTCACCAATCCAACACAGATAATGAATTTGTTCCAGTTGTAGCAAAACAACAGTTTGCAAAAAACCAAAACAAATAACCGTGCCCTTAACTAATGCTCAAGGAAAACTAACATGTCATGGTGTTCAAGTGGATTCTTATACTTAGATCTTTTCAAAATGTTGTAAAAGCAGTGAATAGACGCTTTGGATATGAATCTTTACACAGAATATTTCCTAAAAATTAATGCTTCTTAGGAAAAGGATCTTAATGAAAATGTGCCTATTTCATATTAAGGAACAATTAATTAATCCTGAAAACAGTGCTGTCTATCATTAAAATAGTGCTGACTATCACTAATAACTTTTAGGAGTTTTATTTAGTTTTCTGTTTGTTCCTTTTGGTCCCCATCCTCCACTGGCACAAACTGTTGTGACATTGGAAAAACCAGTCCCCATTTTCAGCTATGATATGCTTAAGGCCCTTAAGACCTCTTTAACATCTTCATGAAGGAAAAGGTGAAATAGTTAATTGAAGCACAAAGCTACTTATTTAATTGAATCCTAAAGTAATTTAGGTCACAAAAAGCCTCTGAGGTCATCAAGTCCAACCATTAGCCCAGCATTGCCAAGTCCACCACTAAACAATGTCGCACATCCCCAGACCCATCCTGGGGCTCCCTGTTACAGATATGTTGGAACAAGTTGACAAAAGGGGTTTAGCATGATCAGTGCTAAGTAAGTCATGACCAGCTTTGGAGATGGTTCTGGGGCAGCTGGAGGGAGCCCTAGAGCAGAGCTAGCAAAGGAGGCTCAGAGAGGCAAAGCTTTGTTCACTGTTCACCATTAATTCCAGAATCATGGAGTTAAGAGAGTCTCTGTATGACATGACAGCTGGTCCAAACAAGGTCTTGCAAAAACCTAATTTAATCTACAACTCACCACATACCCCCTGAACGTGTCACTGCCTCACAGAAGAACCACAATGAGAATAGGTTTTCATTCAATATCATTTATAGTGCAGACCAAGTCAGCGCAAGTGGAATAATTTACACTGACTAAAATATTTTGTAAGTGCAAAAACTAAATTTCGTCAGTTCTTTCCTCTCCCCTCCAATGCTGAAGCTCTGGGAGATAGGTTATTTGCTACTATGATTGACAATAGTTTAACCTCCAACCTTGTTGAATCAAACCTCTCATGGTTATAAAGTAGCGTCTTAAGGCAAAAGACACCATCTCTATGACAAAATTGTCATATTTTTCACAAGTGTGAAACAGTAATACAAAAATAAATTTCAAAAAAGGTGTAAGGCAGAAGACCACAACATCAACTGAAAACTAAAATAATAATGTTATTGTGGGCAAACCAGACAGAATGTAATTGAAGAAGTGTGCAGTTGCAATTTGACTTCCAGCACATATAAAGACAGGTGAAACTAAGTCCTACAAAATAACTCATCAGAGAAGCATCAAAAATGTTTTCTTAAGTAGGAATTTTAAATAATATTCAAGAGTAACTGTGCCTAAAAATGGCACATGTCACAGCAAAAACTACTGGGGGATGGTATTTGCTTCACACAAAACAATCATAGGTGTACCTGACTAAATTACCCCGCAACAACTTTAAAAATAAAGGAAGGGAACTACGTTTTCATACAAATAATTAAATTCTGGGATTTATTGCCACAGAAGGCTGTGAAGGTCAGGACCATAAAAAGAGATTCAGAGAAGAATTAGGCAAACCTGTAGAGGATAAATACATCAGCACATACACAATAAAAAGCGGTCCTTACATCACTAATGTTTGTAAGGTGGAAAAATATGACAGGAAAAGGATCCCTCTCTCTCTTTGTCCAGCCAGCTCATAGCAAAATAGCTAACAGAGTATTGGCTGGTATGGATCTTTTGGTCTGGTTCATTCCCATGCTTATGGGAGGGAAAAATTAAAGTAAAAATCTTTTATACCCCTTATTCACCAACATATTTTTTCCATTTCTTTATCCTATCTTTTAAACATGATGTTATAAAAGCCTGTTAGTGTCCTACTGTTCATATTAATAATTATTAAATGTGTGAAAAGCAGGTATAAAAGAGATCGTAAGAAATACCAACATCATCTTTAAAACTAAGGACATAGTGTAATTCTCTGGTATATCGATTCAGCCAGTCTTCTAGAGTTTGTGTTTGTTGCTGTCTCTTTAAATATTCTAGTTTAAAAATAATTTAACCCTAATAGTAGTTTTGTGTTTTAAAATTTTTATACTAAGACTTAGCAACTAAGAAAATCAAACCAAACCCCAAGAGTAATCTGTTTTTAAGACTAGCCTCAGAAACATTTCTTTCACCCAAAAACATATCCTAAAAAATATACAAAGAAGGAATGTGGGAGATGAGTAGGTTGGACGAGACCAACACTGACTAGAAAGCAGAGACACCTTAAGTGGTGCACGGTTTTATCACTGTAATACAACTAAAATTCTAACTCCAAGATCCAAAACCTGATTATTTTTACACCTAATAACAATTCTTTCCCAAACCTCCATGCTACACTCGGTTCAGTTTAATTAATGGGAGACTGTGTTAAAACACACAGCGTCAGCTTGAGCTTTAACACACATTTCTTCGGAGCAATAGACAGCCTCTTAAACACAGCTGTTGAAGCTGTAACTTCACTGCTTTCAAGCACCTCGTGATAAAAGGACAGTTCTAGTAAGGGAGAACCAACATAGCATCAGCTTGAAAAAAGTTATGGTAAGTAAGGGCTAGCTGTGTGCAACTGTCCTCGGAGGTGCTCTGTGCCAACACTTGCAGGTTGCATACAAGAAGCATGAATGTAGAAGTAGATGACTACTCACAGAAAAGTTAGATTTTTCATAGAATTTTTCCTGCTACACTGCCACCCTCATCCCTATTATTTCAAGAATTTCCTCTCTTCTCCATTCACCAGTGCAAGCTCCAACAAGCAAGCAATGGTTTTCCATGGCCATTCTCTCTTTGGCGCCACTAACCCCACAGACAATTCAGATGTTTCTCGGTCCAAGGACATCCAGATGGACAGGAGCAAAACAGTCTACTTGCTTGCTAAGTAGGAAATAGTCATACCACTCAATTGCTTTATTCTTCCCAGATTGTTGTAGCAAGGTCAACACCTGCCCAAGAGTACCTAGAATGAAACCAGGAGCACCCAAGAGCCCTGAGCAGGTTCGTCACCCCAGGTATGCTCTGCTATACAGGGAAGAATGCCTTTGTATACAGGTGTTGTAGCTCCACACCTTGTAGAGGGTTGCTAGGTACTCATTTTAAGTGCCATGTAGATGCTGTTTGTGAATGGTGACAGAGTACTTCACTGTGTTCACTTATCCAGAGGATCTGAAGCAGTACTGCAGCCCTTCTTCCTTCTGTATCTTCATTGGTGATAGAGAAAAAGCCTCATTGCCACCTAGACCTGGACTACTCAAACAGTAAGCTGTGGTCTGGATTGAGAACACCCAGTGTATTTCGCCTGCTGGAACCCTTACTATGCCCACATCTTGGTAGAAATGGAGACTGTGCTCCTCAGAGCTTTGCCGGTGTCTTAAGGGACTGTTGTGAAGCCATTATGTGGAATAAACAGCCTGGGACCTGGGTATTTCTTCTGGTTGAACATAGCTCAGTAAAACTGCCCAAGAGACTTCAACAAACATTAATTTAGTAGCTGTGCCCCCAGGACTTATGTTGCAGGAGTTAAACAACCCCAGAGATAAGAGGCTATTTTGTAATCACCACAAACAATGAGTTTATATAACCCAATATGCTACATGACACCTTAGCAACCAGTTCAGCTGTTCTCACTTCATTAAATTCTAACTTTTTGAAGGTCTGTTTAGAGCTGGCTAAGAAACATACTTCTTATTATTGCCTCCCTATGTTCCATCAGAGTTTTTTCTTAGTGTTTTAATAAAAAGTTTCCATCAATAAGATCAGTGATTTTTTGAAAAGAAGAAAAAACGTCTGCTTGAGAAATCAGAAGCCTGCAAAACCGAACTGACCAAAACACTGCACATCAGCATCCATTACTTTGAGAAGACATTTTCAAACAGATACTTTTCTTTGCATAATTGGTTTTATTACTCTACCAATTCCAGACCAGCACATAAACCAGCACATTGCTAAACTACAATGCTAGCAGCATTTGGGATGGGGTCAGTATGTTAAAAGATTAGGCACAACTGTCTTAGTGAGGGACAATATGCACTCCTCTCCATGTTGGCTTCACTTGCTGTCCATTTACTGTTACAGAGAGAAATAAGAGATTTTAGAGAAAAACAAAATCAAGGCCTAAATGAACTGATAATAATTTCTTCCTTTATGGTAAACAAGTTCTTCTGTTCTCTCAGAGTGGGATCCAAAACCTGCTGAAGGTTATGGAGCCTCCCTATTGATTTAAATGGGCTTCGGATCTTCTCTAATTTCCTCCTCACACTTTTATCTTATTTCTAAGAGGCCAGATGCTGGGTCCGTATCTGCTCAAATCTATATTTTGCTAATGGAGCTCAGGTTTCTGTAGAAAGAAATGTAACTGAGTTCCCTTAATCCCCATTGCTGGGTGGCTCTAAAAGAGAGACTTAGTCCATCCTGCGGTGCAGAGATAAGAATCATATTTTAAACCAACCTACTTTAAATGAAATTAAATAGCTGTCAGTGTTAATTGAGGACACTTGTCCCTGGAACCAAAAAATCTGATTTTATTTCTTCCCGCTAAGAGAGCTGCACTTATTTCATGTCTTCAAATGGTGAGATAGGAATGACCTCCCAGAAAACTGAGGAGATAGATGTTTGTGCAAACTGCTTTTAGGGAGAGAGGGAATCATCTGTAAGTTTCTGTATAATTTATGTTTCGCTTACCCTTAGATAAAATCATAAATAATTTATACTTGGGCATTTTAATGGTAACTTCTTCCAGTTCATGAGTGATGAAGTATCTTACCTGTGCAATGTTATACCCAAACTGAAAAAAAATAATCATAGATAAGATACATTAAAAAAAAAAGGATGCTGTAGTTAAGTGTTCTGTGTCACAAATGATCTCATGCATGTGACATGGCATTTCACATGCTGGACAACAGTCTGGGCTGAAGCAGGGTCACAGAGCAGCAAAAGGGCTGTTCTGTGGTTTTATCTATAGGTGGTATTATAGACCACTGTATTCTTTGATGTCCTTTCTTTAAACCATCATGCAGATTAACAAAAAATAAATCAACGTTAAACAAATATGGGAAAAAAACCCCAGATTAGTTTTTGCTGGTAATCTGTAATTTTCTTCAAAATACCTGTTCTTAAAAAAATATATCTTACAACCTGTTGTGTTGCTGTCTTTATTTCCAGAAGTTTACCTCTCTCAGTTAACACAAAGTCCTTTGCCACAGTTTATATCCAGTGTGGGAACTGCACTAACTTGGCAATCTTTGTAGGAGGAGATGTTATCCTTTATCAGACCATCAAGTATAAATGGAAGAAATTACAAGGTTTTGGGTTAATTTGTTCAGACAAGCCACACAGTACCACCTGTGCTTATTAGAACAATGAACGTGCAACCATCTCTAGCGCTTCATAAAGAGATTTTCCTTTTAGTCATGCCAAAGTCATTCCTAAATTGCTTCTTTTGAATATACATACCAGTAAAGCTCAATCACTCAAACCTTTGCAAGAGGCTAACACGGCAGGAGACAATTCACTCAAAGAAACACACAGAAGCATAAAATGTCTTTTTTTGGACTCATTCCCTGCGTCTGATCAAAGCTGCAGGCCCTAATTGCAGAGATACTACATGCAAATTGTCTCATCTGCTATCCTTAGGATTGTAAAGTCATTCCAGCATAATGATTTCCTTTTAGTTTGGAGCCCATCCCTTTCTGCTTAGCTAGCTGATGAAATGCATCCTTCTGTATGTGTTGCACTCCAGCTAGTGGGGCTAACTAGTAGTCCAAATCCTGGAATCCTTGTGCTAGGAAAGTTCAGAACTTTTTATATAACTTTTAATTAAACTAATACCATCTCTAGCTGCTAGACCATACCCCTTTAAACACATCAAAACAGATCAAGGGTCAAAGGTTCATAAGATGAACAAAACTGAATGGCCAAATTGCTTACTAATTAAACAGAGGAATAAGTTAATCTGGGTACAAGTAAAGTGGAAAATTCAGTGAAATAGGGAAAAAACCCTGAATGATCTCATTCCATTACATTTAAGGGAGTCAAACCCATTTTGTCCACTGGTACTTTGGGGAACCATAGAACTGCATTTTGTTTTCACACATGGAATGAAATGCAGAATGTGCTTCATAAAGGATGAATACTCAGAGGAGCTTTTCATTTTCCAGTGTGGCCTCTCCCTTTTTCTCTCAGCTTTTCCCACCTCTTGTCTCCCACCCCCAGTGCTTTTATTCAGAAAAACACTG
Organism: Myiotriccus ornatus; assembly: GCA_036023395.1. NCBI lineage: Eukaryota > Metazoa > Chordata > Aves > Passeriformes > Tyrannidae > Myiotriccus > Myiotriccus ornatus. The sequence goes on from JAYRBT010000082.1 coordinate 46,452,386, forward strand.
CATGAATCAATAAGACCACCAATAAGAATGTGAAATATTAGTGGAGGAATCTTGTCATATTTCTTTTCTATGGCCACATATAGAACCTGATTAAAAACTAATACACAGCACATTACACATTAGACTTTACTATCACCCTCCTCCCACTTTTAGTTTTTCCATTTGATTTTCTCAATTCCACGCTTTTATCACCATAGTGATCTGATAAAAGTCTGGCTCAGTCGTGTGACACTGCAAAAAGGATTGTACTCTCAAGAACATTCTCACCATTTCTGAAGTATCCAATTTTTGTCTCACTTGCAGTGAAGAATACTTGCCCCTTGGGGTATTTTCGACTCCACTTGAGTGCTGTGGTGTTTACATTTATACATTTATTCCAACTATGTTATTAAGTTAATATTTAATGGCTGGCATTTTCCTATACCTGACCGGGGTTGAGGTTAGATGAAGTCCTGCCTGAGCATCAGCAATGAACATTGAGGTTGTTCATATTGATTGCTATCACTGAGGAACATGAATACCTGAATGATTTATAGTACTGAGAGTACTCTCAAAGGTTTAGGACTGAAAACACCTGTCTGCAACTTTAAAGGGTGAGTCTATCCATGTCAGGGCCCTGGATGGGTTGCTCCATCCTGGAGATCTGGTCCTGAGAAGCCTCTGCAGGTCTCTCCTTCTGTCCTGAGCTACACTGAGGCAGAGGTTTCCACCCTTGGTCATTGTCTGAGCTATGTCTCCAGTGTTCAGTCTCATATATACCCGTCCCTGACCCCTGGACTAGAGGTCCTGGCTTGGCTGTGGATCTGCCTTATCACCATGGACTCATCTGGTGACCAGGGCTCTTAGCAAACCCTTGTGACCATCTCCAGACTTGTTCTGCTTGCTGCTCTCGAGTACCATGGGACAGATCCCGATTAATGGCTTAGAGGCATTTTCAGAATAAGAAATGAACCACTGCATTCAATCTGTGCTCTGAGGAGAGGATTTCAGCAAGCGTGAATCTCTAGTCCATCTGGAGATCCAAATCCTGAAAACCAAAGAGCATGGAAATATTTGTTTAATGGCAAACGTGTTGGGGATGCTACACTGATGGTTGGACTTCATGATCTTAAAAGTGTTTTCTAACCTTAACTATTCTATAATTCTATGATTCTACGATTTCAAGACTTATCTGTATTATGAGATCTTTAATTCGGCTTCATGTAGAACCTTCAGTTGGAAAATCTGAGGGGAGAAATCCTCTTTTCTCCGCAGAATATCTGGTGCTTACAAATTTCTCAGCCCAGAAAAAAATGCTGAGCAAGACACTGGTGGGGAGAAGTCTTTGCCAAGAAAAATACCTGTGCCACAAAGGCAATAATTTCATGAAAAATAAGGTATTTATTGGAAACACATGATTATTTGTGGCAAATGGGCACCAGTTTCAAAACCTACAAGTGAGATTGCCTTAAATTTTCCTATTCTTTGTTTTTGTTGTCATTTCTCTTTTGCTGGTAGGTAAATCATTTGCAGTTGTTTACAGTTTGCACACAGACTAAACTAACCTGACGCAGTTTGGAAGACGAAAAAAGCCTATTTGAACTCAAGAGAACCCTTTTCATAACAGCTCAGGCAAGTGCTGGAACTGGTGACTACATTGGCAGAAGCAAACACCAGTGAGGAAGAAGACCACTATTTTGACTCCTTCCATGAAGACAGTATAGGGCTTTGGTAAACAGACTGCCAGTGGGGGGTCCCTTTTTCCTTCTTTTTCCTTTCTCTCCTTTGCAGCATGATGAGACTCTGATAAGGATATACCCATCGCACATCTCCCTTCCTTGCTGGGTATGGGGAGAAGCTAGAGGGGAGTAGGAGAGCAAAAGGGCCATGGTAAGACACAGGCTGTTTGTTCGGGTTGCTGCCTGCTGATGGCTCCAACACAAGGCCCAGAGCCAGTCTCAGAGAAAGGAGAGGGAGAGCAAAACAGAAAATCCAAGAGGCAGAGACATGAGCAACCTGTGTTTCCTACCAGCACCAAATTTTGCGGGGTTTTGAACCTGAAGCGTTTTACAACCCTGCTGCATTAAGAGCAGCAGGGTGAGGAGACTCCAATTCATCAAAGCCACAAAACAAATCCTGCCTTAAGCCACCAGGTTTCACATGAAAAAAAATAAAAAGGGAAAACAGAAGCCAAAAACGCTCAATAAAACCACAGAGACAATAAATCTGCCCAGTGTCATGCAGAAAAGCTACCTTTGAAACATCCTCTGGCAAACCTGATGAGAGCTTCAGGTCCTTAATGAAACCTGAAACCTGCGGGCTTGCGTTTTGGCTGTTAACTCAGCATAGGTCAGGGAAAGAGCTTCCTCCACAACTCAAGATTAAAAAAAAAAAACCTTAAAACATCTCTGCCGTTTCCTCCTTCCCAAGGCATTCCTATTTTCTGGCACTTCCAGTAGGAGACAAACCATGCTGATTCAGCAGAAACTGGTGGGAGAGAGATGCTGCCCTCATTTCTGAGAGATTTTGGGTCAGGCTTAGGTGCTTTGTGTCCAGCAGATAACACCAGCCCTAGGAATGAGAGGAGTGGTACTTTCTATCACCCAGTCTTTAACTATAAGCATGCATGGGCAAAGCACCGGGAGCATTTCCCCACAGCTCAGTGAGTGATACAGGGATTTCCCTTCAAACACCTTCTACCCCATTTCTATTTCTTTTCCAGCTAGTTAATATTATTGCCATGGCAGGGAGTTTAGCAAGCCAAGAGAAAGTGCCAAAATCGCTACTTTCCTAGGGACAGTGGGTAAAGGGCAAGACTGCCCTGAAATTAGCAGATAAGGGCAGACCTTAACTGAAGCTTTTATCGGTTGTTTGTGTTCACCGAGGCCAGATGATTTTCAAGGAGCCGCTTAGAGATTTAAAGCGCTGATGTGACAGGAACTCTTTGATTTTAATGTTCCTGCTCTCTTCTTGCAGCCAGTGTTTATGTAAACTTGAGAAAAACTGCCACTACTGTTCATCTCCCTCATTTTTCAACCTTAATGGTAATTACATTCCACGCATGACAGGAGACTCAGCATTGCATTCAAGACGGGGGCTGTAACGTTGCCTTTGACATGCCATTACTTTGCATTAAGTCACGGTTTCATAGAGGGGGAAAAATAACATGTTGCCAGAGCGTGGGCTTAACGAGCATTGCAAAAAACATACTGTTGATGTGCCTAAGTGGCTTCAATAAAACACTGCAGCTCGAGATTTCCAGGGGCATCCAACTGATGGAGGCATGACTATGCTGTTGGAATTTAACTGAAGCAAGGGTTCCAGTTTCCCCGTGCTTTTTTGAAAACCCAGCCCCCAAAACTTTCCATTTAAAGGGCTGTCGATTTTCTTCCCTATCTTCTGAAAAACAGCAAGGCAGTCCTCTGGGTATGCACCTCATCAAAGTGCCAGGCATATACTCTGGGTTTGTGTCTGTAGGTATGCTGTGTAGCTCTTCACAACCAAAAGCCTTTCTTTCTTCATAATTGCCTCAAGTTTTGCACCTAATGTTTTCTTTCATGACAGATTTTTTTTTGGGGGGGGGACACAAAATTTCCATTTCTGCAAGATCGCTACCATACCCTCCTTTGCTCTCAGTTTTTCTCTCTCAGCTGTTAAGCACTCTATTTGCTCTCTGCCTTGGAAAAATCCTGTGATATCAAATATTTGTTACATCAGCCCAGTCCCGTTTGAACTACAGACCTTAACAGAGCTGCTTTTTGTTTACTATAATGAAAGGGATGGTTATTTTAACGTGATGCTTATTTAGCAAACAATTCACTCCTTTCCCTTTGTTTCATCTGCTTGAGGTTGGCTGTTCCAGGTACAACCTGGTGAGCTGATAATGTGAAGGAGATAAAAAAATTAATAGTTGCTAGTTTTCTCCTCCAGATACAATGTTGTCTGCACGGACACCTGACTGATGGCCATATATGTCATGTTTTTGAGAAGACAAAGCAAGCTGCATCCTTAACAAACTCCCACAAGATACAGCTTACAACTGCTTTCCGTGTGACACTCAGAACATTGCAATGTACACAAGCATCGTCTGAGGCATCTCACAGCTGTGAGCAACAGGCAGCAGAGCACAAAGCAGACATTTCAGTCTGGAAGCAGAGTTCATCCTCAAGCTCCCAAATATCATTACCCATCTGAACTGCACTCCTAGCAGCCCTAGGCTAAAATAAATGGACCACAGTGGGTGATTTCAAGCAAGTCTTGGCATAAAAGCATCTTTGACTCACAGTTTTAAGCCTGAAACAAAGCCAGCTGCTCTGAGCAAGGAATATTTCTGTAGCACTTCAGTTTAAGCCTTGGCTCTAATGTTTTGGAGAGGAAAAAGGTGGTTTTACCTTGAGCAGAAGCCAGGTTATTCCCCCACCCCCATCTCATGCCGAGTGTCCTGCCAGCAGCCCCTCCAGGATGACCCGTCTGCTTCCATAGCCCCAGGCACTGCAAGGCACCTCTTCCCCTCGCAGCCCCTACCCTCACCTTGCTAGCACAGATTCAAGCTGAGGCCAGCCCAGGCTGATTTACCTATTTGCAAGGGTCAATTTTTGCAGGTGTTAGCAAAGGAGTGTGGTGGGGAACTGGGTGGGACCATGCCAGCCTGCTGTGCTGGTGGGGCCAGTACTGCAACCTACATCTCCTGGGAGCAGCAAGGTGCCACCACTTCTACAGCATGTAGGCAGCTTCAAGATTACAGTAGTTTTAAAATTACCTCTGTTGAACAAGCAACTTTTTCTCTCCATGCTGGAGAGCAAAATATAGCTGTGTGTATAATGGGCCAAAAGCTGCATCTGCTACTCTGCAAGCACAGGTGCCCTAGAGAGGGGAACTACAAAAAAGAAAATTGTTCTCCTGTATGTTTAATCTAGCCTATGTTGAGAGGAAACAACCTGGCAGTATCCTCCTCCTAATGGAAACTGACTCTATATCAATTATATTAGTTTTCATTCTTTAAAATACAGATTAGATTTTAAATTCCACACTGCTTCCAAAGACCTTTTTAAAGGCCTTTTCCAGGGTTTCATCTCACGGCCCTTACAGAACTTGCTTTAGATGACACAGGCCAAAAAAAAAAAAAAAAAAAAAAAGCAGAAAAAAACTTAAACCCCAATCGATTGCTCTGGTAATGGAAATGGAAACCCTGCTTGTCCTTATTATCATGAGCCTTATTACCCTTGTCATCACCACCACCATTATGCCATGAGGCTTTTATTCTCCAGGCACTGGGAGGAGGTTCAGCAGCAGAAGGGGCAAGCACCCAAGCCTCTCCCTGCTTGGAGCTGCGGAGCCACACTCCCATCTGTCAGTGGTTCCCTTAAGTGGTGCTTTATCTTTTCTGCCTAACGACTTACACTTTATTGTATCTGTGTCACAGTAATGCCCGAGTTCCCTGCTACAATCAGAGATCCCCTGCAGTTACAGCCTGTGAAGGTAGTCCTTGCCTTATGGAGCTTGCAATTTAAACCCTCAGGGTTTTCTAGGCTGGATCCCCACCCTCTCATGATGCACAGAGACCAGCCCATGAAGAAGGGCGTGCAGGCATTGAGAGGGAACAAACAAAATTTTTGCTTGGAATGCCCACCATGCAACTCAGGAAGCATGGTTCCCCTGAAGCAGCACATGAAAAACTACATTTTCTGTAGATGCACAGGGTCAAATTCCATCAATCAGCCTAGATGCAAGTCCAGGTCAGTTCTAGAGCCTTTAATGAAAATTACCAGATTTTTAGGAGGATTAGTGAGAGCTGGGTATAGCCCACAGCAAACACTTTTAAAAAATGCCATGTTAGTGACTTTTCTGCAGGCACACAAAAAAGACTGCAGGTAAGGAAATGTCAGCAACCTCATAATTTCAGTAGAATTATACTACTGTGATTGGGTATTTTTGTAGGCGTGATTAAGCTGGAATCTCCCGAACTGCATACAACAAACTGTAATTGTAGTGAGCGTGCAGGAAGTATAAGGCCTGAATGTGGCAATAGGATTAGACCAAAATATTTCCTCTCGCCTAGAAATCTTGGCAGTATGAGAGTTCCCTCAGGTTCTCCAAATGATGTTTGGCTCTTCTTCAGATCTATATATTTAATAGAAAAAAATAGGCCCAAAAGCGTACTTCAGGAAGAAGGTTTTTCAATCTGGCAAATATCAGTGCTCCTGATCCTAAAATCCTGTGGGAACTAAGTCCCCAAGGGAACCCTGGCACTTAGGGACAATTTTTAGTGGTGGCCTTGGTAGTGCTAAGTTAGCAGTTGGACTCACAGATCCTAAAGTTCTCTTCCAACCTAAATGATTCTGTGATGTCCTGAAAGTGCTAGAATGGGCTCCCACAAAACATGCCACTTTCCTAATATCTCCCTAAAACACTCATATTCCATATCTCCTTGCTGTCCTTGGGTTCCACCAGTGCTCAAGGGAAGGGAATTACTGTATGAAAACACTGGATTTCTGCTGGCAAAGGACCACTGCCTTCTCCAGGAGTGGACCAGTGGGGTCAGGAAGAGCACTGCAGTCACCCATCCACTGTCACTTCAGGACCAGAGATGGCACCTCTGTGTCACACTCTGCGGTGCCACTAGGACGGTGCCCATCTGAGCATAGCTGCAAGGATGCTGTGTTGCAAGGCATGAATGTGCTTGAAGGGCTTGGAAGAGAAGGCTGTAGAAGCAGAGGGAGTTGAACCTTGGTCTGAGCCTTACACTTATGCCCTCCTCTCCAGATCCTTGCTTCAGCGGGGAGCCAGACCATCTAGAAACTCTCACGTCTTTTCCTCCCTTCTTTGCTTTGTGCACCACTCACAGTCTAATTAGCTGTTCCTATTATTGCTACCTTTCTCTCATGATTGCCTTGTTCACTCCTAACAATGAGAAATGCGACTGGTTGGCAGTTATCAGCTAATTGGGGCTGAATAAGGTCACTGGCTAGGCATTATCCTGACCAAACCAAAATGCACATTGACATTCAATGCAAACATTTTCCTCTGCATGAAATATCCCAGCTTTAACCAGAAGCATGCCTTCCAAATTTGGGTGAAGCTGCTCTGCAAAACCTCCTCTGTGGTTCCGTCAGATCTAAGGGGATAAGTTGGAAGAAAGAGTCCACAATGGTACATGCAGCTCAGAGCAAAGTATAAGCAAGTTTTCTGGCAGCCTTATTCACTGTGGACTCCGGGGAGTTGACTGTGGTTGAAGGTAGGATCATCACTAGGCACAGTGATTGCAGAGATGACCTTCTGCATTTAGGAAATCTCATACATCTGCACATCACAAGAATGGTCCCAGAGAGTCTTGCTGTGTGTTGGGAATTGATGTTCCTTTTCCACAATATGTTTGACCAGGTTGGAAAACCTTGCTTTCAAACATTCATTTGATTCCTCAGTGGCTGCTCTCTTTAACCTTTTTAGCATCCTGCTTTTATTTGCTAATGGTCTGTTTACACCACAAAAGTTTTGTTGATATGGGTAGTTGAGACATGTCTATTAATCATCCTAGTGCCCATATTCATTTGCCTGTTCATGCATCACCATGCCTTTTTTTGTTATTCTTAATTCATCTTATAAATCTTTCAGTCATTCAATTAGAAAACTGAAATAATACCCCCTGACCTAAGGGGACAGTCAGGCATTAAGCTTAAGTCATGAAGAGGCTGACTAACAGATTTGATGGACAAGAAGACATGAAGTCTGACATAAGAAGAAAACATCTCTGCAATTCGTTGAATATCACTTTCTCTGCTGTTGGGAAGCAAGGGACAACATGGTCAGGGGTCTGCTAAGGTTTTGTTCTCTGGGAGGCAATCTGGGTGCCCTGTAAGGATTGCCTTGAGGATAGGAGATGCGCTAGCCAGTGCAAAGTGGGCAAGGAGGAGTCTTTCACCCACAATGCAACTCCTAGGATGGTTGCAGCAGTGACTCCACAGTCTAAGGAGGACATCTCTTAATGGCAAGGGTGGTCATTCATCTAGCAGCCAAAACAAGGTCCTGTTCATTAAAGATCATGATTTAGCCTTTAGTGAAATGATAAATTCTGACAATGACTTACAAAATCGAGCTGAAATCGCATTTGGCGTTTCGGGATTAAAGGCTGATTTCTCCTTATAGCACTGTTCTCATTCAACAAGGATGTCAGATTCTCAGAGCTGATACACTCAAATACACAAGGAAGTCTGTAGTTCTCCCAGTAACTATTACTTTATATAGGTGACTAATGATTACATGAGTAAAAAGCCTCATTGAGTTGGGGTTGAGTATTAGAAGGATATACCTGCAGTTCAGGCTGCCTGTACAGTCAGAAAACAGTGGAGTGCAACAGAGAGGATGCTCTCTCCCTTCAACAGCAGGGGAAAAGGGACAGAGAAGAGGGGTCACTGCCTGAAAATCTTCATGTGCTGTTTGTTGACACTCAGATTTCAGATATTCTGATAGAAAGCTAAGACTTAACCAATCGAGAAGATTAACAGTGATGAGGTTGAGGTTCACCTCTGATGTGAAGTGATTCAACACTTGGTTGTGCAAAACACCGCCCAAGAGAGTTTCCTTGTGCCTTCAGCCAGGCAGAAAATCTCTGTGAAATTATCTAAAATAATGGCATCCTTTATGAGCTTTCATCCCCCCACCATATGGTTTCAGCTGGCTGCAGCTATTTCCACACAGGACCCTGTGCTTGGTGCACACGTGTGTGTGCAGCTGTGTGTCAGAGACGGGGCTGCCCTCCTTCTGTGGGCAGGAGACCACCGTTCGGGCACTCACAAATTTCAGCGGGCTGAAATCTCCCAGGTCAAGTTTCTATTTCAGGGGGATTTTATAACTTTCATTTAAAGTCACGTAGGAAGCCTGCTTCGACCGAGAGCCAATTTAATTGAAGGGGAGTTTATAACTTCAGCGTACTTTACGCTGGGCTTTCAGTGAATAGAAGTGACTTTAGGTTTACTTCAATGTCATTTACAATTCTTATTTATTCAGCAGTGAATAGGATTGGTGACTCCTATCTGTCAGCTACCCTTCCGCTAGACCTGCTTTCTCTCTTTCCCTTCTCCTTTCACAAAATGAAATGTGCTTGCTTTTGTATCTAAAAGAGGCTGATTAAACATATATTGTGCTTTACTGAAATGCAGGAAGGGATATTTTGTCTTCCCACCTTTTTCCTTTAATTCCAAGGGCCTTTTACCTTTAATTCCCTTTAATTCCACAATTTTTTGATTGCATGTGTGGCTGATAGCTGCCAGAAGCAGATTGACCTGGGCAGTATGGATCCATGCCATGTCCTGGTGGAACCAAAAAGAAAAGCTTTCAGCTGTAGAACAGAATTGGGCAGGATGTTTAAAAATGTGTCATTTAAATTAGCTAATCAATACTACACACAATTTGGCCCTTAATTCGATACATTCTTATTGTGTTTCTTTTTTTGGAATCCAGTGTTTTATTACCTCAGATTTAAGTTACATGAATACCAACTGGTTTTGTTCCTTATGAAATAATTCCTTATGAAAAAACCTTATGAATTTCCTCTGGTACTGCAGGTGAACTGCCTCGTGCAGGTCTCACCCCCCTCATGCCCAGTCTTGGGGTAAAGTGATGCATTTCTAGCAGGACTGTTATGAACTCTGACCAATCATCTCTTATCAACAAAACTTTAAGGGTAACACTTTACATTACGCAAAAAGACAGGAAGCGGACTGGTCCTCCCTGTACTGCAAATATTTTGGGGAATGAAGATGATAAAACAGTATAAAAGCTGTGTAGCTTGTAACAACTGGGACATCACTTTCATTGTTCATTTCCCTCAACATACAGTTTTAACAAAAATGTCTGTCTCCTGTATTTTAAGCAAGGCCATGTTGGCCTCTCAATTAAAAACGAAAAAAAGTCAAGATAAAGGGAATTACAATGAGTATGGATTATTTTGTAACGCAATGAGCAGAACAGATATGCAAATCCAGTAGAGACAGGAATTACATACTCTGCTATTGTCAGCAAATGGTTTTACAAAAGGAGTAACAAACCAAAATTAGTCTAGTTCCTTCTTTCTTACCTGTTCTCAAGGGATGCCAATTTGCTACAGAAAGTTGTTCCATTTCCACATATTTTCATTTTGGCCAGACAGAGTTGCTCCTCATCCACTGACACCACATTTACCATATGATATGGCACCTTGATAAGCTGAGATGGCAGTGGGTCAGGATCCCCTGCTTCATCCTGCCATCCTTCCCCTGCCAGTAGCAGGCTCTGGGTGCAATGTGGTGTCCCACCAACCCCACAGATACTGCGGAGATGAGGAAGGAGTGGTCTGGGTGCTCTTCCCTGGCACTCACAGCATTAGGAGGTGGTGCATGAATTTGGGGATGGCTCTTGTCCCTTTGATGACTCTGACTGAGCCACAACCTGGTGTTGGTCTCCTCTCCCTCCCCAAAACCTGGCCAGGCTGCTAAGAGATGCCTCTGCCCCTTGCCCCTTCTCCCATCTTCTAGCAGCCATTGGAGAAGGGACATACTTGCCCCCTTTCAGTTCCGCCTGGTGAGCAACAACCCCAGTAAATATCTTCTTTCCAGTGCTGAGACTGTGATTTGGCTCGCAGTGCCAAAACACAGTTGTTGGCTACAGTCCCCAGATGTCTTTATCTGTTTACATTTCCCCTTATCAAGGATGTTTTCTAACACCCACGGTATCAGGGTTTGGGGGAGGCAGGGAGAAGTCCTGGGGCTACCTCAGGTGTCCATTTTCCAGCTGAAGGGCTGGGATCTGTCGATGCCAGACAGCCCTGTAGGATGCAGAGGCGAATTTGCTCTCCCCATGTCTCCAGTTTCGTATCTCAAACTCAGCAACAAACTCTTTCCCTGATAACTGTAACTAATGGATTTTAGGATCCAGGGAGATATTTTAGGAAGGACAGAGCCCAGTGTCTTTCCAGCTCAGGGACTGCAGAAAGTTTTAGTAACCCAGGGTTGGGTTTCCCCAGGTCTGCACCCCACCACGTTCTGCTGACACTCCTGCTGATGCATCCTGTGTGCCTGAGCATACTGCCTTTCCTGAAGGTTGGTCGTGAGACAGGGGTGAAGAGGAGTGGGGGGAGAGGACACCCAAAAGGTGGTGTGTGGGAGAAGAGATGGAAGGAGATAATGCTGCTGCTTAGATGTGAGAGTTCCTCTGATTCATTCTTCCCCTGTAGTCCAAGAATTTCTTCTAAAAAAATTCAGTGATGATCCCTCTGTTCTAATGAGAGTTCCCAAGAGATTCATTGGAAAACCACATACTGACCCTTAGGACCCAAATGAGGTGATGTGTCTGCAGTGTGGCATCAGACTTGAGGATGGTAGGGATGACTTGAAATCACATAGGCACTTATGAATTTACAGCCTCTTTTCCAAAGTGACACCAATTCCTGGAAAAAGAGCTTACCAACAAAAAAAGTACCAGAAGAAAAGTATCTGGGCAAATTACAACAATTCTGAAATTGATATTAGATTCTAAATGCTTTAGAAAAAATAATACTAAAAGTATGTATGTTATTCTAATGCTTTGGTCTTCCTTTTCTTTGCTTAAGTTTAAACCAAGCATCTGAAAATGAAGTGTCACTCTGTTTCAGGTAAACCAAAAAACACTCTTTTCAATTCAAAGCATCTTTTCTTACTTGTTCATTAGACAGGAAACAAAGTAATTTTTTGCTGATACAGATTAACCCATTTTTAAATCATGAGTGTAAAAAACTCACCCCAAAATAATCTTACGCTCTTGCTGCTTAAGTTAGAGATGTCATGGAAGGATGATGATCTTGGGCTTCCCCATCATGCCAGTATTCTTGAATACCTAATGTATCTGAAAATATTTCCTTACAGTTCCTGAGTTCCCAAATCCACACTTACATTCAGTTACATTTCCAAGCAAACTAGCTTTCTTTGCAGAAGGTGTGTAACCTCTAAGTGGCTGAAACCCCTAAAGCACTGAACCTGCTGGGTTGTTGTAACACCTTAGCATCTTGGAAACAAAAAAAAGTCAGATCAAGTGTACTTAGGTTATATGGACGGTTTCTGAGACAGCTTTAAAGACTGCCTTTAGGGCAGCAAATTTCAAACTTCGATCCAACTTTAATATATTTGCTTACTTGCTCTGTGTGTTGAAATAATTCAGTGGAAAGCCGTTGAAAGAAGGGTGGTTCAAAGCAAGTCACTTTATTATGTCACCTCTCCTCATCCACCAAGTCAGAACAAGGGTTTCAGCTCATAACAAGCTGCTCCTCTTTTGATCAGCAAAGATTTTCCATGGCCAGAACTGCCTTCATCATTTACTGTATAAACTGTGGATTGAATTTGAAATTTGAAACTCTCTGGCTAAAACCTGTTACAGATCACACTCAGTGAAATGAGTATCATGTACAGTGTGGGCAACTCTAAAGATATTGACATCCTGTATTACAAGTAGAGTTATTCTAATGTCATGTGTTAAATTTATCAGGAAGAATCTTCTAGTATTTGAAAATGTAAAGGTTTTGTAGGAAGAGTAGAACATCAACACATCTAATTTTAGTGTGACTATGTCCAAACAGTCCTAATAAGGTCTTGCGCATCCTCACATTTTTCAACCCAACAACAAGAAGTAAATATATTTGCACCTTGAGAAACATATAGGCCATTTACAATTTGAAATATTTCCTTGCCTTCTAGTATGACTAAAAAGATTGCAATAGCAGATTTGATTTTTCTTAAATACTTTTGAGAAATTGAAACAGCTCTGACATTGCTGATTTTTTCCAAAAAGTGAAATTTTTGAATCAATTTTTAATAAAATTGTAATTGACAAATCCATTGGAACATTAGTGAACATTTAAATACTAATTAGCTAAGCCACTGCTAATCTCTCCTCAGCAGAGCTCACAGACACAAACGTCAATTAAACCTGAGTTTGTCCCCAAGGAGAGAAAGGTCAGAGGGTAGTGTTCAGTCAGCTGTGAGATTATGTTAACGCAATGTTAGGAGTAATAATCTCTGAAAAAACCCAAACCAAAATAAAAAAAAACCAAATAAAATCCCCAAAGCTAAACTTCCTCTTACTTTTTATCTCTTTTAATAATTGCATTAAGAATAGGATTGAGAGGGGAGAAACAAGGGAAGAATTACAAGAATTGAATCAACAACTGTTGCCTCTTTAGCAACAAACCAAATAGGCATCAATTCATTGCCTAAGAAATTACTAGACAGCTCATTCCCTGCTTGCAGCTAAATCATTGAGTATCTCAAGAAAATCCCTTTTTGTTTCAACCAGGTTAAGATTCAGGTTTTTATTTACTCCTGAGTTGCCATAAAGTGTTTAAATTTGAGGGTTGTTTTTTCCCTCCTTAACACCCACCCCCCCATCCTTCCCCACAGAAAAGCACACCTGAAGACCATACACAACTCCAACCTTTCCAAGACCTGTGGACCTATTTGCTGTGACTAGCAAACACAGGACAGCAAAATAAATAGGGTGTGCTCACCACGTTCTCCCACTTTGCTTCCTTTTGCTTTTCAGAGCACTTTATCCCAGTTCTGCACTTAGGAAGCAGATGCTTTGAGTACACAAACCATGCCATTAAAGTCAACGTACTTCTCCTGCACTTTGAATTACACAAGTGTTTCTGTAGACCGAAGCTGTGACTCATGAAAATTCATGAACTGGCAGCAAAGAGATATGTTTAAGTATAGGTTGCAATGTTTCCTCAGATTATTTATTTATTTTGCATTCATGGACTTCAACACCTGTTTAAAGTTAAGCAATTGCTTCCTCAACAACAGACTCAGAAA
>JAYRBT010000082.1:46466278-46482616 GCA_036023395.1 Myiotriccus ornatus
TTTATTTATTTTGCATTCATGGACTTCAACACCTGTTTAAAGTTAAGCAATTGCTTCCTCAACAACAGACTCAGAAATCTTCTTTTTAAACATCCCTTCTTCCCCACAGAATCTTCCAAGTAGAGTATGCATAGAGAGCAGCTCCTGAGACACAATCTAAGAAGTGCAACTCTGCTTATAAAGCGAAATTAATCACTTCAAATGAGGAGGTAAAGCACACAATAGATGATTCCTCACCCCAGCTCCCATTGTGAGAGTAGGGTTCTTGTATCAGCCTGTTTTGTCAAAACCTTATGTATTATATACACTTTATGATAGAGAATGGGCAACCTACAGCATGGTAGAGTTGAAGTTAAAGCTGACATCAGGGCACGTGGAAAGGGTGAACTGCTATGGGAAGTGTTTTGAAAAGCCAAACAAAATGAAGTTACACAGCTTGGTGAGGCGTCATGTTCAACATATGAATTCTCCCTGTTCTTGGAAAGGTTTAGCATTTAGCATAGCTTCTTAACTATGCTTAAAAGAAAAAAAAGAAAAGAAATCTTATAAACCATTCTTCCAAAAACAAGCTTAAAATATCCCCAACATAGCTTAAAAGAAAAAAAATCTGTTCATGTGCCATGCTGGTTAGCAGGCTATGTTGATTTATTTAGGAACTTTGGAGAAATCTCAGCAGAGAGAAATATTACAGCTTGCTGTCATAATTTCCTGAAGTTTAAGTGTTCATAGATTTGTAATGCTCCAAGATAGGAGGGGCCACTCTGTTATCCAGTCTGACCTGTTATATATCACAGATCATTACATTTCACCAAGTTACCTTTGCATCAAGTCCAATAAATTGCGTTTTGCTAAAGACTATCTCCAGAAAGGCATCTGTCTGGATGTAAAGACTTTAGGAGCCAGGGAATCCACCCTCCCCTCACTAGCATATTCCAGTGATTAGGCTCACTTTAATAAAAACCTGTGTTACTTTCATCTTAATTTGTCCAGCTTCAGCTTCCAGCCACAGATTCAGATTGTGCTTTGCTTCACTGGACTGCAAAGCTCTTTGGTGTTCAGCCTTCTCTTCCAATGAAGATGCCTTTCTGGAGAACCTTTATGAAGGATAAACATGCATACGAAGCTCAAAGTAAATTCTCTCCAGCCCTTGATTTTGTTTTAAAGCTGTTTCTGTGCTCTCTGAGTACACACCTTACAAGCAGAACTTGCTGAACCTGCGGTATTTCAGTATCGTTCTCACCAGCCCCAACCACAGACAAGCTCAGAGCTCACTCAGTAACCTCTTTGTTCGTGTAAGTGTTACTGGCAAAGAGAACTGAAATACTGCACTGCAATTCCCTGCTTTACCTCTGGTCCAGTGCAACCAGTAAAGCCTTTTTGTTTTAAGGGTACAGCCTCCTGTCTTGTGGATGAGTGCTGTATTTTTTCATTCTAAGGTATACAAACTGGTATTTTAAATGCACCACTTCGTTTCACAGGGCTGTGCTTACCAAGTCATTCAGACCCGTTTATATCACTGCTTAGTCATCCTGACTTTTACCATTCAGACAGTCTTTGCCTTATCTCCACATTATGATTTTGCTTCAACTCACAGATAAAGATGTTGAACTGCCAGGTCAAATATGAATTGCCACTGAATCAAATGAGAAAAATCCACATTCAATCAAAATTCCTCATTTACTTACAATTCCTTCAAGGTTTAGTCCACCTAATATATACTTTGTTAATGATGCATAATGCATAATTTCAGCAGAAGAGAACATCAGCTTTGCTCCAAGAACTGATATTAATTCTGTTCTGTCTTGAATACCTCGCTAACAGATCCTTGCAGAAATTCATTCTTTGTTTTGATTGACCCTGACGTTTGGCTCTCTGGTTTAAGTTATCTCACTTACTCTCTGTGGCTACTGTCTATTTAATACATAAATATTGGTAGTTTTATAGGGTGTCCCAGGTCTTCTGTGGTCTAAAATTCAGACAAGATGAGCCTTAGCTCACATATTTATAGTCTGAAGATGCCTATTTTGCAACCGCTTTAGCATGCAAAGAACCACATTTATGTGACATTGTTTAAGTAATTTATGGGTCTTAAGCAAGAAAGATCTTAAAACATGCTCTTTTAAAGCCAAAGGAACCAAAACAAGAGGACTTTGCAAAGAGTAAGGTGATGCTGTAGGACTAGTACCAGTCACTCACCATCACTTGAGAGAGCTTATATCCTTCAGTCATTTTACATGAGGGTGGCTATGAGTAAATGCAACTGCACTTATGTCTGAAGATGCTATTTGTTCTTTGGAGTCTGTAGATCTAAAGAAACCGTAATAACTTTACTCCAAATGAATTAAATACCCTGTGGGATTTCTCCAGGCCAGGAAGACACATGCACATACCAAAATGTTTATTTAATCGTTCGTTCTGACGCTGGTAGCCCCAAGTGGTGGAGTCACAGCCAAGTTATCAACCCTTCTCCCACTTAAATCCCACATGCCAGCAGGGAGTGTGTCCATGTCCCCATCACTCCCCATCCCATATGGCTGCCTGTCACCCCTGCCTGTATTTTGTTAGGTTCCAGGCCTTTTCCTTGCAATTATCATATCCCACTTCCAGTCACTGCCAGTCAGGGTCATGCTCGCCAAAACTGATAGAGTTGTAATTTTGACATGTCAAAATCATTGCACAAGCATAAATTTCCTTGTCCCCAGTGGCTTCCCCTCCAGCATGGACAATGTTTTCCCATTTGGAGCCTACATTTGCTCCAAAACTAAAATGATGCAGATGCGTTTTATACTGTGCAAGAAAGAACACAGCTGTAAGTGTTGCACAAAAATCCTGACTTCAACTGTAATCTTCAGATAACTCCTGCTATGTAATATGCTCAGCACCAGGGGAAATATCAAAGGACACTTCCAAATAATACTTTCACATAAAAACTTGCTAAACTGCAGACCAAATCCTCAGCTGGCTCGCATCACTGAAACCATGGGGGTTTATCTCACCAGGAATATGGTTCAGCATCATGTACATAGAATTTATGTGGCTTTGCTTGCCGCTAACAAGTAAGGAAATAAAATTAAAGTCTGCAGGGTTATAGCAAAGAGGCTGGGGATTTACCTGAAGCATGCATTGATCTTTCAGCCTGTAAAAAAATGGGGCCTGACATGCTGGCCTCAGTGTGGAAAAGCAGATTGATTAGATACCTAATCTGCAGCATGTCTTTCATCCTGGCGTGGTTTCCAAACATTATTGTCACAGCTTGCTTTCCCTGATAGCTCCCCGGGTACGTGATCACGCTGTTTCTCAGGGGCCTGGGCTACATTTCAGCGTGGCTGGTTACAAACGCACACAGGGGCTTACAGCTGGGCATCAGAGCTGCAGCTGGAGCTCTTTCACATTTCCTAGGTGCAGACATTTCTGGATTCACAAGCCTTCAGGGCTTTGCAGGACAGGATGACCCTCACAGCACTCAAACTTCAAGCAGCAGGAATCGGCAGTTTGGAGGGCAAAGTCGTGTGTGAGAAGTTTGAAGGAGGGGGAAGCCCAAGAAAGTGGAAGGACAAGGTCCAGCAGTCCCCCTCCATGGGCAGTGGGGATGGGTGAGCTAGACCACAGTCCTTGGCATCAAGCCCTGAATTACTCTAGAAAGGGAGTTCTTGCTCTCTCCATAAAACCTGGCACATCAGACATAACACTCCCCTCTGCAGCAAGCATCTTCATCATCACCCATGCTCTCCTCACAGTGTAATCATGACACAAGATAGACTAGGTGCCCCAAAGAGGGGATGGGTTTGCTTAGCTGGGCAGCCTCTATACATCTTCAAAAACATAAAGCAAGGTACCTTGTAGACCCCAAATATTTCATCCCTGACACTCAATAATCCAACAGAGTCTAGACAGTAAAATTATATTTTGAATATTTGCACAGTATACTAAGAATGCAACAATTTGGGTGTTTGTGTGAATGCAGCTGATTTTATTGTTGGAATTTGGACACCTGCCACAATTCCTTTCCTTCTGCTGTCCCTCCTTCCCCATTGCTCCTGTTCAACCTTTGCTACTGCCACCACTGACTCTTCCGGCAATGAACCCTGGGAATGCAGTGCATCAGCCCCTCACTGTCCTACCAAAACTAGAGAAGCCCTCCTCCTCGATGGGGTAGATGCCAGGCACAGACAGCTCCAGACTTTCTAGCAACTCCTGATGGTGCCAAGACCATGTGCTGCCTTTTCTCTGCAGAGCAGGCAAAGGACCACTGCTGCGGGACCCACAGAAATCTGCTCTGGTGCATTAGTAAGACTGCAGTCTGCAGCGATTCCCACATCCTAGATAAAACTCCCTCCCTCTTCTGATTACTGCTAACTCATACTTTCCAGAGCTGATTTATCCCAGGCCTCATAAAAATGTTTCAGAGCAGCCAAAGCATGTTGTCTTCAGAGCACACCACATTCCTTCTAGCACCAGGTATTTTAAAAAGACTGGGAGGATGCCTCTCCCAGTCCAGCTCCTACATACAAAGGCTTCACACTTACCTTAAATCACACATGATGTCAGCTGGGCTGAACTATCATTTCTGGTTTTATTATTAGCACTGGTTAGGTCAAGACTTGCTTATTCTGGTCCCTGCCTCTTGCTCTGAATGAGCAAAAAGGGAGAAAGGGTGAGAAGAGGGAGGAAACAGCTGAGATTCTCACAGGACTGTGGCAGGAGAGTGACAGCAGCTGGAGTAAAATTTTGGACTTTCCTAAGTCTTGCTGATCATCTTGTGCACTTGGTCACTTATCCTGTGCATGCAGTCAATGATCTGCCCTGCATCTCCACAGTTTCTACACTGCACCTACTTTCCAGTAGCCATAGGTACTTAACTGAGGTGATTACAGTGCAGCTAGACTACAGGTAGCCAAACCCACCTTTGATGAATAGATAATTTCACCCCAGTGGGCCAGGACTAGAGAGAGGAAGTCATCTGCCCATGCTCAGTTAGGACTAGGATGCATTTCTCCTAAGATCGTGCCAGCCCCATGAACACAAGAACCTCTTGAAAGCAATGATGCCAAAAAATTTGCTTCACTGCTCACCTTGACCAACTACTTTCACTCTGTCCATTACCAGACTGGCTTTAGCTTGTTTCTGTTTACCATAAAACATTAAAAAATGGACCACTGTCTTTCACTGTCATTACTCTACACAAGAAAATCATACAGAGGTAGGAGTATGATAAAGCAGAGCCAAGCAGCAGTAAAATACTGCAATGTCCTGTTTTACCCAAGGGAAAGGGTAAATTTTTTCCAAAATATGGAAAGACTCCATATTTTGTCTGGAGAAATGAACCAGAGACACCAAATAAACACTCCCACAGGTAACCACACCCCCACAACAATGAAAATGGAATATACCCAGCAATCAAAGGCCTGGACTTTCTCTTAGCTTGGCTGGTGGGAAAACAGACAAGGCAAAAAAAGAAGAGTGGAATACTGATCCTCAATTTTCTTGTTTCTTACAGCACTGACCAGCACATCTCTCCAGCTCTGTGGCAGAGCATTGTCACATATGCCTGTCCACTGGAGCTGGCACCCATTATGAAAGGGGCTATGTAGACACAGAAGAAAGGAGTAGACCCTGCTCCTAGTACAGTTTAGTTATTAGAGTTACTTATTCCTAGTACTTCATCTGGTTTTGAGGTTTAATGAAGATCTGTCTGCCTTTTTGCTTCACTTGATATCGTGTAGGCATGTCAGTCTCAGACAAATAAACAACACATGAATTAATTTAAGTAGGAAGAGTCATCTACATCAAAGGATGCTACATGAAGTCCTCTGAGTATGATGAAAACCAGTGGGACTACTCAGTGGACCCTGAGTAAAGCTGTGCTTTACAGGATTTCTACTCTGACAGATCCGTCCAGCTTCAGCAGTGCTTTTCTCCCCGAAACAGCAGATCCCCATCCTTCCTCACACTGGGCAGGATACCACAGCAACAAGTATGATGTCTGCAGTGTACAACATCTCCCTAGCTAAAAAAACATCCCACAGGCTTAATATAAGAAGTTATTGTCTTCTTAAAAAGCAGAAGACACACTGATCACTTTCATTAAGGAAGCAGGACAGTTTTCTTCTATAAAATTTCAGCCTTCATAAATGTTGTAACTGGTCCAAAGGGAGAAGTGGAGTAGTTTGGTTGCCAGAGGACAAATTCACAACTTCCCCACATACTGTTGCCCAACTGGGGGAAAAATGAATGGGTATGGGGGAATTTGCAGTACTGAACTTTGTGTTTTCTTCCTATTTTCTTGTTTTCGTTTAGAGAGCACCTCTCTCACTTTGGGGCAGGAGATCGATCAGTAGAGGGATGATTCTCCTCCCAACAGCTGGACTAAACTCATCAGTTCAGCTTGCTTTCCAGGCTCATGGAAGAACATCCACAGCCAAGGCTCTGGGCCCTTAAAATTCACTGCCCCTAAAAATCTACCAGGACCCCCATTTGGCAAATGGCAATTGGGGGTCCTGGTAGATTTGTATTACAAGGCTTTATGGCATAATCTACCTTTAATTATGTGGGGTTTTTTTTATTTTATTTTGTTGCCATAAGGGCAGGCAATTGCTTCACAGAAATTGATTTGATGGGGGTGTCTGTAGTCATGTGCTTCCCTACATCTGCAGGAAACTCTAAATAGATGCTTTAATAAGCAATCCCAAAGCTGCCTGGCAATCTAAACTGCTTTCCCTACTTTATTGTTCTACGTGCATAAACTAGATCACAGACATGCCAGGTAGGGAATGCATAGTAGAAAAATGAGCAGAGATGCAACGCTGGAGCCTTTTGAGATAGGGAGACACAGAGAAAAATGACCTGAAAACCACCGCACAATTCCTGCAGCATTAAACCCAGCAAAACATTTGCTGGAGAATGGCCCATGACCATAATTATCAGAGTAAGTCCTGGAGGGAGGGACATACGGCTCTGGCAGTCAGGATCCAAACCACTTTTTCTGCCTGCACTGCCCCACAGCACGACTACATGCCCACGTGGTATGTATGGTGTGCATTGTGGGGTGAGTGGCTCCCTCATGCAGGAGGGGCTGAGAGTTTGGGAGGTTTGCCAAGAAAGATTTTACCCCATCCCAAGAGGATGGAGGGACCACACATTTTTAGGAAATGGTGCTTGCCAGTGAGCATCCACCAAGGCTCTGCATTACAGAGCACTCCAAGAGCAAGTCAGCTTCACAACCTTCAAAAGCAGACTGTGTCTTTCTCCCAGTGTTTATGGTGAAACTCCTACTTAATAAACATAAGTATGAAGAGGCTGAAGCCAATCTCCCACCACCAGGTAATACTGACGGGTAACAGATGCTCTCAGGTAGTTTTTGTAGAAACCAAGGAAAACAAACGCACCATTGAAATCACGGAGACAAGGACCAGCTTTTGATGCTTTGGCAGCTAGAAGATTTATGTATGGCAATTATTTAACATGGGATTAAAAGGGATTTCTTGTTCTATCCTCATTCAGTTTTTATTTTTCCCATCACTGAGATATTCCTGTATGACTAATTTTGTCATCTGAAGGAATGAATACAACCCAGGATGCCAAGTCTTATTCTGAATTAAACCTATAAAGCCCCATTTAAAATAAAGATGTTCAGTGTGACATTATTTTACTTTAATGTGATATAGGAGCAACTGTACACTCTGAGAGTTAGAGAGATCTTGAGCTCTTTAAAAAAAAAAACCCCAACATATAAAAAAGCCAACATGCCCACACAGCCACAACTGTTATTCTACTTCTTGATACAAACGAAACAGCCAAACTGTTTCTAAAAGTCAAAAAAGATCCCGTTAAAACCAACTACCCTAACATGTAATATACATTGTATTTCTTTTGTGCATAATACAGAAGAACACATCCATTCACTTCAGCTTAACCTTCTAGCTTCTTCTTAAGTCTCCTTATTTCTCATGATTGCATTCCATTTATGTATATATATATATAAACATGTTAGTTTCTGTTACACTGGGCACTTTTACTAAAATTTCACCATTTTCCTAGAAGCAAGCTTTTCTGGGGGACAGTAACAGCAGTTTTGCAAAAGCGTCTTGGAACGCCCTAATGGTACAGCTGCACATCCATTTTATCCAGTGATTACAGTGTTTTTCCTCCAGCTTCCATAGTACATGTCCTACTGGATAAATACATTGCCATTTATATTTTAACCCTGCCTGTTTTAAAACAAAAACCACGAACCAGGAAGGGATCAACACATGCTTTACTTACCTGAGCCATACAAACAGTGCTGGCATTGCAATACCAGCACTAATCAGCAATTCCATCACCTTTTTCTTTACAGTGTTGTTCTTGGTGCACAAAGACCATTGTCTTTGAGACTAAACTTTGCCCGATACTTTGCCTTTTTCCATGTTTTTGTTCTGTTCATTAACAACTAACCATACCCAGTATATGCAGCCTCTCAAGCAAGAAATACTCATTTTTGGCACAAAGTTATGTACCTGGTTATCCCAGCTAGCATTTTCTGGTTTTAAATGCATCAGATTTCTGAGGTCTGAAGCTTTGAAGTTACAATGGAAATCCAACACTGAACATGCCCTATGGGGAACTTATGTGTTTTACTGAGGCTTTGTTTACTTGTTTATTGAACAGAGTTAGTTTAATTGTTAGCTATTCAGATTTGTAAGTTACATTGATCTAAATAATTCCCGGCCAAACGGCAGAGAGAAACCCTGAGGCTCTGGGCTTTGGTGAGATTAGATCCATTGTATATTAACTATGTTTTAAAGCATTTGGTCAAAGTGCATTGAGCAGTTGCCCCCAAAGACATTCAGCCCTCTTGCTCACCTTGCTTCACTCTGCTGCAGTTTGCTATGGGAGCAGTGGTCGTGTATATCAATGATAACTTAAAGTTGTCCACTAGTGTGCCCGCCCGTGTAAGCCTTTAGCATGAAGCCTTAGTGAGAGCCTTAGTTTGAAAGTGGTAACTCCAAAGACTGGGAATATAAAGTGCTGCCAAAGCAACAGAGCTGTCTTTTAGCTCACGTAAACTTTCAGCATGACCAAATCAAGCCTTCTCTTAAAGAATTACTCTTTAAAATATAGATCAGAACTGCAGCAAGTGTGAACCCTTTTTACTGTCTCCTCGCACCCCTCTGCTCCTTTCATGTAACAGCACATTTTAATTGCTTTTTGTCAACTGGTTATATAATTGCTTTTACCAAACTTGGGCAGGCTTGTTCCACTGAAGAGCTAGTGATACTTTCTGCTTTTGCAGAAATCATAGCAGAAAAACAAAACTGGACAATGGCTTATCACACTTTCCCTGGCCCACTTTAAAATAAGCTAGACCTTTCAAACGACTTCATTTTTTTTTGTGGACATTTTCTTTCCAACAAACACAACATGCACTCCTTGAATTCTTCTATTCCTACTACTACTTTAGTGGCAAGGTGAATTTTTGCAGTTTTGTACTAGGACCAGGGAACTATGAGGAGAATTATCTTTAGATGCTGCTATCCAACTTTATAAAACAAGCTATACAGACCTATTGCACTTGCATCACAGGAGCAGCATCCCTGAAACAGCAAAAGGGGTGAGGGAGAACTAGATGCATGGCATTATATATTGACTGCACTGATGTAAACATGTATGTGTACAAGTCTGCCCAGCTAGAGCTTCTGTGGTATTTGAAAGGACAGTAAACCCTGAAGAGCCTGAATGTTCACAGGGGAGCTTATCAGTTGTTGATGAGGCCCTGTCCAGCCTTACAGACAGCCAGTTTCCTTCTGCACCGGGGCACTAGTTTGCTGTGGAGCCAGCAGAAAGGTGATAAGCTGCGGAGAAGATTTTTTAGGAGTCTTGCCTATCTTTCACACCAAGTGGCCAGAGCACATTTTCCACAGTTGCCACTTACAGATAGGCTGGCTGTTCTTGGATAAGGTCAAGAAAGAAGTAGGAAAGTGGGTTTGCTTCCTCTCACAGTCCCATAGGACTCTGAGGTTAGGCCAGATTTTTTTCTTACATGCACACCCCCTCCACCCCTTTTAAAATATATAAATGTCTCAGAGCTTATAACTGCACCAGACAAGGTAGTTCTGGAGTCAACTCAGAGCAAGAGACAGATTTTAGACTGGCTATCAGCACTTCCCCGTCTGCAACTGCCAGGCAGGAAAAGGCTGCAAGCTCTGCCAGCTGATAGCAAAAGCCTTGGTTAAAGCAAGTGGTAAAATCTTTTCAGCCCTCTCAGGGGAAATGGATTCTTGCAAAATTCACCTTTTGCCACACTGTGAGTGACTCTTTTTGGGCTGGGCACCAAGGTGAGGGTGATGTAGAGCAGGATGGCATCACTTCTTCACTGGGAAGCAGCTCCAGGACAGGGCAGCCTTATCCCTTTCTCCCCAGGCCTCTTCTCTAGATACAGTGGGAAATGCAAATATGTGGTGTCTGAGGTTAGCATTCAGGGTAGACAACATTATGATACGTCACGGGGGGCCTTAAGCTAATGTCTGAGGATTTTTTATCTTAGGTTTTGAATTTTGCTCTGAATGTTTCACCCCCTTGCAACTGCCAGAAGCACACCCAAGCATTAGCCTGATCACTGCTTTACAGGAGCGCAGATTTACACTTTCAGGTTAAAATGTTTTACCCTCAACTTCTGATGATGACTTGCACGTATTTTTGTTTAACACTCCCCTTGGGATAATGTTATTAGCACATAATACACACAGTCATTATAAATCTGGTGTTCTGTAGGGCTGTAGTGGTGCACTGAGTGGGCAGTTTTATAGCAGAAAATCTGACAACTGCAACATTGCATCAATCCCTCTCAGCATCTTAGTGAGTCTTTCTTGCTATTGCCTCACACCAAAGAGGCTCACAACAGAAGAAAGAGATTTGAGAAAAAGGCTACGTGATGCTTCAAAGGCTAAGTCGAATCTTTGCTGCTCTAAGGCATAAATTTGAAATAATAGAAAGTCTTGTGTTTGAGCAGTGCTGTGCCAACTCTTTCGAGCACTGCCAGTGTTTTGGGGTCAACATGTTAAAGAGGAAGTGGCTGAAGGGGAAGAAAGTATTCCAGAAGTTTTATTCCCAGCTCAAACTATCCCTGGAGTTCAAGGCCTGTGTTTTGAAGACATCTGTGTGCTGCCATCTTTTCAGTGAAGGCACTGATACCTTCCACTTCTTGCTAACACAAATCAAAAGTCTCTCAGCCAAGATACTCTTTCTGCAAGCCATTGGGACAGTTTTGTCCTGCTGATGCACAGAGACTATCCTCAAAATGTGTTCACACCCGGCTCATGCAGCACTGGGCACTCTCTATGGGCAAGGCAGTCTCTGAATGAGCAGCAGAAAACAGCTCACCTCCCTCTAGCCTGTGAAGGGAGTGGAAATAGGGCTTATTTGGGATTTCACGTGGGATTCATTTCACAGGGATTTGCAGCCCCAAATGGGGCTTCTCCCCCCACGCAGGCGCAGCAGGGAGGTGCCAGCATCCTCTGTGGCTGGCACCCACCATAGCCCTGGCAGCTTCACCCTGTGTCATGCCGAATGCCTCACAGTCCCTCACCGCTCCTTTTCAAAGTGCTAATGTTTCTAATTAGCGCCAAGACCTCTGAAAGGTGGGGAGAGGCAGGGTGGGATGACACAGAGGTGGCTCAGCTGGGGCAGCCATGCTCCCAGCCATAATGAGGCTCAGGCTGGAATGAGGAGAAGCCAGGAGATAAGAGAGGGCAAGAGGGGAATATTTTGCTGACAGAAAAGAAATATGCCTGGGACTAATGTCTAGTGCCAGTGACATTTTAATCTCATTGGCAAGGAGCTGCTCTTCCAGGTGGGTAGAATGAATTTAGGGGGGAGGTGGTTTTAGTGTCTTCCCTTGGGTGGATGATCAGATGGAGGCGGACACTTCATCTGCCATGTACCACCCCAGCACTGGGTATGAAGAATATATATTCCCTGACCTAACAATCAAGAATTCACTAAGGAAAAATAAACTCCAGGCTCAATTATTCCTCAGGACAGCTGTTATGTCTGTGTCGCCATTAACTGCAGTGTAGTGGCTGCTGACTACTCTGGTACAAAGAAGGGAAGAGCCAAGCATGCAGACTCCTGGGCCCCCAATCCTATTTAGCTGTGGCAATTAATGAGGCACCACTATGGCTGAGTTTCTCACTGCAAGACCACCTCCATGACCCCTATGTCTGTCAGCAGCAACAGAAGCACTGACCTGGCCAAAACATCTTTGGTGCTACCAAGAAAGCTCAGCACTGGAGGGTAAATCCATCATTCAGAAGGGTGTAGCACCATAGGATGGTATTCCTGTTTTGTTGTCTGCAACCAAAAAGCAATGTGTGAAGGACAGAAGAGATTCTTTTTTTTCCCCTTTGCTCCTGCAGATACCCAATGGAGCCAGACACACGCACAAAGACAGACCCCTGTACAGCCATCCATGTACTGCCACAGCCACTGCAGTGTTTTTCTACACCCACATTTGCCAAAAACTTGTTCCTTGCAATACCCAGATGTTGTCCTTCTGCAGAATATCCCAACGACACTGAGGTAAGAGATTGGCACCCGCTTCTCCTACAACAGACCTGCAACCCCCTTCCCCAGCATAAACCCTTGTTACCATGCAAGCTAGTTTTCCACCAAGGAGATTTTACTAATTCCTGTCTTATACCTGATAATGAAATAGCTCAAAATATAAGGTGCAGGAAAGAGGAAGCTTTTAACTGAATTCATACTGCATTCTACCGTTCCTAATTTGATGACCGTCTATCAATTAAGAAAGTAGTTGCATAAGCTTTTTGGGCAGGCTACAGCCATTCAGACCCCTCCTTCCACGTGGGTGAATCAGTGGATCAGTCTCAGTGCCTTCTGCTGGCACCCAGTTCCATCTTTATGTGTCCCTGCAGTGTTCACCCAGAGTATTCATGTAGCACAGCTAAAGGAATTCTCATTGTGGATGGACAAAAAAGGAAAAAATATGATTTTGCTCTGATTTCTAGAACATCAAAGGGTGATCCAAAGTAAGAAAAAAAAAAATGTTCAGTTTACTCCTTGCAAGGCAGGAAACTAGAAAACTATGCCTGGAGACTTACTACTTTAATTTGTCAGTGTATAGCATGCTTCTTCTGAGAGCTTTCACTGTAAAGCACCACCAGTGTGGTCCAAAACAATAACAGGCTGTTTGTCAGGCAAGAAGAAAATCCACAGGATTTTGTTATGCCATGGGACACCAAAAAATGGAGAACAGACAGTGGAAAAAACACATTACTGCAGCCTGTGAGTAGAGGACTGCCAAATCCAGAGAGTGAAAAACAAAAAGGGCTGTAACCTATACTGGATAATATCAGAGACTACAGTAAAAAGGTTAAAAGAAATCATCCCTTCCTACCACATGTTTATTGCCTGCCTTTGTTTGGGCTTACAAGCCTGAAGGCTCATTTTTCCCTCTTGATCACTGGTCTTGGGGATTTTTTTTGTCATCATTTGTTAAAAGATGTTGCTTTTCTTCAAAGAGCTCACATAGAGTTCAGTGTAGAATTAGACAGTGGTCACTCCAGAAGAGGAAACACCAAACAAGTATACTAACAGGGGGAGAGAAAAAACACATCCCAAAAGAGAGCAGTCCAGCAACAGAGATGTACACAGTCTCCCTCGTAAAATGTGACAATCAATATAACAAAGAGAAATTAAATTCTTGCCAACCCTCTGATAGACATTGTGCATGCTGAGCCCGTATATTTCCTCCTCTTCCTCTCTGCTTTAAGAGGGGACATTAGTTGAGCCAAATATGAAGCTAAGCCTGTCAATAAAGATTTATTGGCTTGCTGACAAATTTTGTCAGTTGCCTGAAGCACCATCAGAGAGAGATTCAGTGAAGGCAGGACTACAAGAGTTGCTCAAGAAAGCATCACTCAGACTGATAGGGGCTAACCACTGTGTATGTTTGCCTAAACTGCCAGCTAATTGAGGTGGGAAATGACTTCTCAAGAAGACCGACACTCCTCCTGATCTTGATTAACTCCCTTTGTATTGTGGTTTACAGAAATATGTCAGCGTTCTCCATCAATCTGCCAGCAAGTCTTTTCTCTAGCATATTTCAGCTTGCCACTTGGCCTTTCACTGCAGATAGGTGCTGCCACAGCTGATACAGCTCCTGCATGACATCAGGGAGCAGCGCTACCTCTTCCCACTGGTGCTGACCTTCCTCCTTTGCAGTAAAAGTGAAGCAATCCAGGAACTTCAAAGAAAACTGGTGTCCTGGAGTAGTTGCAGTTGTGCATTTGTAAGTGAATACTTCTCAGGTGTCTTTTCAAATCCTCCCTATGAGTCAGAATAGTTTTAAAGAGATTTGGGAACAATGCCATTTGAGAATAATGCTGCTGCTTTGAACACTTATCTATACAGGATCTAATCCAGTAAGGCTCTGCTCCAAAATGAAAATCTACAGCCAACAATACAGAAGCCCACTTAAGAAACAATTACCCAGTTTTAAATAGCTGGAATAATTAGCAGGAAATATTCTACTTGCTTAATCTGTCATTTGGTCATCATAATGTTTACATAATATTCAAGAGCCAAAAGAAAAGCAGACTTAAAATTCACATTTGTTTTATATATATATATAAATATATGCCAGATCATTAAAAGAGATAAAGACCAAGAAAGACTCACTTAATTTGCAGAGCGCCAGGAAGCTAAAACTTTTGTTATATTTTCTATTTCAATGCCATCAAAAGAAAAATCTTTCTCATCCCTGCATGGAATTATACAGCTACATATTGATTTTTTATCATCTTCACCACTGCAGAGTCTGTGCATTTTCCAGCTGTGGCATAAAAGGTCCAACTACCTTTTCTCCTCTCTTGCCTAAGTGGAGGACATGCATGGAAATTGAGTCTGCATGAAAGATACCTCCTGCAGTGCTCCACATGCCAACATTAGTGTGATGGAGGAGAGTACAGAGAAAGATGAGCATAGAAACGATATATGAAAACCAAATGGAAAGATCTCTAAGCTGGACATTTTGTAAAATATTCTCCTACTGTGTTAACAGGTTAATTTCTCTCAACTTCTCAGATTAAAGTTGTTCCTTCATACCTTAGGTAGGATTTATTTTTGTTTTATAAATGCCAGCGTCCTAGAGTCGTTTGCTTTCTTATAGGTGACAGAGACAAAAGGTGAATAAACAGTCACCTACAATAAACAATAAACAATCATCTTACAATCTTGTTGATCTGTATGAACAGACACAGAGAGGAATTCTCATTTAGGAGAAGGAAGAAATCAACTTGAATTGATTATGGACCAGCCTGTGAATGCTGCCTTTTTTTTTTTTTTTTTTTTAAGATAGGATGGGTTAATTTCGCAGTTCTACACAATTTATCTGTGCTGAGCTGGAAGAGTGTTGAGTGGGAAAGGGTTTCATTGTCCACTAGGGCCTTATGGCTCTTCAACACCCACCACTTCTGCCTCATGTCAAAGAAAAGCAAATAGGTTTATTAAATAGCTGTCAGGCCGAATGAGGCTGTACAGAGAACAAACAGAAGGGAAATTGGATTAGAGGCAGAGTACATGCCACACTAAACAAGGGTACAGATTTACAGCTTTCTTGGTATAACCGGACAAAGGACTTTGAAGATGAGTTTTGGGGTGGGGGAAGCCAGAGTCTGGGGAAAAGGGGCACTCATCCTCCTCAATATCTGGGAGCACAGAGGTGAAGGTACTCCTCCTCTTTTCCAACTCCTAGCTGTATTTCTCCAGCACATCCTCTCAGCAATTGAATAGAAAAATACCCAGGCTGTCCCTTGCCCACCTCTCTCAGGGAAGATGCCTTTACCCTGACCTTCCCAGGCATCAGTCCTGAATCACACCATCTAGCCCAGCAGAGGCAACAAGAGAGAAAAGGAGTCATGGCAGAGCTACAGAGAATTAAACTTTCACTGATAAAAGCTTTGGCTCACAGGCAGGCTCAGAGAGGTTGGGCTCTTTTGCAAGTGGCTGATAGTTATTCCCAGCGAGACCACGGCCAAATTCTCACCACAGAGGAGAAAGTGCCAAAATATTTTGAAGTCATTTTTAGCTAAAAGAAAAGGGAAGAAAAATGCGAACACCCTCTCCAAAGGGATTGCAGGGGCTAGTAAAGAATAATGCACCAAGTGATGGAAGGAGCTATGTGTTTCACGCTGGAAAGCTGCTGTCCTCAGCTAATTGCATTTGCAGTAACTGGAACTATTACCTGTGTTGCTAGAGCTGCCTGAACTTTTCTTTATGTTGAGTGAGGAGACTATACCACATCACTCAGAGCACAGTAACTGACTCCCCCATGAGAAGAAG
>JAYRBT010000082.1:46482716-46512213 GCA_036023395.1 Myiotriccus ornatus
TGATCTCAAGAGCACGGGCTTTCAAGAGCGCAGAGCTCCTTTGTTGTCCTCATAAAGGTTACGGCTTAGCTCCCATCTCTGTAACAGAGCAGGTAAATGTTCTGCTTGGCTGTGCATTAACCTGCTTATTTGCATCATCAAAGTGCATATAACCACCATTTCCTGAAGTTTAAATTGACTGATGCTGGGATTTTTCCTGATTTGCTAGCATCTGTTAGTGGAGTTTGTCTAGATCTCAGAAAACTAAGAAAACACGGGAGAGCAAATGCATGGGATGCATTTTTCCATAACAAGTTGTCAGATTTTAACTTTGTGTTTGAACTCACCCCTTCTTAGCAAAAAGAACATTCCTACCTCTTTCTATAGAAAATGTGCAATAAATGTGTGAACAGGGACAACCCCGCACTTTCCTATAAATTTCCAAGTCACCATTCTCCTAGTGACAATATAACTTTTGATGTCTTCCCTCTTATAGCTTGAATTTGTTTCTCATTTTCTGAGTTATTTAAGCACATGGTGGCCATTTTTCTCTCTTCAGCTCTTGACTGTGTCACATGCTTTTATATTTCTCAATCACAGCAATTTCAAGGATAATTTGTCTTCAGATCAGTATGCATATGGAGTCTTCCTTGATTATTTAAATTGCAGGAATTTGAAGAGCAGTTGTCAAGATCAGCACAAGGCATTAAAATGGTGCCAAGACACCTTGACATGATGCTGCAAAAAGAAGAGTTTTCTTTCCTTGTCTGGTCTGTGTACCATATTCTCCAATCCAAGCTCACTTAAAAAGGTCTCAAAGGTTTAATGTAGCATAACAAGACATTAGCGGATCCATTTTCACTCACATTCATTATCCAAGACAAACTCTGGCTTTTCTGTACTCCATCAAAAAATCCTTAATTTTAACAAATGAACCCGTGGAATTCTTTGAATAGTTACTGTATCAGCATCTGTATAGACGACAGCTGACACCATGAGGAACGATTCAGATACTCTGGTAAACAGAACAAGAATAGGAGTTTGAAGAAAAAGGAGAGTTCGGAGTTTTTGAAGAGGGAAAGTGCAATGAGGATAGCCTGTGTCACTCAGCTACTAAAATCTTATTTCTCAAGTTCTTAGCCTGAAAATATGGATACCCCTCTAATAGTTAAGGACTGGATCAAGAACTGTATTCCAGTTGACCAAAACATGAATTATCTTATGTCCTTGGTAAGCACAATGTGTCATCTGACTAATAAAGTCATTGTAAAGATAACCAGGTGACTTGAGGGATTCTGACAGTTTTAGTATGAATGGGATTACCCACATAAATTGACAATGTTTTTCCCTTCACCTGGTAGGGGAAGGGAAATGTCCCAGCAACCTAATCTCACAGCTGGGCTTGGAAGCCTCCCTGCACGGCCATACCAGAGTAGTAAGGGCTGAGAGACACCATAAACCCATCCCCCAGGGTGCTGCTGCCTCAGAAGGGGAACAGCAAGCTGTCATCCCCAGCACATTATCTGCTGTCCAAGTGACAGGCGCCTGTCAGCAGCAGCCAAGCAGAGCCGTCACAAGTGCTGATCCTCCTGGTCCAGGAACGGCTCATCCAAGGCACCCACTGGCTTTGGCTCACTGTGAAGGCCAAGAAATTAGCTGCTGTGCTTCAGGCACAACTTGCTGCCTCTCTAAGCTTAGTAGGTGTAAACACAAACCACAAAATTAAGTATCATGGTGGAAAGTGCCTTGCACAGCAGTCACGCAGTGGCACGTGATAAGGATACAATGGCAAGAGGATCCAGGCAAAATCCACCTCAGAATGCTCAGGGCTTATTGAACTTACAAGAAGTCATGTTTCTTTTGTCTCGACACTGTGAAAATTCAAAGGCTTCCTCTCCTTCTTCCCACCAGTTTGTCAGGAGCCAAGACTATTGTTACCAGAGAGTGGCTGAAATCTTTCCTAATGTGCTGCAGGAATTGAAAGCGAAAGCCTGGTTTCGAGTGCATTTTTGCAATGATTCAGTCAGCCTGGTTTGGGATGCTGTGGCTGTGCTTAATTTTATGGTCATATTACATGCTGATAGATTTTTTTTTTTATTTTTATTTCACTAACAGAAAGCATCAGTAACTTGCTCGTGAATTATCTAAACAGTTTCAGCTCTCTCGATAACGAAACATAAATCAGAGGCAAGTTGATTAGTAGAACGCTTGTAAAATATTGCATATATGCCAGTACTGGTAAAAGAGCATTCAAAGCCAAATGTTATAGGCTTTAGCCTGTTGGGTGGAAATAAAACAGCTAGAACTACACACATGTCAAGTGTTAATTATTTGTACTGCAGCAGTGCACGCTGGTAGTAGCTACAAAATAGGTCAGCACAGGGACAGAAGGCTGGCCCTACTTTATTTGGGACTGAGAACAGGATGTATCTATATTTATAACGAGGAAGATTTTAAGGAAGTGATGACTGTGGGTAAGCCTCTTTCCTCGTCATCAGTAGTGAGACTC
This sequence comes from Myiotriccus ornatus, assembly GCA_036023395.1. Lineage (NCBI taxonomy): Eukaryota > Metazoa > Chordata > Aves > Passeriformes > Tyrannidae > Myiotriccus > Myiotriccus ornatus. The sequence continues at coordinate 46,485,205 of JAYRBT010000082.1, forward strand.
ATGCACTTTATTAGGAATAGATTTAAGACTACACAAGCTTCAACAGGAAAAGGGTTAGAGTAATAGCAGTCCCTACTGTAAATCCTACCCATTATGAATAGACTGATGTTGAATGAGAGAGCAACATGGTAGAATCACAGTAATTCAAATAATGATGCAAACATAGCAATAAATCTGAAGTTACACATCATTATGAGTTTCAATTCTGGCATTAATCAGAATATGTGTTTAATTGAGACCACAGTACAGCTTTCCTCAGAAGCCACAAATGGATAGTATTAGTTTTACAAAACCAGGCTCTCCTGCAAGAGCCACCAGGCCTTGCTTTTTCTATATGGACTAAAAAAAATCAGCAGATAATGTACCATTAGGTTGCTTAGTGGCTTTGACTGACCAGAAATTTTGCCTTGAGCAAGTTTCCTGCAAAATTGGGCACATGATAGGCCTGCAGACAAAAGTGTCATGCTAGATATGGAGACCAGACTTGACTGATTAACATACACTACAATATAGAAGCAATTATTAAGGTGTTTGGAACATGACAGAAGCAGCAGATTGATCAGCTTCCAAAACAAGCTGTAGATGATGTCCAGTTTCTGGTAAAAGTACAGTAAAGAAAAAACAGCCAAACCTCAGAAGCCACTGAAAGCCTCAACCAACCAACCAAAAACAACCCAGAGACTGAGGTAGTCAAGTTTCAATAATCCGCGAAACTACTGAAGCAATAAAGTGGAAACAAGTGAAAAGAACATGGGCTGCAAGTTAAAACCTTAGTAAAAATGTAGACCAGATCTGCACCAGCAAGCAGTAACACTGCAGTAGGAGGGGATCTGCAGAGCAAACCAAATGGTGGAGAGTGCCCAGCTTCACCATGCACACAAATTAAGGGGTGCTTCAGCCTGGCTCTCGCCCAGTTCCCCCAGACTTAGACCCTGTTAGTTGGAGCACGCTGGGCACACAACTTCTGCTTTCAGTCCATCTAGAAGAAACAAGGCTTGTAACCTCCAGGTCTGCCTCCCAACACAAACCAAAGCATGTTAAGTGGGAATGTATGGAAGACAGACTTCAAAAGTGCCCCTGCACTACACTGATATGCTAACATAGGGGGAGCCTCGCTTATCTAAAAGTAGACCTGCATTGCAGAAATTTTCTGTTCAAATTTTGAAACACAGTATTTTTCATTCTGCAGTGGAACATCTTTTAAGGAATGTATTGATTGCAGTATTCTGCAACACACACAAAAAAATAAGTTATCATGATGCTAGACACCATGATACGTGCTTTAACCTTTGGTCAGCCCTGAAGTAATCAGGCAGTTGGACTATGCAGCCATTGTAGGTCCTTCTCAACTGAAAATATTCTATCCTAGACTTCATAATCATGCCTGGGTCTAACACAGTGGAGAGAGCAGCTTTTTACCATTATGTCTCTCAAAAAAAACCCAACACTGAATCACTTGACTTCAGCGTGTATGGGAGACTGATGCATGGACTGGTGTCCTGCAAGACAGGACAAAACAAGCTGCTGTAACACTGTGCTGACTATAACAGCATGGATGCACGTGTCCAAGGTTCACTACCCAGAGATGTTAGAGCATTCTTCCTACTGACACGCACAGCAAAATTTGCTCATTGTGGTAACCAAGCTGCTCATGTTAGTTCACCATTTTGGTGGCATCTTTGAACTACCACATAAGGAAATAATCTAGGACTGGCAGCAGGAAATATCTGTGATCACCTCCTAGTATGCAAGTTATTCCACTCTCTGCCAGCAGCTTCCCTCCCTTTTTTTTTCTGAGGACAGAATGGGCCTTTTGAATAAGATACCAAGACGCACCAGGTCAAATTTAGCCTTGCAGCCCATGGGTTTATACAATGCGTTTGTAGATATCTGTACAGCCTCTGGTTTAATACCAGCTTCAGTGGTTCAGGTAAATGCTATCAAAAAAGGTATATGGTCACACAAATTTCTCTAAGCAGCCAGACTGTGACCACACCAAGAAGTCTAAATGCTTAACTGTGACTTTCTAAAAATCAGACCATACAAGCTACACTTAGTTCTCTTGCAAGTTTTAGAACAATCTGCTTGTCCGGTGGCGTTGAAAAGATGCAATCCTAAGCTAAACTGCCTGAACGTCTCAGTTAAGGTGGTATTCTGTCATTCAGACAGACACTATTTGTCTGTCATCCTTGAGGGGTGGTCTTTGGGTCATGGAGGATGGGTAGGTATTGATACTGGACTGCTCTGAAACCTCTTTCATAATACAGTGATGGAGGAAAGTTGGTTAATGACAAAGAAAGACTTTCTTTAGTATTATGATTCCTTTTTGGACAAGGATCTCACTTCAATAAACACATTTCAAAATAATCACCACCAGTTCACTGGTCAAGGACAAAGTGAATCTCCCCAGTCAATTTGACATAATTCTCTTTGATTTGAAGTTTATCTACTATTTGATAAATCATGGCCTGTCATCTTTCAGGGCTGGTTACAAGAAAAAGAGGTCCTCAGTGACAGACAATGCCATCTGTCCTTCACCCTCTCACATTCCAGGCTCTCTGAACATTGAATTTAGATTTGAGTCCCTTCCCAGATGGTATCAAAAAGGCAAAAATTTTTTTGCTCATTGTTGATAGGCGAAGTCCCAGAAAAGTAATACATTAAACCCTAACCTGCAGCTCCAGAAAAAAACCAGGACTGGTAGTTGTTTGCAAAAGCCTGAATTAGAGACCAGTGACTTGAGATAAGATAGGCAATCAGCTCTGACTCTGCCACTGCAGACTTCTGGTCTACTTGCAAGAGAAGACATGTCATCGTTACTCTTGACAGTCCCCAGGATTTCAGGGAGATTGCCTAGCAGTCACAGGAGAAAGAGGGAAATGAAACAGGACTCTTAGGGAAGAATAAAAGACATTAAGAAAGAAGGTCTTAGCTTTATTTTTAACAGAGAATCTACACCAGCTCTGAGTAAGGTTAGATATGGTTGCATATGTCATCTCAAGATCCTTGGGCAGGGAAACTGTGGCATATTGATGTAACAGATTTTGTTGTTGCATCAATCCCTTATATAAGGGTCTCATTGTCAGAAGAAGCCTCAATAAAATTCAGATTATTCTTTGCATTGTTCAGTAGTTACTTAAATAACATAGTTTTTTAATTAGAATTTCTGCCTAATCTGCCTATTCCTCATAGGCAAATAAACTGGCCATCTTACCACCTGAAACACATTTTCCTAGACATTTTATGTAGAAAAAAAGGTCGCATGCTACATTAAATCCACAGCCTCTGTCAAGAAGAAAACGGATCACAGCTGTACATCCAACTTAGTGTTCGAGCACTGAAGCAGTAGGACTGAGGAGGTCAGTCCACAGGAATGGTTTCCCAGGCACGTTTCTGAGGCTCACATTAACCTCTCCAACAGGTTGGCAGCGTGGCAGAACCCTGGATAGCATGTGCCAAATGTGAGTTGCTAGCACTGCAGCTCCGCAGAAGCTGCTGTAGCTCTCACCTGTGGCAGGCTCTATTGCTGATGGCTAGCTAGGGAGGATGAGAGAAAGGTGCTAGTCCGTGGATGGTTGTATTCTGGGGAAAACCTCGCTTGATATTAATTCTTCTCTCCAGCGTAATTTGTGTACAAGCATGTGTCATTAAATAAATAATTATTCTGCTGCAGTTTCTCAGGAGGCTACAAAAATACTTTGCACCTGCTTCTAGTTATTAGAGATGATACCTTATACCACCATGGGGGAAAAAATGTTTTAGCAAGGATCTGCTCGTGAAGAAGGTTTACTTGCCAAGTTGTTCTTGACTGGTTGAGCTGGTTGCTGTTCTCAAAAATGTTCATCTACTGTCAGGGGTACCCAGAGAAATACAATACCACTCATCTATAGCCAGACCATTCCCTGGATTGGAACCAAAATCAGCAGATGAAAGTGGTTATGAATCACAAAATGGTTTGGTGGAGAAAAGGCAGAAGGGCTGTTCGAGGGATTTTCTCCTATTATGGTGCACAGTCCCAGTCACAGAGAGCATATGGGTCTTTACCTGGCTGTGTGGCCACCCCATTTCCCAGGCTGTTACACCCTCCCTAGTCCAAGTCTGGGCTGCTTCTATCATCTCTACTTATGTGATGGCTCTTGCTGAGCCATTTGACACCAAACCCACTGCACATGTCACTTGATTTCTTTGTACCTTCCTCAGCAAACACGAATTGGAAATTCTTCACAGGAGAGTTCTCCTTTCTTCCCCCAAAAGAAAGATCTCCTTCTCTTATAAGGTAAGATATAAGCGATATATCATGACACTACTCAGAACAGAACCATAGGAAGATGGTTATTGCAGTAAAACCTTCTTTTCAGAGACAAATAAAATGAAAAGCTCAGAAGCCTCTTGCTTTTGGTCCCAACCTTCAGGTCAGTATACCGGGAGGCATACGTGTGTACATTTGTATTTTATACAGCCTTTCTTCTTCCTTCCCTCTACAGTGCTCTAAAGACCACACAGTATGCAGCATTTGGAATTTTCCTTTTTTTTTTTTCCCCCCCTCTGGAGCTCATTCTAAAGTACTTCCACAGATATTTTTCTTGCTTTGTGTTTCCTCTGTAAGCCTTAAAAGACTTGGCAACACAATTTCCCTGGCTGGTATAAATACAGCCATAGATATTTTTAAATCACAAAAGCAAACCCTCCTAGCCCCCCCTCCCTCCTCCCCAAAACCCATATCATGCAAGCATCTCTCTCCTTCTTCTGATGGAAGTAATTTCATTATTTTAAAAGCACTTATGCAACCGACAGAGGCGACACCATGTGTGTGTGCATACACAAGCCTCCTCAGGAGTCAATATGATTGTGCCCTCTTCCTACTTTCTCCTTTCTCTATCCTTTATCAGTATTAATAATTTTCCTTTACATTTGAACCAGGTGCAGGTTGATATCCACTCTATCTATCTTAAACATGAGTTTCCAGTGCGCAGTGTTAAATCCAAGCAGGTTGCTACCTTTGGTGGAAAGGGCACAGAGAATGCCCTGTTGATGACTTATACAAATCCAGTTTAATCATGTAAGTCGCTTCCTCTTAACAAAGCAATGATCTCCTGACCACTAGAATAACCCTACACACCTCAAGCCCCTGTGCGTGCTCAGGAAATCTTCATTTATTGCAGTGGTTCCCCTTATTCTGTAGCAAACTAACCGCAGTGTGACTTCTCCCCAGAGTTTGGAAAAGGTGTTTATCAATTTTTTTTTGTTTGTGACTGTTCGTGAGTGGGGAGAAGACAGGGTGGGTGTATGTGGGTTTTTTGTTTGGTTGGTTCCTCTTTAATTAAAGGGCAATTATGCTTGCTGTTTCCCAGGTACAAATTTAGAATCCCTTGCATAACATTGCTTCCTACTTGTCCATTAATTTTTTTTTCTAAAATCTGCTTCTACTAATACACTTCCAACTAAGAAAAGCAGTTACCCACACTACATACGGCCTGAAAGGCAGCATAAGAAGCAGCTAGAGACAATGTTGACATAAAGTGAGACACACTCCCGACCACTGAACCAAGGCAGTCTGGACTGAAACACTCATTCCAGATACCGTAAGGAAGTACTGAAATGGGAGTATCTCAGACAATCCATTTTCCCTCTCATCCCCTGAAAAGTTAAGCATCCCAAGGCAGAAGAGGCACTGTTTTTGACCCCTGACAGTGACTTTTGTTAAGCAGTAAAAGTACCCAGTTTTGTGAAGGAAATTGTTTGTACAGCCTTTCTTCTGTTATAAACAGTTGCACTTAAATGTACAGCTTAACAGGAATAGTGTGGCAGATGGAAAAGGAGACTGATATTCAACAATCCCACCTTTTTCTGGTGGGCTATGGGGAGGAAGAATACTGCTGTTCAAATGTCAACACCTCCTAATCAAAACTCCTGTCCCTGCAGAGCAGAAAGATCTAGGCCCATGGTGACAACATTCAAAGAGGGCAAATAAAGGGCTGCACATTATGTCTTAGCACCCAGTAATACTGGAGCTTCTTCAGACTAAGAAACTAAAAAGGTAACCTGAAAATTCCAAAGATAGAAAATTCGGATTATACTAGGGTGTTAGAGAGGAAAAACTATTTATATAAGTATACTGATTCCTTGTGCAATTCCTGTTCTCAGGTGTGTTTAGAAGCAAGTTGCTGGAAAGGGGTCTACAGAAGGCCCTAAAATCAAATCTCTTCTCTCTGCTTTGTAGACCTGCACGGCATAGAGTGTGGGACCCTCATCAATCAGCAGAGTGGCTGATAAAAGCAGGAGTTCTTCCAAGAGCGGGGGCCTTGGGCTAGTTGGTAGTTGCAGTAACCTTAAGAGCGAGAGAAGAGTTCGTGTCACAGTGGTCACTGAGCACACCGTAGCATAAATGCTCCCCTGCCCATCTCTTTATGAACTTTAATGTCCATTAAGCGTTAGCAAGTCCTGTTGCACTCTGCTTTGCTGGCCTCAGAGTTTCTACTTCAGCCATATCTCCCCAGTACTGGTCTTTTTTTTTTTTAATTGTCTTTTTGTATCTCCAAGTATCTGAACTTCCCCTCTTTCTCCAGACAGTTTTCCTACACTCATCATCTGTGTTCTGCATTTCCAGACACATCCTCTGAGCTGCCTTGAAACACATCTGAGTCTCCCAAGCTCCAGTGCACTGGAGGAGGCAGGGAGCAGCGAGGGGCAGGGTTCTCCCAACATGAGGCTTGTGTGAAAGGGTCAGCCTTAGGAGACCAAAACTCAAGTTTGACTATAAGCAGAGCCAGCACACAGCTATGGTGATGAATCACACAGCCTGAAGAGTGCTCTTCCCCCAAATGCACGTGGCTTCCCTGCTGCAGAAAGAGCCATGGTTGCAGAGGATAAAGGAAACTGTCAGTGGTTTAAAAGTCTCACCATGCTGACTTTTATTATTCAGCATGATTTCAAACAGGAATATTCTATTTGCTTGGGAAACTATGGATTGTAATTATTTTTTTGGAAGGCAGACGAAAGAAAGTCTCTGTGCACCTCTTTCTGTTCTCAGTGCAAGAAGTCAGTAAGCACTTTTTGCCCCTGTCAAGGAAGAAATAAAAGATACCTCAGAACAGTGATGTCACTGCAGCGTTTAAGTATAATTTACTTAGTTTCTTTACATTGACTTATTTTCATCTAACTGAAACAATGCTTTCCATCCTCAGAGGAGTGAATATTCAAGTTACCTTTAAAATACTACAGAAGACACCTACAGATTGTATAGTAACACCTTATTTTTCTTAACTCTTGCAGTCTCCAGCAATATTTCTTTGTTTATACATTTGGTCAACTGTACAAGTAACACCGAAAAGACAAGAGTAAATACATGAGCAAATATTACAGGAAGTAATTGTCAGCATGAGATAAACTCCATCTGGAGAAACATCAACAGAAGATCTGTGATGGACCTGCAGACAAACAAACCTCTAGTAGATATCTAACATCACAAACCTTTACCAGGACTCCCATAAAGGCAGCATGAATACAGTGCTACGCCTTGGGGCAAATTCCTTTAAGGAAAATGAGCAATATTGTGCTATTAGCTAATGGCACAGTATTGCTCATTTTCCACAGGCATACTTGGCAAAGGAAGACGAACTGTGGAATAAATGTCAGGAGGAGTAAGAACTGGGGAAGCAATGGCAAAACAAACATAAAGAACTGCCTCCAGATGTTTGGGCAGATCCCCTTTTCCTCTGATCAATGGTGGAACAAAACTGCAGCTGCTCTTGTGTCTGTTCAAGATTTATATTAAAAATGAAAGCATCAGCATTTGCCTGTCCTGCTTCAGGGTGTGCTAGAGTCACCCAGGCTCCAGCAGAACATAATCTGCACGTGGAGGTTAACATGGTTGAATCAATCTGATCATGGATGAAAATTCAGCTGCTATCGATTCCCCGCTTACACTGATTGCCCTTCCTGGGTCAGAATGGAAGCCCGTCCCATTGTTCAGTGAATACAGTATTCTGTTCACTACATCAATTATCCTGACCCCAGGGGGTCCAAAAGCCGCCCCACTCACCCATTTACAGTGACAGCTGTCATGCTAATGAATCCACATTGACATTATAATTAAACCATTACACAAAGCGAGGCCTCACTCTCAGCTGTACAGCCAACACACATCAGGCCACTTTGGGGAGGTTGCCTATTAGAAATGTGGTACAGTAAGATGAGGTACCCCTCAAGTTTTAGAAGACGAAAAATGCAAGCAGAAGATGCAAACTTAGAGAGGGCTTAGAAAACAAGGACAGCCCTTGAACTGACTTTTGCTTTCCTCTTTAGGGCAGCTTTTGCTGAAGAGGTAGTTTCATGACAGATGCCTGACAAGTTTCCTTTTGGAGTACATCTTACAAAAGAAGGAGCACTTCAGGGCAGTAACAAGCTTCACAAGCAAGGTCAGAAGCACAAAAATACCCACACCCTCTGCACTCAACTCACCTGAGCTAGAGATCTGACACTTCACAACCAGACCAAGGGAAAAAAAATTCAACCCAAATACACACCAGTTAATGTACGTGAATGACAGGCGTTCAAGAGGAAGTGGGGGCTGCTGGGTACCACATTTGTATTCTGGTTAGCTGGAGCCTTGCTCCATAGGAGCACTGCAACTGCACTCAAGCCATAATGCTCTCTGAGTTCCTTTACATGCAGCATACCCTTTTCAAGTTTGGCTACTGCTGACCAACAGTTTCACCTTCAAAAGGTTTTTTGGTGTTTTGATAGTAAGGGATTGGGTGGACAGAGGTAGCTTCCTATCATACAGAGGGCTGTGGCTCTTTGCAGAGAGAAATGTAAGTGGATGGAGAAGGCTGAAAGAGAAAAATATTGCTATTTCAGGGGAAAAAAAATGGTCTTCTGTTCTATCCTGTGAGTACAGATCTTCCCAAGTAATACTTTACAGTTATATAGCAGCTTATTACATATAATTTAATAGTCACTGAAATATTTTTTTCAAGGAAATATGAATTACATGTCCTCACTGAGATTTAGAATACAGTCTACAGAAAGGCCGTGTTATCAGGAGCATGGAGGTCATCAGTTTGATAGTTTGAAGTCACACAGTCTCTCCTTGGCAATACAGAAGGGTTCTCTTCCTCTACCCATATTTATTTTATCAGGAGTCTCTACCTGGAGTCTGAACACCAAAGGATTTAAAAGCTGTATTTTATTTTTTTTATAATACAGTGCATTCAAGTACAGGTAGCTCCAGGATGTTATTCCATGTTGCTGTTTGGGAGCGAATTCTCATATTTGAGTACTGAAAATACACTCAGTACAATGCTTTATCTCAGGATTTCAAGTTCGGTAAATTTAAGGATATGGCTGTTCTTCAGCAGAGGAGATTACCTGAATTTACTCTGAGGCCTTTGTGAACATCCTGAAGTGATTTCAGATCTATCAGAATAAAGAGGAATCAGTTTGTTCCTGGGTCTATCTAGAGACTCCTGTATCCATATTGAAAATCTTTAGCAGAATTCAGCTTTCACATAACCCAGGGATTGTTGGGCAAGCTATGAAGGTTTGACTTCTCTGCCCTTTCAGGTCATTAAAAGCTGCCTGAAATGCACCCTGTTGGTTTCTAGCACTGCTGAAGGTCATACGGGTTCTGCATATACCATGTTAAATAAGTTCCTTCCAAAGCAAAACTCATGGCAGAGAGTCAGTTGTCCACACCATCCCTGACCAAAAAAAAAAAAAAAAAAAAAAAAAGGTGGACTTTGTGTCCTTAATTACTCTGACAGAGAATAAATTCAAATTTAAAAATAAAAATCTAATCAAAAAACTTTTCTTTTACCTAGAAAATTCAGATGTCCTATAATAGATGGAGATGCTTCAGTCATTTTCCCTATTAAAAGAAAGCACAGTTTAGCACTTCTGAATGTTTTTTAGATTTACCTTCTTCAACTGATAGCCAGCATGTTTCTTTCCTCCTTTCAGCTCCTCTCTACTAAAGAGCACTTCATATCCTGAAGTGAAAACCAGAAAGGAACAGACATATAAGGCAGATCATGGAGTTGACCTCTCACAAGTTGGGAAGTGCCAGAACCCTGTGACCCTTAAATCAGCCCCTGAGTGGTGAACATGTTACACTGTCCTTGACTCTTGTTACTTCGCACAGAGCCCATGCAGTACACAAGGTACACGCCCAGCTATGCAGCCACCATCAGTAGAAGAACAACACTAAATTCTTATAAATCACAGGAATTACTGAGGAAGGGCACACTGGGAATATCATGTGGCATCATGCAGTGTTCCACACAAATGATCAGAAGAGCTAAAAGTCTTAGATCCCACATTACCATATTAAGCCAGTCCAAAGCAAATATTTAATACTGGAAGGGGATATAACCTGTTGAAATTATGGGCAGTTGGACCCTGGTCAACAATTTCAGTAGCAGGTTACACTTCTGGTCATACTTATACTGTTGCCACATGAACAGAACAAGATCTTAGAAATTTATTTATTTTTTAAATCAGCATAGTTACTTTGCCCTCCCGAGGGGTGTGCAAGTCTACAGAAGCTGAAGACTGCCTGTAATGTATGTTGTGTTATTCTGGTTTCCTAAACTGCACTTCGAATGATGGATGGGAGGCTGAAGCAGCTGATAACAATGCTAAATGTGGTGAGAGATCAAATATGCACCAGTGGCTCAGCTGAATTTGTGTAGCTGGCATTGAGCTGGGCTTGGGTCAAGAAACAGATGAAGTGTCCCGAGAGTGTGTCAGCCCTGGAGTCCTAGAAGCAGAGGGGTTTTATTGCAAAGCATTTTTCTCTTGGGGGATGGTGTGAAGGGAAAGAGTGGGACTTTTAAAAGCTATGAACATGATGACTTTTAACTGAGCATGCAATCAATGTATCAATAACTATAGTAATACCAAACAGATCAAAGCAATCAGATCAGCCTGCTCCTCTGCGAAAGGAAGGGGAAGGTGCACAGATAAAGAGGGCATCCGCTTTCACATTTTGTGCTACTTTCTTGTGCCCAGAACAGGGAGTTTAGATCTTTTTAAAGGACCTGACATTTTTACAGTGGGATTCTTCTCTTCCATGCATACTGTATCTCAGGGAGCCCAGTTAGGTCCAGCTTCACTCTTCTGAAGTCAGTCTTGCTTTGGTATATCTATGGCATCTGTTGTGCCTACCCTCTGATGGAACAATTTGCTAAAATCATCCCAAATCCACAAGTATTAATAGACCAGAACATTCATGGTTTTCCCATCAGAACCTTTTTCACGTGTGGATAAACCCCAGAACATTTTAGCCAATATAAGTATTTGCAAGTGCTGGAACGCTGGCTAAAAAGAGTTTCCCCTCTGCCTCGGTATATTTAATAAATTGTGATGGCAGGAGAGACATCAGTGACCAAGACAACACAGAGTTTGGCTGTAAGATAGCTGGTCTCAGCTGATGCAAGACAACTTGAACTGAAGGGCAAAGTTATACGTAAGGAAGACTTAATAGGACTCCAGGATAAGATATTCCAGGAAATAAATCTAAGCATGAATTTTTAGGCTTGCTTTTTGGTTCTTAGTATTTTAAGAATTAACATTATTCAAACACAGCCTTTACTAATTCAGGATGTTTACAGAATGGCCAAGGCCTCTGGACATTTCTGAATTATGACCAAGCAATGATGTTTGGATTTGGGCATTCAGTCAAGACAGAGGTGGAGAAGGGAGCAAAGAAGTCAGTAAGTCAAACCCCTCAATTTTGCATTTCAATATTTTACCTCTATTCATCTATGTCAGTCTTAACAATGAAGAGAGCTGCTTTTCAGTGCTCTGTCCCTTTTTACTGATGGGTCCCAAAGATCCCCCCAGTGTAATCCTTACTGCCTGAAATTTTACAAGATCCCCACAGCTCTTCAATTACCTTCGTTGGCCTGTCAAGACTCCAGCATCTCAAATTCAGTTAGCTGGTGTTTGGACCTCTGCCAAGGGCCAGCCTTTGCTCCTAATGACAGCCAGCTGAGGGGACACTGAGAGGGGCTGAATTCAATTTGCAGGCCCTCTAATCTGATTAAGGGAGCAGGGTTTTTATTTTCTCCAAAGTTTGCAGTAGCCAGGATGAATGATGGCCAAAGGATGAGCTGTCAACATCAACAAAGACTTGGAGACAAAAGAAAAAAAATGAGGGGGTATAAAAAAAATTTTTTTTAGAAGAGAAATGAGTCTGCTGTGATTGACAGCACAGCGAACTGTTGAGTGAATTGTTCAGGTGACAATGTTGTGTTTGCAGAGTGTCACTCTGTGTGGGCTGTTAAAGCAGGAAAGGATCCAGCTAACCAGGCAGATGTCAAATTCCAAGGGGAGCTTTTCTCTTTTTTTCTAAATAGATCCAGTGTCCAGTCTCCACTAAATATTGTGCTGTTCTCCCATCCTGATCTAAAATATGTACTATTTTTTGTTTTCTACTTCATGATACTCTATTACAACTACTCAATTGCAACAAAAACTTACTCTATAGCCACGCACACTCTAAACTTCTCATTCTTCCACATCTGAGTGTTCTGTCTTCTTGAATGGACTTGAGCATCACTCGACTAAAGGCAGGTATCTCTTCACATTAAAGCACTCTCCTTAAGCATACTGGTCTTATTTTATTCACTTCATGATACAGCTACGGCAGTCTAACACCACTTTGTTTTCTTAAAGTTTGAACACCCACTCAGGTAATCTTTATTTTTTGTGTCACCAGAACATGAGCCCAGAGGAAGATGGTAAAGCTGTGGCATTCTGCAGGCTCTGCTCTTCCTCTCCTGACACCTACTAACTTCCTCTCCTGACACCTACTAACTATGTACTTATTTATTTCTACTCACTTAAGTCAGATCTTGGGAACAATTATTTAAAGGAAAAGCCTTCTCTGATGAACATTCACAGAGCAGGCTTGGAGACCAATCCAGTACAAAAGGCTCATAACACAACACAAGAGATATTCATACACTCAGGATTTCCATTCCGAACGTTTTTGTGGTCTTGAGTCCATAAAACACGAGCAAAGTGAGCAGGTCTGGAGAAAGAGATGCTAGGAGAGAACCCTGATTCCAGATCTGACCCTGCAGTGTCGCAGCATCCTTGACTTTGATATTGGAGTGACACCAATATGATTCACAGCCCTACAAAGACCATGATGACTTCATCTATCCATAAGAATCCCTGAGAGGGCCACATTTTTCAGAGGCAGGGCTTCTGAAACTTCCGATTGGGAAGATAAGAGTTTGCCAGTCCCTCATAATACCTCCAAGGCAACATGCTGGTTAGCAAAAAACCCAGCTCAGGTGACACATAACACCACCTTTTCTCACTATCCTGTAATATCCACCACAAAAATTCACTCTCATTTTATGAGGATGTCAACTGGCACAGCAGTCGGAGGAGACAATTTTGGGTATCAGACTTGAGAAGAGAGTCTGAAGTGCCAGCAAGGCAGGAATCAAGACATCATCACAGCTCCACCAGAAAGTAGGAAGACAGGCATAGTCTCAGAGATTGCCAGACAGGTGGTGGGCATGTCCCAAGGGCTAAGTGCCAGTCACAGGAGAAAGGAAACCCAACATCCCTCAAGGAAGCAGCACTCTAGTCTTGTAAAAGGGCACAAAGCAGTTGCATCACTGTCTTAGTGTCTGAAGGTCTGAAACAAGGGGACTGGCATTAAGATATCTTAAAAAGATATCTCTCAAAAAGAGAAACAAGCAGAAAAGCCAAGGAGTGTGTGTGATAGAGAAAGGACTGTTACTGAAATCACAATGAGGCAGAGAGAATTAAAACCAAAATGGTAATAATTTTCCTCCTATTCTCCCACAGCCACACCAGGAGGTGTGCATAAGCTCCCTTTCTAGCAGGAGGCTTATTTTGCTAGCAGTTTTGACTCACTTGCCATCCTGAAACACTTCAGCACACTTGCCTCAGGTAAGAATTTCCTTAATTTTGTAATTTGGTGATGGAGAGCTGCTGAAGGAGTGTCTCTTAGCAATGTGCAGAGCTCTGAGGTCTCCTGTGCTCAAGAGTGGAGGCTTAGCATTTGGGAAGTAGCTTGTCATCTCATCAAGGATGTGCTTTCTGCCTCTGTCCATATTCAAAGCCTCTGCAAAAAGAAATTAATGCTCACAAATGTTCAGCTGGAACCTATTAGCTTGTCTGCAAAGATCCCTGATGGTCCCTTGCTCTAACCTCCCTCAGTTCTTGCATTCAACCGGATTAGGCTGTCTCCACAGAACATCCCAGGGCTAAAGGGCCAAGTGAAATGCTTCTTGCAATTATTCTTTCTTCCTGTCTATCTGGGGTCTCCGTGGAGCCAGACAGGAGAGCTGACAGCAGCTGCCTGTGTTGTGCCCTCTGCTTTCCTTGATAATGTTCTGGCAGAGAAGAATGAGAGCAGCCTGCAGTGGGGTGAATAAGCAGAGAGGAGGAAGGAGACGGGAAGACGAAGCTCAGATGAATGAGGAAAGCACATAGGAAAGGAGACACAGGAGCAAATGTGGACACATAGGCAGGAAGAGCAGCAGCTGAGAAGAACAGTTTTGGAACAGGAGGTGTAAAGAGAAGCCACACGGGCTTTCTGGAGCCTAGAGTCAGCACAGAGGACATCCTTAGCAGTCTAATAGCAATAAACAGCTCTGACCTCTTATAAGCTACATCTCGAGCTCATCTTGTGCAAGAACCATGATCCCGTTTTACTACTCTCAATATGCTGTAAAAGTTACATGAGTAGGAAATTACAGTGCAAATGTCCTGGTAGTGGAAAGGAAAGGCTTCAACACCAAATGCCCCAATGTCAGAAAGTGGCAGAATTAGTCGCTCATGTTTATGATAAATAAACCTTGCTTTCTCAATCTGAAAAAGTCATGATGTTTTCAAGAAAACAGTATTCTTTATGTCGAGCATGGTACTGTATCAGGACAAAACTGGTAATCCCTTTCTTAGCTTGCTGGTGTCTTGTAATCTGAGCCTCACGATAGCCTGTACAACGAAACTGCCACCTGTGCTCATTCTTTGTTTTACATCTTTGTTGGGGATAAACTGACCGGTATGGATGCCTTGCCTTTGTACAGGCATCCACCCATTCAAAAACTTTAAATTACAGAACAGTATCAACTTATCAGTAATGCTACAAGTCAGATGCCAAGTGTCCATTCCATATTCTAAGTGTAGTCTAATAAGACTCCGAAAAGCCAAGCCAATTCCACCAGATAATGAATGCAGACGGAAAAGGCAAAAACATCCTAAAAAGCCTATGAATGACAAAACTTCAAAAGATGCTGCATATGTTTACATCTCATTTGAGGTCATTAATGTAGTTACACCATGGGAACATTTGGCCCATTATTCATAATATCCAGAAGATGAAGAAGAGTAACATACTTAATTGAAACCCTTGTCAAAATGAAAAATTAATTATCCCCTAAAGATTCTCTGTCAAACTGTCTCTCTCTATTTGCTACACAAGGGTAGTATCAGCAAAACAACTCTGCAACTCCACGCTACCAGCAAGTGTATTATGTTATATACAAGTAACGAATGCAGAAGGAGCCAAGTCAGGAATTCTGCTATGAGGAACACTTTCGTCAGAAAAGAGTCCAGAGACCCTCCAGGGGGACAGAAACCAAGCACAGGGACTTCCACATCTGAAAAATTACTGAGGGATTGTACAATCATTTCATGTCCATCCCTTGTCTCAACCAGGAAAGCAGCAGCAGCTCAAGCAGGGCTTGCACACCTCCAACACTTCTTTGACCCCTTTTCCAAAAGGATGGACAAGGAAAACTAAACAGAGCACTTTGACAGAAGGCACAGATGACAAGACAGTGGCCGTCTGTCCAGACTGCACCAGAAATACTCATTCTGTTTCCAAGTCTTCCTCAAGCAAAGACCTACAGTTTCCATTCACCCAGGTATTTGCTTTCTCCCCTGCCAAGCACTAACCCTGAGACAGAAAGAGCAAAGTCCCAAGTGCCTGTTAAAGGCCCCAGTCTACCAAACCTAGAGCATAGCTAGAGTGGAGAAAGACCCCTGGCTTTTTTCACTTGCGCCACATTATCACAGAAAGGTGGATTAGAAGTTATCTCAGCTCTGCTTTCTTTCAGAACTCCTTGGCAACACAGCCACCAAGATATAAATATGCACACACAAAAATTTGCAGCAGGCATATGTGCACGCACACACACAAGCCAACAGGCAAAAGCATTTCCAGGCATGGTCAGGAAGGCAGAGAACTTCAAAATTCTGGGAACAGGCAGAAAATAAGGGGAAATTTTTATCCTCTTCTTGAAATTTAGCTTTTTTTAAGGATTAAAAAAGAAAAGAAAGCCACCTTAGAAAATATTTAACTTCCCAGTTGTGCTACCTACCACCAGTAAGCTTCACATTGATTGCAAGGGACCAGCAACAATTTCAGGCCTCCACTGTATAAAATATAACTTAAATGAAGAAGACCCAATACTGAATAAAGTAAGGTTGACAAAGGACCAACTTAACCCGAGTATTCAATAGCAGAATGATTAAAGGGCTGTAGGCAAGGGAGCTTTGCACTCCCGAGGACAGCAGGCAAGTAGTATTTCATGATGGACCATTTATTACTTTTCTACACCTTAGGTGGCCATTAGCACTTGCACTAAGTCAGGGCCAATGAGAATAACACATTGGTATTGCCATTTACATTCAGCTATGGTAACAGCACAGTGGAACAACATACACCAGGCACGCAGGACCCCAACAAAACACACTGTTGTCACTCATTACACTCTTACCCAAAAGTGGCAAATGAACCACCACACCAAGTCCCTGGTCATGACAGGCAATAGCTTTCACCTCAGTATCCAGCTCCAGAGTCCCCAAAGCTGCTCTCAGCAAAGGCCAAAACAAAGGCTGGTCACCATAAGCTTCTTACAGCCTTGTTTTCTTCCTGGCCAGCTCTTGCACAAGGAGGGCCCTTCCCTCCTCTTTGGGTCAGAGTTTTTCCTAGAGGTAATGAGTGACACCTGGAGCAGATACTCCTCCTAGGTCAGGTGGGACAGGGATTTGGCATAGCATTTTCATATATCCTGGCTCACAGTTCTTGTCCCCAGACATAGAGGAATCTCTATTTGCTTCCTAATAAGCAGCACCTGGTTGGGAGAAGGGGCAATCATGTCAAAAAAACAATAATGGAAAGGTCTTTGGGCTCATGTAAGATCTTCCCTTGTAGCCAATAGCAAGGGATTGTTTAGCAGCTGCTTTTAAATCTTTTTTTCTTTCTGTGTGTGCAAACTGTTTGTATATTGAATGTTGTGCAATAAGATGAAGAAATATTTATTCTGAGATGTCTATATTAACTTTTCTTAAGCAGAGAACACAGCTAATTGTGATCCAGGCTCTGGAAACCTTTCCATAACTCAGCTTTATCATTGCAAGCAGTATTTCTGAAGCCCACATGGCTCCTGTAGTCTTCAAGGAAAGATAAATATGTGAGTTTGCAGTGGAACATAGTACTGCAAGTGAAAGATGTTCATCAAGAAACACAGGTATCAGGAGGGTAGAGATAGGGGAAATATCACTGATTACTGACAGAGGTTTTTAGAGAGGAAAATTTCAAACAGAACCAAATTTATTGTGAAACACAGGGATTCTTGGTCCATCACTTGGAAAAATCCATGAATTTCCCTGCTATATGATTTCTTTTCTTTCTACAGCTTCAGAAACCTTCATCACTTACATTCGTTCCAAATTTGAATCCAGGTATCAATACTGACTTTTGATTTGTTAGGAAAGAGGACAATTCTTTGGGGAAAAAAATCATTAGAATTTTCACCTTGACCCATTCCTTTCCCTGCCCCTGTACCCATCCCAGGGTTATATGTATCTACTCCTGGGTGTCTCTTAGGCAGTCTTTCAGACCATCATCCATCTCTTCTGAGATATCTCCTGAACTGCCATTTCCAAATGCTATTATTTCCCTCTAACATGTCTCTTTCTGGTCCTCCTGGGCCCCGGGGTTTCAGTCAACATCTGTCTGGATGAGCTGCTCTGCATTTGCTTTAGGTTTGTTTTGTAGGAGCTGATATCCTGCAGAGTTGATACTTCATCATGAAAGAAGATCAGACTCTTTCCCCAACATGAGTCTTCATCAATGAATTGCTGTATCATGGTCCTTTTATGTTTAATCTCCTCAATTAGTTCAAATAATGAATTTAGTGCCAGAAAAGTTTACAAAGGAGTATCATTTTAAATAAATACTCACTAAGTAAGTAGTCACTAAGTGCACTCAAAACCTGCATGTGCTCACCCAGTCAGGCTACAGCCAAAGAGCTATGCAGGGGTGTGACTATAGTTGCTGCCACCATTTCTGTGCTACACAAGGGAAAGGAGTGCTCTGAGCTTTGGGAAATCCCTGGTTGTTATTTGGGGGTGCTCTGCTATAGTCACAGATATCTTCTGGTATTAATATCCAGGCATTTGTAAAGAGCTGTTAACAGTTCATTCCTAGGAGTGAACTCGATATTACTCGAGTACATTTAAATCTCATCTTCCTTAAAACTCTCACAAAAAGCAGAATACATTTTCATGATTATCTACAAAAGCAGATTTATTTCTATAAATTAGGTACTACCAGTTTTTCTTAAAATAGCAATTACTGACAAAGTGATGCATTTTTTTCTGTGTTTTGTACACAGACCTTGGAGGTAAGACATTTCCAATGGCATGCTTTCCTTACAAGCCTGGCTTAAGTGACAATGAATGCTTTCAGGAAATATTTTTTGTCAGTTAAACAGTCCATCTTCCAAAGGCTCTGAAATTACTTTGTATTTTGCATGATGTCCATTCCATGGTATTAATTTAAAGCACACTTGCCTTGCTGTATGTTTTTCCTTTGATTATTTTTTTTATCTAGAAAAACAGATAATTACATAAATTTTTAACATAAGGTTTCAACAAAGAAACTAACATTTCCAGTTTTAACATCTTCTTTGAATAGTTACAATGTTTTCCCTTAAGGGAATCAGAATTAATACTCTGAGACTTCTTTCAAGGGAAAAAAAGAGCAACAAATAAAATGAAATGGGGAAAAAAATGTTTTGATACTTTTTTCCGTTGTCTCCTAGACTACTGCTGGAAAACCACAAGAAGGTAAGGGAAAGAAGAACTTACCATAATCTAAATTGTCTTCATTTTCCTATTGGGCCTAAGAGAAAGCCACCCATTTTTTAAATGTTCTATATTGGGATTTTCCTAATGAAAACTCCTGTTTTTACAGTAAGCTCTACTAGGTCTAGTTCAGGGTAGGGTCTCTATATCTCATTATTATGATTTTGAATATTAAATGTCTCCAAAAGTGACCCACTGGGTAACTTTCTATGTGTGGCAAGACCTCCCTAATCACTGAAGAAAGTTTGAATGTCTTCACATTCTGTAGACTTGCACTCATTTATAGGTTTGACCTGTTCTTTTCAAATAGAATTCACTTTTTTTCTAAGGAATTTTTAGAAATACATTTTAAATCTCATGGTGTAACATAGAGCATTGAGGCCTTGACCCTACAAAGCATTCCATGGGAGAGGATGTAGAGTCCCCCAGTACCTTGGTGGGACATCTGGGTCCTTCAAAAGGGCCCTGCTCAGGCATCCATACATAAGAGCAAGAATCAGGACACAGATCTTATATCCTTAAAGTTAAAATTCTGAAAAGATGAGTATGGATTCATAAGCAACCCAAAACCTATCTCAATAATACCATGGATTTTAAAGGTAGCCCTTAGCCTGTGGATTTACTCGATTTTTATTGAAATTCTAAGGCCAAAAACATTAAGAAGCCCACTTGCTGTCTCCTAAACAATCCTCTCAGCCTTGGAGGAAAGGTCAAGGTTATTATCCCTTGTAATCCATCATGAGAAATTTTCAGATATCATTAATGACGCTTTGGTCATTTTTTGTGCCACCTCAAGCCCTTCCACTGCATTCCAGGCAAGGACAGCAAATAAACCCCTTAGTCAGAATACTTGCCACCTGGGTCAGGAAAGGCGCTTCCTCCTTTATACAATCACACACACATATGTATACATATATATATATGTAGAGAGAGAGAGAGAGATGAAAGAGAGGGCAAGACAATTTCTCATCAGCTCTCAGAAGAAAGCTCTTCTGTGATGAAATTTTTACTTAAGAAATGCTCCTAAATCAATTGCTCCCAGGCGAGAAGGGGAGGAGGGAGGACGAGGAGGGCTGCATTTTTCCTGATCAGCAGTTTTCCGTTGCCCTTCTCTCCCTCCTTCCCCCTCCATCAGCAGGTTGCAGGCAGGGTCTGTAGTCAAAAAAAGAAGCTGACTCCATGACAGGGCACCGCAGGGTGCTTGAATGGGCAGTGAGGGCCTTGGCTGGCAATGCCAAAACATGTAGTCCTGGTCCCTTTTCACTGCATTGCCTTCCAGCAGAGTGAGAGCGGGGCTCCCATATCAGTTTAGCATACCAGAGACTTAGAGGGGCTTACCAGGCTGCTCTGTTTAGGGGATAAAAGATGGGAGCTTGGCAGGAATAAACATGTCACTCGGGGAGCCTGCTCTGCGGGGCCTGATTTCCCTCTCGCGTCAGCTCACTGCTGGCGCAGCTCCCCAGATGCCGCAGCACTAATCCTGATTTATGCTGAGTTAGTTTCAGCTGGCACAGGACCAGCCCCTGAGTAGCCCCCAGGCCTCAGCGAGCAGACACCTGGCACTTTCTTTCAGTGGGGTGGCTCACGGTGGCTGCACCATCCCTGAGGTGCTCGCTGTCTTGAGAAGCAGTAGGAGGTCTGCTTACCTGCCTTCCTGATGGGACTATTGGGAGAACTAGGTCATTTATTTATGGCTGCTCTGAGATATCAGAATGTCGAGATTGCCTTTAGCAATAGGTTTGCTTTTAACTTTCCGCTTAAAAAGGGAATGCTGTTTCCATGTTGGTTCTCACACGTTTCTTGGCTTTTTGGTCTTTCGCTAAAGATAAAAGTTGGGGGAAAAAGTCCCCTAGACTTTACAAAAATGTCTTAGTGGGCTTTCCAAACATGCCTGGTCAACACTGCCAGGAGGTCCTTCAGCACCAGCTTGGGATAGCTGAGCACACATAAACCCTTCATCCGACCATCTCCAGTGCACAACGCACAGCATCTCTCCTAGACCTCAACAGGAAGTCCACCAAGAGGAAAGCCCTCCTGGAGTTTTTCTTGGAGGCAAGTTATCACTCTTACCCTTCCCTGCCCCTTCCTTCTGCTTGGTCACGGCAGCATGATTCGACTTGAGCCTGCACTCCCCAAGAAACTTCAGGGTCCCTCACAGATGTTTGGTAACACATCAACAGCACGGCCCAACACAATGTAATGAAATTCCCTCCCAATCTCCCCCAGACATTACCTAATTGATAAAGTGGCTGCCCCGCGCCACAGCAGCTCCCTCCCCAGCTCGTGCGACACAGCCGGGCTCTGTTCCCTCTCGCCATGACATCATGCCAGCACTCGCCGCCCATGCATCATGCTGCCTGCAAGCTTCCTCTTCCACCCCAGATAAACACGGCTGAGACAAACTCCCTCAGCAATACAAGAAAAAAAAAATTAATTAAAGAAACTTCTTAAACTTTTTGAAGCTCTTGCCCCAGGCCCTTGCTCCTGGGTTGTGGTGAGAGCTGCTGGCTGGGGTCTTCGATGTGGAGACTATTGGCAGTGGCCTCTCACTGGCAAAATCCAGAGAGGGAAAACACTCAAAAACACAGAAAAGCAAAGATTTCTGCTATAACCTCCAGACATGAATACCAAAGTTACTCTCATTTATATAATTGTGCATGCATAGGTGGAGTTTTCATGGGGTCAAGTACAAGACCAAATGAGAAAATCAGGCTCAAACTGACAAAAACCTGGCACAATCAGTGCTGCAGCTAAGTTTGCACTGAGTTTGGTTTACTGTGTACTGCACCTAATGCAGAACTGGAAAATAAGGTTGTACACAAGGGAACATCTGTGCAAGAAGGTTTAGCAGCAAAAGAACCATTTTGGTTTTTTGTTAGTAGCTTTTAATTTGAGATTGCCTCCCAGCATTGCCCCCCTCAATATATAGTCAACAATGTCTTTTGGTAGTGTGATCTTACCTGTGATTTGAAAGGTGAATTCAGTTAACCTTCACTGCCTAGTCTATAGATCTGTCATGAAGAAGATAGCTCTGAATTCCCTATCATCATTAACGTTCTCATCCACAATGGGTCTTAGCAAAGATTTCACATAAATATGATTTCTGAAACTTACAATTATATATTGACCAAAATTATCTGTAAAATCCTGTGCAACTTAACAAATAAGATCAGAACAAAATGGATCCAAATATCTGAAAAGGTTTTTTCTAAATTATATAGTTTACAAAAGGAATTTTAGGGTTTTTTTAAAAAAATTCGTTTCAATTCAAAATAAAAATTTTATTTCAAAATCACTTTTTCAATTATGAAAGAATGCTCCCCAAAATCTAGCAATATAACCAAAAGAACTTGTATTTGTGCACATGTGCCCCCCCACACACACGCACACATATAAACATGCAGAGAGAGACACAGAGAAAATGTGAACCCACAAAGAACATTATCTCCATTTACTTTAAGTTAAAGCTAATCCTGAACAATTTTTCCTTAGTTAAGATAGCAGACCAAAACATACAGAGATCAACTATTAACTCCTAATGCTTATACACAATACCCTTTACCTCCTGCCATAATGAAAACCCCACAACGACCATCCAGGCTCTGAGGGCTAAATAGGTATCTATGAAACACAGGAAATTTAGGTTTGAAAGCAAAAACAAAGAAGAGTAACAGAGGTTCTCTTCTGTTAATGCCTGTCATGTAACTAATGTCCATGCATTAACTACAGGCATTAATTGCTACACACATAATACAGGACGCAGTGGGATTTTGTGGAATGTTTAAAGAAGGGGTTGTGCAGTGCCGTAACATTCCTCATCTCGCCATTTCTCTGGCTGCAGGGATTGAAGCAGTTTTCTGTCCAGGACTAGGTTGCCAGTATTTCTCTTGCCTTCTTACAAGAACAAGAAAGAGAGCCAGAGGTCAGGGCTGGGCTGCTGCAGGCAGTAGCTGGGAACATGCACATGAGGAACATTTTCCTCCTTAATAAATCCTTTCTAACCAGAAGAAAATGCTTAGCTGTGGATGTAGTGTGGGTTGTTCTGAAGCATGTCCTGTTCACCCTCAGCCATGCCCACTGGGGGCCACCCCGAAAGTCTGTGAAGCCCCCTAATATGGAAGCACCAAAAGGAAGAGCACCACATCTGCTTGCATCCTATATCCCTTCGTGTTTTCCTCTTCCACTGCAAGAACTCGGAACAAATCAGATAGATACAAACAAAATTTTATTTTCCTCCTCTCTGTCTCACTCATGGAGAACATGCCTATAACTCCACCAAGAATAAACAAGCCCACAGCTAATCTTCCCACTACTTGGGACGGTTTGTTGAAATTAGTGAAAGGATGCAGACGTTGCACAGACTGCTCGATAAGAGTTATAAGCACTGGTTTGTTATTATTAAAGAGAGGGAGCATAACTTTGCTGTCTCCAATGATTTTAAAACACAACATTCTCCCTCACAGCTATCTCCCTACCTAGTCTATTTACATTAAATATATGCATGAGTAAGCGTGGGGATGTGCATATGCAAGGAAAATGAATCGCTTCCAAGGGGAGGGTGTTTTGTTTATTGTATGCTTTTTCTGAGGATGAGGCAATATAAACCACAAAAACAAAAATGAGAACAACTCAGAAATCACCACCAGAACTCAACCACCCCCCCCAAAAAACAGCACAGCCTGTAGGTATGGGCAGTTTATTTTCCTTGAAATATCAACACAGATACCAATAAGGAAATACAGGTATCCATTAACAACATGCATCTAGGATTACATGAGCTTCATGTAATGAATGGTATGGGTAATTTTACCTCAACTCTTCTCAGGTCACTCTGATGTTAAAATCAGCCCACTAGTTCATTGATAGTTTAACTCAAATACTAGCTCAAAGGTAACAGCAGCAGCAGAGTATCACCACTGCTGCTTTAGGATTGAGAAATCAATATCTGTTCAGGAAAGCACCCCACTGCACCCCATTGCACCTCGTTACCTAGGGCACTTCCAATGCAAACGATGGGTTTTGAGTATGTGAGCGCTGGTGTGATCCCTTTTCTGCAGCTGTCTGTGGAGCGAGGTACATGACACGAATTTAGGCTGCAGCTGCTCTGAGGCAGACCAAGAGACTGTCTCCATATTTCGCATCAACCCAAGCGCAGCAGGATCTCTGAGCGAGGCTCCTTGGAGCTGTGGTAACAGAGATAACAGGCTGTCGTCATCTCTGTCGGCCAGAATAGATGTAAGTGGAAAAATCCTTCGGCTAATGTTGATCTGGCACTTGCTGAATATGCAGGGAAGGTAGAAAGATGGAGAGCAGTGACTAACAAGGGGGGAGATAAAAGTAGGATTTTCCATATCTGATTTCACAGACTCTTGATGGCTTTTTTCTTTGCCATTGGCCTGTCAGTGATTTTGCTGCATTTATTTATACTCCAAAGAGGCAACTTACTGCTGCCATTTGTTCTTTGACCAAACAGCATCTAAAAATGAACTTGGTGCTGTCATTAAAATTACTGTTGAATTAAGCACCAATTCATTAAAATGGCTTTATTAGCTATGTTACATTTTTGAAGATA
The DNA here is from genome assembly GCA_036023395.1 of Myiotriccus ornatus. Taxonomy (NCBI): domain Eukaryota; kingdom Metazoa; phylum Chordata; class Aves; order Passeriformes; family Tyrannidae; genus Myiotriccus; species Myiotriccus ornatus. Next base: position 46,509,923 of record JAYRBT010000082.1, read on the forward strand.
ACTTTGAGCGTAGATGATAGCAATTTAGTTTTAGGCAAATTCAATTCCAATGCTAACTCCAATGCAGTTGAACTTACAAAAATCGACCTCTAAAGTGAAAATGACATAACAATGTTAAGGTTTAAGAAGGCTGTATCTGAACGGCAAAAGATTTGGAGTGAAAATCAAGCAGTAACTTGTCTGCCTTCAAAATCCAGATTTTATAATTAATGGAGTGTGTGTAGATCTGTAACGGCTGTTATTTCTTAAGAAGTATAAAATTACTGCAAAATGCATATCATTCTGTCCACAAGATCAGTTGCAAAAATATTTCAGTGCAGTCTTTACAACCACAAACTTCTGTGTGGTTTTTGCTGGTATGGCAGTGTGGGAGCTGGACCACAAGCGCTGTGCACCTCACTGCACACCTCGATGCAACACAAACCTGTAACACAGTACTTCTTATCACTTCACACAGCAAATTATTATTTTGTTGTTAACATTTGCTTGCTTTTTGAAATGTATACATGAAAAAAAAATGTAATTGAATTTTAAAGGATTTGACTTTTTATGTATTTAAAAGATTTTGGCTAGTACCGGTCACTAATTCTGAACATTCTGATAACCCGTGCAGGTTATCTAGCAATGAAGTGCATGAATCCTGCCACAGTTCCTGGGATTTCACTTGATGAGCTGCTTCTTATTTATTTGTTCGTTTGTTTGTTTATCATTTTATATATTCTAGAGTATTTCTTTAACACAGGCAAGACAGTTTGGGCCAGGTCTTGTACACTGTTTAGAGAGCATGACCATAGCCTTTGGTATGTACTGGTACCATAGAAATACATGCAGGTGTGTGCACACATATATATGTACTTCTGTACACACATACGGTGAGCATACACATACAGATTCCCGTGCATCGTCTGTTTTAATTTGCAATATTAAACAATTTAGGAAACAGAGGAAGAATGTAATGTACTACTTCCTTCTGTGGAAAACAAGCTACAAAAAGATTGGTTTTCTTTAAATTTTGCTGTAGTGCTAGTTACTTGCAAGTGTTGTCATCTCACAGAACTGTATAACTGGTGATATACCTTCAGCATAGCATATTTGCTAACCTTGTCACTTTTGTATACCATGCAGTCATGTGTTTGTAATCAGAAGTCCACGGAGCTGGCCAGAAAATCATTCTCTTTCCAGCTGTTCTGTCCTTGTACCAACATCACATTTGGAGAGCAAACTGTAAATAATAAGGAGTTGATGAAGCTTCCATAGCTAGCAAATTTCCGACTTCAAAAGCTTTTCTGCTTCTGAAGTTAATGGTTGACTTCCCTCTGGGTTCACTTTTCATGTTTTTACTATATGCCATTCTAGACCATTAATAACTATCGGTGTTTGTGGCTATCCTACAGGGACTCAGAAACATATGACCATTCTTCATGGTTCAGAGTTTGAGATCACAAGTGTGTTCATAATAAAGAGCTAAATGAGTGCTTCAGAGCAAAGCTTTTTATGTTACAAAAACACTCTCAGGTTTAGAAGATGCAACAAACCTTCTTTTTCAAGAATTGCTGGAGATTCCCGGATGTTTCTGGACATTTGAGATGAATACATCCAGAATCTGTGATAATCAAGCCCTTTCAGGCACGAATAACCTCTTTGGCACTTAAGCTCTGGAGTTAAACTTATGGGAGCTGAGGGATCTTCTTTGTGAAGAACTGCTGCACTCAACTGGACACACACATCTGAGCTGGCAATGAGGCAGCACTCACCAGTTACATCTCTTTCTTTGCTGCAAGCCATGCAGACTTTGAGGTTAAAGAAGAAGGTGCGTAGCAAAGAATTTGAAGATCACTGGGGATGGCGTTAAAAGATGATTGTCTCTAGAAGAGGAAGACTTTGTAGAAGCAATAATGTAGCCCACTATTTAAACTGCTGCATGGTCACTGGACCCATTCATTTCAGATTCAAGTATCAAGCACTATTTTTAAACAGCTACATCCCTAAAGAAGAAAGCAACAAATTTTTTTGAGTTCTAAGTAATGAGAAAACACTAATTCCACTTCAGAGCTACAGAGTACAAAACATGGCCACATCACAGAATCAGAACCACTCAGGTCTGCCCCTGCAGCTGAAGCAGGGTCACCAAGAGCAAGTTACCCAGGATTGTGTCCAGTTGGGCTTGAATATCTCCAAGAATGGAGACTCTACCACATCCCTGGTCAACCTGTGCCAGTATAGGTCACTCTCACTGTGAAAAGTGTTTCCTGATGTTCAGACAGAGCCTCCTGTGTTTCAGTGTGTGTCCA
>JAYRBT010000082.1:46512313-46538449 GCA_036023395.1 Myiotriccus ornatus
CCAGTATAGGTCACTCTCACTGTGAAAAGTGTTTCCTGATGTTCAGACAGAGCCTCCTGTGTTTCAGTGTGTGTCCATTGCCTCTAGTCCTGTCACTGGGCACCACTGAAACAAGCCTGTCTCTGTTTTCTTCATTCCTTCCTGCCAGGTATTTATACACATCGATGGGAACCTTCAAGCTGACTCATCAAGGAGGACAATGTAGAGAGAGGTACCACATGGAGAGTTGACATTGCCCACACTGAACACAGTGGACAAGATCCTGCTCATGGAAATCACAAGCTAATCAAAAGTAAATCCATTATGGAAACCAGACTCTTGTCATTGTTTGATCTTTGATGTAGAACAGCAAAGGGACAAATGCAAATAAAAATCCCACTCTGCAATATTCTTAAAATGGACATAGATCACCTATGAACCAAGATGTGGGTTGCCACTGCAGGCACAAAATTGGAGGAACTCAGTCCCTACCCTGAAATCTTACTATGAAATCATCAAGCTAGTTCAACGTTTGAGCTGACATCTCATAAATGCTTGCTTCTTTTTCTGTGATAAACAAATAACCTTTTTCTCCCTTGGTTTCTGCTCTATCTGGTCTTAACAGCACATCCAAGCACATCAAACACCCAGGTGAATATGTTCACATCCTGGTGATTCAGCCCAGATCTAAGCATGAAGCCTGTCTCAGCAGTTCTTCTAGAACATATGTTGAAACTATTTACCAAGCTGAGTCTCTTAATTGTTTTTCTTCTTCCTCACATCAGTCTGTGTTTACACAAAGAATTTCAGCAGTTAATATAGAAAATCTACATATTTACAACTCTAAACCAATTTGGGACAAATGGCGTAAGAAATTCTTTCCAGTTTGTTGTTTTCTTACTTATTTGCAATTCTGCCCGCAGAATCCTTCCCGCAAAAATGTACTGTCATCCCTTTGCTTATATTATGCATGCATAAAAATGTTAGTAAAAATAATTTCAGCAAATATTTTATTATTGCATTGCTCAAAATAAAACAGAGTGAGAAAGGAAAGGAGGTTATCAAGACTTAACAATCATCAACATTTAAAGATAGTTGTTTTCAAAACTCTAGGGACAGATTAGCTAAGCTCTTTGGAGTTGTTTAATGCCAAGGTCGTGGGTTCCATCCCTGCACAGGCCATCACTTAAGAGTTGGACTCGATGATCCTTGTGGGTCCCTTGCAACTCAAAATATTCTGTGATTCTGTGACCAGCTGGCTAGGTTCCAGTTTGGCACCACAGATCTCTAGAAGTGGCTCAACTCCATTGCCCCTGTATGGACAAAAAACTGACATGTCCCACAACACCTGGGGGACCTTGGCACAAGGCTGGCAGATATGAAAAGTATGGAACACCCAGGCCAAGCAACCAGCAGATGAAACCCAGAAGTGGTGCCCTGGGAATATATCAAACAATGTGCACACATCTACAGGTGAAAAACTAAATCAAGGCTGGCCATCCCACAGGTGCCTATAGCCAGGCAATGTGAGCAAGGAATTCATCCCCTTGGGCTCAACAAGTGGTCTTAAAGAAAACACTCTTTGGTATCTTTGCCGTTACTTAAGCACATTAAATGATTTAAATTCAAACCATGAAATTTTAAGTTGATATAGGTGGAGATTATATTTCAGTAGTTTCTACAGTTGCTTTCCACTCTGTATGAAAGAGTAAAATAGTGAATGAGATAGATACTGAGCAAATACCTCTCACAAACTATTCCACATGTAGGTGAGTGCCAATTCCCAAAATATCTACGTGCTTTATACACAGTGGAACATGGCCAAGAGACCAAGTTAGAGAAAACTTTCCCCAGGTATGTCCTAGCTTGGCAGCTGGGGCAACTGCTCTGCATGCCTGCATCCCTTCTGGTTACAATGACCATTCCAACCATTCTGAGATAAAAAACTGACATTGCCATGAGATTTCATTTTCTTCTTATTGAAAAAGAAAAAGTGGGGAAAAAAAAGAAGAGGATACTTTCATCAGGAATAAATAAGTTTCGAGCATTTTTAAGAGAGAAAAATGAAAATATATAAATTCATCTTCATGAGATAATAGTTGTTCTCAGCTTTTTGCTCAATAGTCAAAAACCATAAACCAAAACAAAACAAAGAAAATTGTTCACAGAACCCTTTTAAATTTAGAGCAAATTAAATTAAATTAACTTTTGATTTAACTAAATTGGATGCATCTTCTAAAAATGGAAAGGAAGCAGAAATTTGACCACAATTACAGGCAAGCTATTGGTGGTAAACATGACTTCCAAAGATGTTTGGGAATCAGATATCTACAAAGTTTTATATTCAAATCTGTGTCAGAGCAACAAGCTCTGACCTTGATAAGACTCACTTAGGATCCTATCTGTTCAAGACAGTCTTTTAAATACAAAGGTGAGAAAGAACAGAAGCAGAAAGTGGAAGAAACAACCCTACATATTTTGTTGAGTAGTTCACCTTCCAAAAGTTTGCAGTTCCTCTCTGTCCACTCAAAAAAAAAATTTACACAAGAAAATGTAAGTAGTAGAGTTCTCATGTTGACTTTTGTGGGGAAAGGCATACATAACAATAGATGACAGGATCTGATAGTCTACAATGCTGTCAGCAGACATTACCAGCTCTGAAGAGGTATATCTCACAGTGACAGAGCACACATTTACACATTACAAACATCTGTGAGCGTATCTATTTCACGTACAACAGAAGACTTGCACTTCAAGGCGCTCTGTCAAACTAAAGCAGATGTTCCAGTGAAAGTGTATTTATCCAAATAATATTTTCGAGTATCCTGCCACACCTTTGCCCAGTACCATTTATACAACAACCATGACTAAATTTATATAGCAGTTATTGCTACATAAGCATAACATGCATTTTGCACATACGTGGCCTAAAACATCGATGCATTAAGGCAGATTTCCTGCCTAGCTGCCATTGCATGTGACAAGACAAAAATAAAACCATGGGCCTCTTGTAAACTTTAATCACCATATTAACACCCAGGAGAAAAGCTTTGGGTGATCCCAATCTTGTTTAAGAGTGTTCAGCTGTAGATACTTACAGGATGTTCTGCCCCTGCTGATTGCTCATTATCCAAAATTAGCTCTCAGAGCAGTCTTTGCCATAGCGTCTGGCAAAGTGGAAACTGGACCTGTTTTCAAGAGCTTTTGACATTCTCAGGACCTCCTCTCTTCCAGGAATGCATGCCTTCGCCGAGCAGGACATTACACAACTTTCTGCAGGGAGAAGTCAAGGGCATTATTACTTAATGACAAAACCAACCTCTGGAATAGCGGGGCAATGTTGATTTTGCTGCTCTCCTTATATACTCACGAGTTTATTTGTGGTTTGGCTCCAATTTTGGGAAAATGGTTTACAACATGTTCAGGTTCTGTAGTAGGTCCAGTAGATCTCGGACACAACAGGTCCAATCCTAGAGGCTTTTTGAAAGTAAAATCTTTGTGATGTTCTCCCAGTATTCAGAGAAAAAAGTGAAATGCTTGTGCTTTCCTCAAAATATATACCTGATGTAAAAACCTGCCCTCTTGCTGAAAACCTTAGATTATGAAACTACCCAGAAAATGTAAGTACACATGCCATCAAAAACAGCTCTTCAGTCAAAGCAGAGAAAAAAACATGTGTCTTTTATATACATGAAACCTCTTTAGTGCATCCTCTATAAATTATTTTAGCTGGTAATTCAAGTTCCTGTTAAGGTCAGGCTTATAGTTTGTAAACTCTGAAAGCCTGTAAAAACAAGTTGCATTTTGAGGCTTTCTTCAAATTTTTCCTTAGACAAAAGGAGATTACGGAAGCTGTTGAATTGATTCTAGTAGGATGATGTGCTGATGTAGTTCATGGGCTGTAACAATTTTCAGTCATTTTTGTGGTAACTTTAAGATGATCAAATGCTGGTGAGGTTTTTTCCTTACATGAAAATGCTTTTTTTTGCCAACACCTGAGACATTTCACATATTTTCTCAGCAGAAGAGATCTGATTATTTTGTGTCAACTCTTGTTTTGATATTGTCAAAACATTTACATCTGTGTACTTTTCATTTATTGCTATATTCTAGTAAAGCATTTGAATTACATATGATATATACACACTGCATACTACATTTAACAAAATGTAACCTGAACCAAAAGTGAACACAAAAGAACAGGAAGCAGAATCAGAACAACAGTTAAAGCCAACATTCTCACCTTTTTAAGATGACAATCCAGTTTTTCAAGCGAAATATTTCAATTCTTTCACAAGACATATTCTTTTTTGTGAATTCTCATGAACGTTTCCTGCAGAATGCCGTGCTTCCACTGGCTTTGTGACAGGAGTGGAAATGTGCTCACTATGAGCACTTAAATAAAAAATCACATCCTCTCATTTCATTTTTTAATTTTTTTCTGCTTCTTTTCACCCTATATCATTAATTTATTTTTTTTAAAACTTGTGGTAACCGGTACTTGGTACTGCTGCATTTTTCCATATGAAGATTTCTTCTAATGTGGCCATTATGTAAATAAATATGTCTACAATATACTTTGCTCTGTTACAAAATGAAGCTTTAAAACATATGCTTCTTATAATTCTTATAAAAATTAATGAAACACTCATTCTTATACAGTGGGTTTAGCTTAACTTTGAAAAACTATGTGAAAACACTGAACTAAAATAAATGAGATTGTTGTTAAGGTAAAATATCCATTTGAAATACTTCAGTGTTTAAATTTAGCTCGTTCAGCCTCTGGCGTATGAATTTGGAAGTAAGCCAATTTCTTTAAAAAATAATACAGAAATATGCAAATCCAGAATGGACCGTTTTGGGCTAAAGCTGTGCTTTTGTTTCACCAACTGTCTTTGTATGTGAGTGGGGGGGTGGGAAAGCTTCTTAAAAATTAAAATCGTGGTGTAGGACTGCCAACAAAACAATCTGCCTTTCCAGTTTCTTCTGTCTGGCATTTCCCAAATCCTGAGAATTTATTCGTATGGAAGACGTAGTCTCCACTAAAATAGCTGTAATTAAGAACAGTGATTCTGTGCTGGTGCTGGTCCCAGCCTGTGGTCATGGCACGGACATGTGGCAGCAAGGAGCCGGAGGCAGAGCCGCGCACAGCTGCGCCCACATGCACACACCCCTCGCCGATGAGTTACACATGCACGGGGCTGCTCCTCCAAAACACAGAGGAGGTGATGAGTATGCCTGGTGGCACGAAGAGGTGGTTGCTCTGGGGTCTCCTTGGCCCTCATGCACCTGAACAGAGCCAAACAAGCAGGGAAGGGGGAGCCTGGCCTGGGGACCAGGCATCGATACTGCTCAGGAGGGTCTGTCTTCCTCGGCATAACAGGGGAAAACTGATGTTCATCATGGGGTGTCCCAGAGGTATGAAAAGCCTCATGAAATCCCACTGCCATTCCAAGTTTAGGTTGGACCTGAAGATCTGCAATAGCTCTGTATGGGACTTGCCTCTAGGGACAAGTTGAAAATGCAACTGCACAGGTGATGGAGGGGCCATAGTCACTCACTGTGGGCCAAACCACAGAGAGAAAGGCGGGACAGAGATGCATGGCTCCCTAGTGCTAGCACGAGACAGAAGAAAGCCCCCTCACTCCTTACAAATGAGGAGCACTCTCCACAGAGTGTCTTTGTGAGTGTGTCTTTGTGGTGACTTGTCCGGCAGCCCCTCTGCTCCGAGCCTGCACTCTGCCTGAGCGGGCATTGCGCAAAAGAAAGGATCCCTCACAGCTCAGCACAGTGGTTCTATCTGTGGGTGAAGTACCCTGTGTAGCATGAGCCAGAAAAACTCACTTTTCAGAAAAGAGTATTTTTTTCTGCTTGTACAAAAAAAAGAATAAGCAACACATTCATTATCTGGTAACTGCTGAAGGAGCGGGTACGTAGGGAAGAGTTCAGGATAAAGCACAGAAAAGAGGAGCAGAGCAGCACAGTTCAACTTTTGTGGCAGATCTCTGCTTTTTGACTCACAAATATGACAGGAAGCGATGCAGCCTGATTGAAGGGCAGATTGAACCCTGCACAGCTTCCACTCAGAGCAGTCCACAGCTGGCCAGCCCTTTCCAGAATCAGATCAATATTTGGCACAGGCCACTACTGTTTGTTTTCAGCTCAAGTCATAAAGAAAGACCAAAGTTTTTCAGGTAATATGGACAACTCCTCCTAGAAGAAAAAGTGAAAAACATGAGTATTTGCCAAATTGAGGGATATAAAAATGATATAATACTGCATGTGTTTTACAAGAAGTAACTTTTCCAAACAGTAAACATCCGTTCTAGGAATGGCATTAATCCACTTAGAAACAGCACTCCACATAAATGTGCAGGTGAATTTATTCTTGATCAGCCTGCTATTACCTAGGACACTTCTCAAATCAATCAAACCCTTCTGTAATGGAAATATTTCATAGCAAAAATTGTCATACCTCGTAAAAAGGGAAATCCATTTCACTGCTGGATATGTAACATCAATAAAAAAATCACTTATTTGACAAGAAGATAGATTTTTTTCAGAGTGGCTGGGATTTTGGGGGGAGGAGTAGCAGAGGTTATTGTTAATGTTATAGGATTAGGACCACTGTTTGCAGCTTACCTTCTGAATGATGTATTATGTTATCCAACGAAGCAAATCTACTGTGGCTTTCATCAGTTGCTCTTTTAGTACTCACAGCAGAAAGGATGAAAGTCTGAATCCTTGTGAAGAAAATGAATCAAAAAATGAAAAAAAAAAAATATATAGTTTGCACAGTTTTTTTCCTAGTATTTTTTGTTGGCATTCCCATTTTTCCTCCAAAGGGCCAGAAATGATCAAGGGTTAAGGTTGTACCCTGGGGACAGGACAGCTTCTCCCCATCTTTGCAGGGGTAGTGATAACCAGTTTCTTACAAGGTGTGGTGGAGACACGTTACATCTTTCCTTGTGGCAACGTGGCTCTTCAGAAGCGTGGAGATGGGAGGAGATGGAGAAGCTTGGCTGGTACCGGCATGCTGAAACCCAGGTCCAGCTCTTGAACAACTAAAGCGAACAAACCCAGAGTCATCAGTTTCAAAAAAAGACCTGAAACAGCTCAGAGTATCAAACATGTGCCATGCAGGCACAGCTGCTGCAGAAGTTAGGTATGGGCTGACCTGAGAAAGGCGGCCACCCGAATTCACCCTGCCTTAACTTGGGTGCAAGTACAGGCGGAGTAAACAAAATTTGCTTCAGGATAAATAATGTACTGGTTTGATTTACCCTTTCTCTCGGTAAAAAAAAAAAAAAAAAAAAAAAAAAAAAGGCTGATATTCCTGTGAGAATTTTGAAGCCATTGTCAAAGTGCACAGATCATCTGCCTGGGATTCGTCTGGCCTTTCCTAGCTCCTTTCATGTCAAGGCTAGAGAGAAAAGGCTGCACATATACAGTTATCTCCACTGGTGAGGACTTGCTAGCACTGATCTGCTTCATCAACATCTTCATGGTGCTCTCCAGGAGTAAGAGGACTGCAGGCACGTCCCAGGTCATGTGGGTAAGAGGATACTACACCCTCTGCAGGCAGTGGTATATGGGTGGTGGGGAAGCAGGCAGAGGCTCCCATGGGAGTGGAGCAGGACTGTCAAACAAGTCCCAGTTCCTCCAACATCCCCCCCCAACACTGCAAAATCCCTGCTGCCTGGGGAGAGCACTCCTTCTAAAGATGCAGACACAAATTCATTTGCAAATGGTATGGGGACAAATCAGTCCCACAACAAACTTATCACACAGCATCTTTTTAATCTAGGGCTCCCCTGTCTCCAGTTTTCCCTGGATGCATCCTTCTCCCTTCTTGCATCCCAGCAGATCCAGATGCACACACAGCCCTTGCTCCATCATGGCAAGAGCAAGCAGTCAGTTCAGTGTCAGCATCAAAGACATCCTGGCATCTGACAGGCTCTCCTCCAGCCCTGGCCCTGCCTGTCTGGCCCATGCACAGGAAAGGTCAGAGATGCCAAGTACAACACACTGTAGATAGCTGGGAAGCCCAAGCAGAAGATGAGCAGCTCTAATAATAGGGAAAAGAAAGCTCTGTGTGTTCAAATATGCACACATGAGGCTGGACCCAGCCCTAAGCAGTGCCGTCTTTTTTCTGGGGTGCTGTCTTGCTGGGAGCCTTCCTGAGAGCTTCCTGAGAGCTTTCTTGAGCGCTTAAGAAATGGGAAGACTGACACAAAAGTCTCAACTCTTTGGTGGAGAAGCAAAGCTGAGTGGTAAAAGGCCAGGTTAAATGGCCTTTGAGCAAACTGGTCTAGTGGAAGGTGTTCCTGCCCATGGCAGAGGGAGTTTGATCTAAGTGATCTGCAAGGTCCCTTCCAATCCAAACCACTCTGTGATTCTGGGAAAAACTCTCACACAGGCCTTGCATGGGGATGCTGAAGCTGGTAAAAGTTGCCTGAAGTCCCTTTCCAATGCATAAGGACATCTCTCTAAAAAAAGAGTGTCAGAGTAGTGTTGCGTGTTCTCTCTGGCTGGCAGAGAAAGACAAGAGAAGAGAGGTGAGTGCAGATCATGGCATTTTAAACACATACTGACATGAAGTGAAGGATGAGCAGGGTGAATGTGAAATGTTATTAAAAAGTTCATGTCAATACATAGAAATAATTTGACGTATACAATGATTTTTTACATATAAAATGATTTGTTCTCGTGAATTCCCCCCTAAAAGCCTATATTTTTCTTGCGTCTTTGTTTCAGTGACAACTGAAATTCACAGATGTTCTCCCGCAATGGAAGTTTCATCAAAACTTTTTTTACTGACCCTTTTTTAAACCTTGGGTAGCCCCATAAGTGGAGAGTTAATTCAGGTGAAGGCTGTGACAAAACTGAGTATTATGGAGAAGCACTTTCTACAGAAAGAGATCATTTAAATTCGGCTCCTCTATGTTTACAGGAAAAGCAAGAAATTCTGCAGATCATCCTCTCACAGTTCTTTGCTTCCTAATGTTTCTAATTTTCATTCAATCATAAGGTTAAAAAAGCAGTTTGTGGGAAGAAATAAAAAATTAAAAACCATACACATGCACACATACAAATTCACATAGAAAAATGATTGCAGAAAACAGACTTCTCCAATATAAGATACAGAGTCTTTTTTTTTTTTTTTTGTGCAGCAAAACTCTCCCTGGAGCTGAAAGGAGGGTAGGATTGCCCCCCACTCATGGCACAGCAATCCACTCTACATTTAATACTTGCTGGATCTCTCCCCATTCACTTTAGGACCTCAGTTCTTTGGTGGTCTTCTGTTTTGACATCTGCTTACCCTTATCTCTAATCAGTTTTGCTGATAGACATTTCCCCTGAGTGTGGAGACGCTGCCTAATAGATTTTTTAAAACCAACTACTACTTAGTAGTCAGGAAATTATCTTTGTGGTCTGCAAGGGTGAGAGACACTGTTCCTAACATTCCCATTCAGACAGCTAAGTCTCACTCAGCTTTATCTGATTTGCTCTATTTTGCTCCTTATACTCCCATACCATAAAGGGATAATGACGGCAATATATTTTTGTTAAACCTGCAATTAAGCACAACATCCCAAGGCACCAAATGATCAGAGAATGCACTGTAAGTAATTGTTAAATAACATGGTCATTCACTACAGTTTGTCTCAAGAGTTACACTGTTTGCCAGACCAAGGAACTAAACTTGGAACATACAAAGGAGCATTGGGATGTTGTACACTGTGAAAAAGTTTTGTACATTAACAGGATGATTGAGAAAATCCCTGACAGACTCATTTGTTGTTGATTTTAATAGAGGAAAACAAGCCACACAGACATGAGGAATTGAGTCCTGGCTGATTTTTGTTTTAACTTTCAGTGGGAGTGGGATAGTAAGGAATGTCTGCATCTGGGCTTTTAAACGGTAGTCTTTCTTTAAAAAAATCAATTTTTTTCTGGGTCCATCAAACGTAATTTTTATTGAATTTCCTTCTTCTGGTTTGTTTTTATTCTATTTCAGTGAAAACAAAGAGCACACACTTGGAAAAACATGTCTGAGTCCAGACGGTCAGTGCAGGAAATTCCTGCAGTTCTGGTGAAAACTGTGACTGGAGGAAGGAGGGGGGCACATGCTCAGCACCTCTGCTGAAGGACGAGCTATAGCATGAATCCACAGACACCTGGCTCTTCTGGATCTGCCCTGCCATCCATGAGCACACAGACAGGTCAGCCTGCCAGCTGGCAAGAGCTCAGGTGTGGTGATGTGGAACTTTTACCTGATGGACTTTTACCTTAACACAAAAGCCCTGTGTTGGGAAGGGAAACACCCTAGCAAATATATGTGTGGAGTAAGCTGAAGTTAGGCTTTGAAGCAGCACTGGTGCAGGAATCCATAGAAATCCATAGGAGTCCCCAGTTCCAGTGCTTCAGTATAACTTGTTTTCACTTGTTACTGAAGAATCGTGCAAATCTAAAAGGTGTTGTAAATTCACATGTCTGTATTCATAGCTGAAGCAAAGTTCAGTGTGGACCCATACAGCATCCTCAGCATAACTCAAACTTCTCCTTTCCCTGGAATAGGTAACTCTATGGCTCTCCGACTTGCTAACTATGTTCTGTAAGCTCATGTGATTTAAGTACACACAGCAAAGCCAGGAATGCAAAGTCTGTGCTAGACATTCATGTTTTGATGGCTCCTCATCTCTGAGCCTTATCTACAGCCTTACCCGAGCGGCTGGCAAGCACCGTCTCCAAAGTGCTGATGTCTCTGTGCAGTTGTGGATAGGGAAATAATATCAGATCTGCTCCCTGGGAAAAGGCTATGCAGAGCCCCAAACTGTGCAGCCAGTTTTCTTGTCACTCCTTGCAAAGCGGTGATCTCATCCTTACTGTCTCCAAATTTTCTATCTCCAGTGTAGGAGAGGGAGGCAGCAAGGGACAAGAGGAGAGGGAGAAGGAAGCTACGAAAAGAAAGATCCCATTGTTAGAGTGCTCTTATTTGTGTGAATATTTGCCAAGACAACAAGATTGGGTCTGATGACATGAACTCAAGGGTCAATGGGGAGCTGTGCAAAAATGCCTGAACTCCTTGTGCTCATGATCCTTAGGAAAAAAAAGAAACTTCCAGATGTGAGCAAGCCCTCCTTTATCCATCCAGTCCCCTAAGCATATGAGATTGTACAGCCTGAAGATGCCTGCACCCATTTGCATAGCCGAGCAATTGCAACATTTGCCTTGGAGGGAGAACTGCATCAAAATCCTAGATCCAACCACCAAAGCACTTCAGGTGTGTTGGTAGTGAATTAAATTCAAGTTGAACTTCAGGAACATGGTCATAAAGGACAGGATAAATCCAGGATCTACCCTTAAGACAAGGTTGGGAAAGAACTGCAAAAGCCCAAGTCTGTAGTGTCTGTCTTGCACGAACTCTATGCAGAGATCAAGCCTCTCTCTCTCTAAAATCAAAACAAGACTTAAAATATTCAGGTATTAACTCCTGTTGTCAGAAAGTCACAAAAAAGTTGTCAGGAGTAAGCCCAGTGTCACGCTTAAGTAACTCTGTTCTGCACCATGACCATCTAGGAGGGAATTTCTTCTGAATCCATGTCAGTTTACACCCACTGAGGATGTGCCCACTCCATCCAATCCATCCATCTGAGTCTCACCAGAAACAATCACAGCTACCAGGGGATCTTTGTGCTGATGGGGCTGATAGGATGCACTGACAGAACAGATATAGTGCCTGGAAAAGCCAATATCATGGTTGCGTCCAGAAGGGAAAAAACAGCTCTTTTTCCAACTAGGCTTGCTAGATACTGGGTTCAGAGTGGACTGCTGACGCTTAGTCATTAAGTTTAAAGGAACTCTGTAACTTGCAGAGTCTCTGAATCACTCATCTGTGCACAGTTTCCAATGAGGGGCATCTGCCTTGGTGAGTGAGACTGTGGCTGATAGAGAGACCATGTCTCCACTCAGAGAAGCCTGTTGAAACCTCCCCTTGTCCTCATGCCTATCACGGGCAGTACAGCTTCACTGCCCAAACCTCAGCCAAAAAGCAAAAGAAAGTTCTTCTCACATGCACATAATTTAGTAAAGGAAAAAAGTGTCAGGTTGTTTGTCTGGTCCTGGGTTGTTGTTTTTTTTGTGGTAAAGCATTTTTTCACAAGCCACTTTTGCAGCAGGTGCCTGTGATTCTGCAGTGGACAAGCAGCTCCAGGTCCAAGCCACCTCCTTTCCGCTCAGCCCAACACCACCTCGTTTCCTCAGCTCCCTCCTTTCCAAGGACATGATTAAATAAGTGCTTGTGAAGGCTGTAAGCACTTGCTAATTTGGGGTTTGTCTGGTAATAGTCCAATGGGTCTGAATTTCCAGTGTCTGTGGAGCCAAACCGACGTTAAACTTGTATTCCCAGTTTTCCATTCCTCCTCTGCAACTTTTTCCAGAGACTGCTTCTCTCTGACATCCACCTCCCCACAACCCCTCTCCCCACAACCTCTCTCTCCAATTCCCCATCCCCCCTTTTTTTTTTTTAAATCGACCTGGTCTTTGTTGTACTAATTAGATTATCTCTGCCCGAGGGACTCAGAGAGCAGCCCCAGCGGAGCACAGCCTGGAAAGACAGGACACATAATCCCTGTTATCAAGGGGGCTGTCATTTGGCATGTAGATCAACTAATTCTTTCAATACCATGGGAGCAATTGTACATCTTAATATTGATTTTTTCCCCCAAGATATGATCTCCTACATTCCTACATCAGTCTCACTTGCCCTGGCTGAAAGGCTCCATTTATTATAAGGCAACACAACGGGTGCATACACCCCTGCCAGCTTTTTGAATTTATAAATGAGAAGGTGCCTTGCGGGGAGGGCGAGAGAGCGGGCAAACACCCACGAGGCAAGTTAACACAACAACTTCAGGGAGGAATGGGAAATAAACCAAGCCTACTGCACTTTCACTTTGCATTACGAACTAATTAATTCAGAGCTGACTGACATCAAAGGCTGAAGGCCAGTCATGGGAAGGAGCATTAGCAATAAATCATATGCTAAAAGCAGTAATGCTTTGAGTCAAGCCACGCTGCTACCGTTCAGCAACCAGCCTGTTAAATAAGTTTCTGCTTGTTTCTCTTGTTCCTCCTTTCCACCCACCTCAGTATTAATTTCAAGAGATGCTATTCATATTTTGTGGTCTATACAAATTGCCTATAGCTAATTACAAAAAGGAAAAAACACAACAATGGACTGACCTTCACTTCAGATATCAAAATGCTTTAAATGATAATCAACAAATCAACTTGCACCGGCACAGACACCCCCCCCCCCCATCATGATGCCCCTTTCAAGGATAGCCATTGGTAACTGGATTCTCAAGGTATTTATTTCTGTCAGTTTAGAGGACCTTTCCTATTGGTGCACCAGAAAATTTCTTAGCTTTATGTGTTCCACATTACCTCCCTAGAAATGTAACTCACTAGACAGCCTATGTTCAATTGCTTGCACATAACCTTTTTTTGTACCAAATTAGATTAATATTGTGGCTCTTAAAAAGCAGGTTTGGATTATGTAATTAATTTTCTACATTCAGTCAAATTTATGTTAAAACCAAAGAGTAAAGAAATAATTCCCAAGCAAAGGAAGAAGGAAAAATTCCTGCAGCTTCACCATCTGAGCAGCTCTCCTGACTTAGACCAGCTGAGGACTATTGCAGCTTTAACAAACAGCCTGTAGACCCTGATGTTGGCACCTGTTAATACCATCCACAGAGCTGAATACATTTGACTGCCAGAGAGGAAACTTTATCCACAGCACTGGGATCATGTCCTTCTCTTCCAAAAAGTGTCATAGGATCTCTCACTTCCTCCTGGACAGACACCAGAGCCAGGAAAAATAGGACCTGGGTCCAGTGTCTCAGCTGAAAGCAGCCCTCCAGCAGTGCAGAGCTTCCTGTAGGGCCCGTACAGCTTTGCCAGCATCAAAGACAAATACACATCGTGGTTTGAGGACCACTCTCTAAGGGCTCCCTCTTGCCTCAGTTACCTCCTCTCTCCTCCGTACTAGCCTTTCCATTTCTGCTTCCCAAGTGCCTGACTTTTCCAGATAAATGTTGGACTTTCTTTTTTCAGACTGCAAGAACCCAAAAGTCTAAATGATATTCAACATGTGACCAACACATGGACCTCTATAAAAAGATATATATGTATTTTAAAAAAGAATCACAGACATTTCTACTTGTGCAGCGCAGAAGGGTGATAAATCAAGAAAACATTTTATGTCCACCATCATGGTTCACAGATACCCACAAAAGGCAACTTCATGAAACAGCATAATTCCTTCAAAAATCAATTCTGGGCTGGATCCTCAATGGGGAATGAAAAATCTTCTGAAATAAGATTTAAAAGTATCCAACCTACCTGGCTCTCCTGATTAGCAGTGTGGTGGGGACATGTTCCTGTTCTCAAAGATGTGAGGTCTCCCTGCTTCTCTGCCAGTGCAGAGGGGTGTTGGCAATTCAACAGCACCCTGTAAAATTAGAGCACAACAGACACACAGGGCGAAGTAGAGGTTCAAATACCAAAGGATTTTCAAAAGCAGGGTCAGAGGCAGATGCAATTCTGATGGGAGCAGGGGACATGAGGCTTTTCTGCCAACCCCTAACACAGACTATACGTGCTGGATAAAGCAGCTGGAGAAGAAATGGGGAAAGAAAGAGAGAAAGGTCAGGAAAACTAGAGCTTATAGTGTCCCTCTGTAGCATTACTTCTGAGACTTCTGGGGTTGTTGGCTCCTTCTCCTATCCCAAGCCATAGAAAACAGCATTGACAATAAACAACTTCTACCAAATGTTAATTTCTCCCCATTGCCTGACTGGAAGGTTGGAAGGTACTTTATATATCACATCAGTAACTCAATAACAGTAGTGAATGAAAGGCATCACTTTCAGAAGGGATTTCAGGCAAACAAGCACTTGTGACTGAAGAGCACAAAAGGGGATGGAAATTTATAGGCATTACTGAGGGATCAAAGTGCACAGGCGTTTCTGGGAGCCAGTCTCTTAGGAAGTTATAGCTCTGCAAAAACTGCGACCAGAGAGAACTGTGTTTTTATTATTCGCAACTTGCAGTTGAGTTTTTTGGTGTTTAATATACTGAAAATTTTGACTGAAATGGTTCTTAATGCCAGGGATGTGTGCACTTTTGAAATATTCGGTGTTTATGATAGGTTGACTTCACTATTTTCCACAGCTGAGCTATAAATAGTTTGTCTATCTTCAAATCAGATATTCGCTGCCATGAAACCTGTGAGGATTAAACATCTCTGAACTGTTTATTTCCTGCTCTCCAATGATTTTGAAAATTTTTTGAGGCAAAGGTAGCCATAAACACACACAACATACAGTGTGCACCATGAAACTCCATGTATCACTTCTCCTTTGGGATTTGGGCTTACATGAGTGTTGCATAAGGAAGCCCAAGAGCAGCTGAGAGAGATTTTCAAGTTTCTTCCATTTTGCTGTATTTTGGAAACTTATCCCAGGAAGATATTTAGGGGAATTTTCCCAAAAATTCAAAAACAATGCCCAAAATCTCCGTGAAATTCCAGAATCTTAAGTCCAGAAACGTTTCGATGGCAAGCTCCTGCTGTGCCTTTACTTTGTGTCTCATGCCTGCCCAAGTCATAGTGCATAGCTGGAGAGTCTCTGCAGCACAAGGCAGAAGTGTCCCACCTCCTTGGAGGCTCCCCACAGTGCAGGGACCCTCTCGCCAATCCTGGAAGGAATGGTATTTCTGCAAGTTCAATGTCCTGTCTGACTAATTAGCGCTTGTGAGAGGAGGATGAATTATCTTTGTCTTGCTTTCCAGTGTGGTGAGGATCATCTGGGGACCTTCGCATTGTTCTCCATGGGGCTGCACGGATACATCCAAAGTTTCTTTGGGAGAGCTGATCTCCACACCACGGCTCCTGGTGCCCAGAGCTAGGCAAAGTGCCAGGTAAGGTCCCTGGAGGGCTGCAGAGGAAGACAGCTTTCCATTATGCCTGCCAAGTCTGCGGTCCTCGCACACCTCTGCCAAGGAGGGAAAACCTGAGGAAATACGTAACGGCACATTCTTCAGCATCGTCTTTCCCCTCCGAGGCTTGCACCTACCATGGCCCAGTGCCACGCAGCCATCTGGGGTGGGGAAAAGCTGCACTGCACCTTCTGTGGGTTTGTGTGCCTTAATGCCCTCCTTTCCCTTTGCCACAACCCAGTTTTCTGTTCCATACCTCAGTGGTGGAGCCAGATCCAGGAATAACAACCCCACAGGTCTCTGCTACCTTGAGGGTAACCAAGCCTAAATGCAAGCTTATTGAAATGTCTTCAATAATAAAAAACAAAAATAAAAATTCTACCGGCTGCCCATAGCCACTAGGCCAGAAGAGCCAGCTTCACACCATATGGGGCAAAGGACACAGGCAGCTCCACTCTGTGGAGGACTCTAGAGCTTATCATCTCCTGCTGGGAGGAAGGTCTGGGATGTATTCTGTGCATCCGTCCCGCAGCAGAGGAATGCGACTGGCAAGGGGAGGCTGCTATCAAGCCCAACACATTCAGCAAATTCTTTGGCTCTTGTCACCTACCCAATGGCTTTTCCTGGTCTTAACAGCCTGGTTGGCAGGGGGTAGCAGCAGGCAGAGCTGGCCAGCACCATGGCTTTTCTCAGGTTGGCAGCCAGCTCTAATGCTGGGTGTCTCTTTAGGAGGTGTTCCCCTGATAGGGAGCACCACTCTGACCAGAGTGCCAGAGAAGATACTGGCCCAGATTAGGAACCATGCCCTCTCTTTGCTTCCTCCTACTCTTACATGGGCCATCTAATCTTGGAGAAACAAATATTCTGTGCACCCCAAAGTGCTGCTAAGACAAGCAAAGGAAACCAACCCAAATCTAAGGCCAGAGTAAGGCTCAGAAGCAGACGAACCCAGGGGCTGATCCAGTCACACTGGTAAGGCTAGGTTTGTTGCAAAACTGTTAAAGTTTTACTGCAAGTTTTTGTAGGAGGTTTCTTGTGTTCCAATGGTTTCCTTTTGTGGGAGTATTTATTTCTGGCCAAATTTTCAGTTTTAGGGGTAGAAGAAGGGTGAAGATGAACACACATCTATCGACGACAACTTTTCTTTCCATCCAAACTTCCCCCACAGGAATAATATAAACCACCCAAGAGATCAAGTTAAACAGCTCCCTCCAGGTGTCTGAAAGATTATTCCGTTAATGCAACAGTGTGTTTGCACCAGATCAGGCATATTAGGTATCTTGCTCCTGGTCTCCTCTTCCAGACATGTTACAGCACAATAAAAAAAGCACTCACCTTGCATAAAAATCTTTCAGATATTTTCCATATCCTTCATTGGAGAGGAACTCTCAGCAGAAGGAAGAAAAAATTCTCTGCTATGTAGTTGTTTTTGTCTTTGACAATAGGAATATTTCAGTGCAGATGACATGACAAGATGAGTTTGGATAGGAAAACAAGGATTATATGAAGCAGAATTTAGATAGACTAAAAATATGTTAAAAGTCTGTAACAATATTACACAATAGATTGGTGGAAAGAAGAGACTCCCACAGAACTCAGGGAGTTTCACAAAATACCTAGGAATTCTCAGAGGAAAAAAAAAAAACAAACCAAAAGAAAAATCCTAAAAAAACCCCAAACCACTCTTAAGATACAACTGTATTTATCCTGGCAATTGCTAAATGTCCTGTATCACAAAGCAAAATGAAAAAATAACAGAATGACATTCCAAATCACCATCTAAATGCAAACACTGTTTGACAGGGAAGGGACAGAAGACTGTCTTTTCTCAGATCCCAGTTATGTCAGATAGCTCTAGATCAGGTTCACCAAACAAATTGCCATGTCAGAAAAGCAATCCTTCACAACTGGCTCTTCTTAACAACCCCAGCTGCCTTCCCTTCCTGAGCATAGGAAAACTGAGTGGGAAAGCTAGGATCTCCAATCATCATTTTGTCATCCCACCAGTGTGTGTAGCCACATCACAAAGGCTTTGGAAACAGAAGGATAATTTAATAGCTCAGGCTTTAAAGATGTAAGTAGGATAGTTTTTCTGGAATCCCTTTCATTGAAAAAGTTCATTCATATTACTTTAATCAGGTTGTTATCCTCACATACTCCGATTTCTGTGCACAAGGCTGAAGAGCTGGCAGCTCTGTGCTTTTCAATTGCCAAAGAACTAACCACCAAGCAACAGTCTGCTATTTAAGCTCCCTGACTTTTTTCATCACAAAATTTCATTTTCATCCGCTTTGCAAAACTTCAGGATGAAGTTTCCATGGCAGCTGTCTGAGGCTAAGCACATGGTGTTTGCTGAAAATTCCCATCGAGATGGTCCTTGTTCCTCCTGAGAATATTAGCAGAGAAGGTGTGTGTTGTATATGTTATACCTCTGCATGTACAGTACAGCTTTAAGATCTGCAAGCTTTGAAAAAGTAGCTTGACATTTTGGTAGAAGAAAACTCCTCAGAGTTGAAATGAAGAAAATCAAGGCAGGATCAAGTCCCATCCAGTGCAGGAACTCATAAAGTTAAAGCTTGCAGGTTAGGGAAGAAAGTGATGGGATGTGATGAAGAGCAGCAGAGAAGTAGCTGAATTCAGTTTTTTTAATGAGAGAGTTAGGAAAAGGAAATAGATTTTTCAAACTTTGGAGTGGGAAGGCAAGAAAGACTGTGAGGAATTGCAGGGGCAGAGTAGCAAATACACTGAGCAGGGTGAAGAGCTGTGCACCACCAGCATTCTCCAGGAAGACACGCCAAGGATGGGGAGAAATGCAGGAGGATCTGAAGTTTGCAGGTGCGGTATTTCATCAAGCTGGATAAGCTACACCTGTTCCTCTTGAAAGAGCGTGGTACTGAGGGTACTGAGTTCAGCAGTTTGATTAGATTCAAGAACATTAATGTTGTGAAAACAGTAAGTTTGCAAGTTCAGTGGAAACATTATAAAGTTTCACAAAACATGCAACTCTCATACTGTTTCAAAGGGTGAACAGACATCTTCCAAATTCTTCAATCCATGCTGCTGGGTGTGAGTGTTCAGTGATAAACTCATCACTCTTGGAAACCTACTTGGGTTTGTGCCTAAAAAATTATTCATAGAGTACTATGTTAATCCTCTCACACAGACAAAAAAGGTGTTGGAGTTCCTTTATATACCCAGAGCACATCTATCCCAGTCAGTTGTAAAAGCAGATTTCAGGATTTTATGGCTAAGTTTGCTAGATTATTATTACTAGCACATTATTCATGTTTCTTCTGATACCTATCATTCAAAATTACCCCCAGTAAAAAATAAAGAACACGAGTGACACTGCATTATACCCCAAGAGACACTACATCATCTTGGTCTGGTATACATCAGTGGATTTTGATTCTTTCACATGTTATATCCGGAGGTTAAGTGAGGGAGTGATTTTAACATACCCAAGTTCTAAGTGTCAGACATCCTAAACAGATTAATGATGTCTGCGTAAAACTACCCCTGATAAAATGCTACGGTTCAGACCCCATCTCCAGTCTGATTACAGGACTCAAGTAATCTCTCTTTCAATTCAAGCTTAAGGTGCTATTGTTTATCTCATTCTTAGCAAATGTAAAGCTGAATAAAACTTACAAACTAGAGGTAGAGCCCTCTTTACTCTTTCTTGACTGCCTCGGGGTTGAGAGGAAATAAAAGCAGAAAAAAACCCTGCTTATTTCTGCCACAAAGGCTCAAAAGATTGCTCTCAGATCACACTGAAGCTCATAGAAAGTAAATAATCATCTTGTGGTATGTTGAACACCCACAAGTTGCTGCCCTGTAGGAATTATGGCTTTTCATGATTGCTCCTTCAAGATGCAAAAAGTTTGCTGAAGACATGGCATTGGTCTGAGTCCTGTATTTTATCCCAGTTCTCCCACTGACCTGGAGAGTGGTGTGCAAAGGTCATTTTACTACTCTGTGCCTTTGATTTGCTTCAAAGTTCACATCTTCTGAGTTTGGCTCTCACCCTGCTTGCATGCTGCCTAGGAAAACCTCAACTGCAGCCTGTACATTGAAGGGTAACTAAATTACAATTAGTCACCCTGATGCCAGTGGGGTAAATCTGGATAGTCAGTACTTCATTACTCATTCCTATTTATTTGGCTGAGGTAGAGCAAAACCTATTTTTAAAATAAAGTAATAAAAATGTTGACAGAGGGCTGCTGCTTTTGGAATAAAAAAACAATCAGGACTTTCCCAGACTGAAAACTGTTTAGGGCACTACTCTCATCCATCACTTCGTATGGCTCTGTGATAACTCCTTAAAATTGCAAGTCATTCCTATCAATGTACAAGGACAGCTCTCTAGCAAGACACAAATAGAAACAGGCACAAAGCTGCTTATTGGTAAATAAGTCAAAGAAGAGGAATTAGGAGAAGGAAACAACACAAAGCTCCCTCTGTCAGGATAGCAGATATTTATGTGAGAGATTCACTGATGCTTCAGGCCACTGGTGCCACTTCCCAGGGTATGAATGGGTGGATCTTTTGCATACGTTTTGCTGGGTTGACTTAAGTAAGTCTTGACAACTCTCTTTCCCTGGGGACTAGACTAAAAGTATTGTTTAGAAATCTAATATATGGTTTATTTACTCAATTTGTGCTGAGCACTACAGTTCCTTCAGTCCAGCTTCAGCAGTCCATTACTCCATTAATGCTCCATTACTGAAATTAGTGCTGTAATTGGAAGGAGGGAGGATGATGGGGAAGGGGACACTTTTTAAAGGAGCAGGTCCTGCTTAATCCCATCACAGAAGAAAGCAATGGAAAAAAACTCAACTGCACCCTCCCAGGCCTTTCCCTTAGGGAAAGGATATTGAAGAGAAACTTCCCTCTGGTGGATGACATGCAATAGCTGTGCAGCGAAAAGGTAGGTCTGAACAGCTCACTAGGCGGTTTTCCTTCAAGTGAGAGGACAGAATGACAACATCAAGAAGCCTCCACGCAGAGCTCCCGTGTGCCAGAAATCAGAAGATACTTAGGTTTCCCACTAAATTTTTGGTCCCTCTCATGGAGATGGCACTGCCAGTGGGACCACTGGTACAGTCTCTCCTCCCATTGTCCACTGCACTGACAAACTGCAACCAGCTCTTTCACAGCCGTCACAAGCCTGAGGAGAGGAAAGGGTGCTAAGAAAGACGAGCTTTACTCGTCCATTCCCCAAAATCCTTTGCAGCACGAAGGAATTCTGTGTATGAATACTGACTAATTAGTCAGCTAAATTACAAGGAAATTTCATGGATATTGTATCCAAGAATTTTATTTGTGCATCCAATCACACAGCCTCCAATACTAATTGTATGCTGGTTACTGAGTAGCAAATGCCCTGTACAGTTATTCTGGATAATTGAAATATATACTGCAAATATACATATTTATTGGTTTAGTTAAATAGAAGGCCTGTCAGAAGTCTAGCAGGAAGGTAATACAATAGCCCTAGAGAGGTCATCTGTTAAAAGTTATTAAAGAATTTACAAGAATAAAAAATGCCAGAGCTTTTAGCTGGGGTGCTGCTGCTTCCATCTTCCAGCCAGTGACAGGATTTGTTTCACCAAGGCTGAAACTGGAAAGTCCCAAAGGAAACTAAAGAAGTAAAATATCTTCGCTGTGGGGGCGAGGAACTGTGAGGACAGGCCATAATCCTCAATTTGTTCACGAGGAGCAGATTGACACAGAGATAGACTTTGCTGGAGGGGTCAAAATAGTAAAACTTAGCTATTATGGGATGGTGGGACCCAGGGTAAAGTTCACATCACATCCCTCCCTTCTCACATTTGTCTTTGTTCCTATTGCGCAGACTCAACAAGAGTTATTCTGGAAAAGATGTTTGATTGCTGGGATAAGCCACTGCTCTGGAAAGGGAACCTCTGAAGTCTTTCCCACAGCCTGACCCTGCCACTAGCTGCTTCCAGCGAGAGCTGTGCTGCTGGCAGGGTCCATCACAGGGAGAAGGTAGAGGCTGAAAGGTGCAGCCCTTGGAGAAACTGGGTCTCACCCTCTCACAACAAGAGAGATCAAATCCCACCCCAAAAAGAAAAAAAAATAAAAAAGAAAAAGAAAAAAACTAAAAAAATCTACACAAAAAGAAATACTAGGAAACCATGTATCTTACATGCTTATGAAAACAAAAGTTACCTCTCTCCCTTTCAGGACCTCTGTTTTGAGGAGAGCATTGCAACCTGTGTGGGTGTAAGGGAAGACACTACTTTAGGCTGTGCTTCTGATCAAGGCAGCTTGCCCCTAAACCCCTCTGAGGCCAAGCCACATGGGCAGGCTAAGAGTGTGTAGCCCTTTCCTTGTCCCAGATCCGAGCCACAGGTGAAAGCTGAGGGTAAGGAGGAGAGCTGCATCCGCAAGAGTGATAAGATTAACTGCGGGGATGGCTGGAAGCCTCTTTGCAGGTTACATGTGTCCTCCATGTCCCAGGTTGCTGGGACAACTGGTTGTTGTCTCTCTGGCCATCTGGCAACATCTCAGAGACCTGTGTGTCTCTGGTGGCTGCCAGCAAGCAGTCAGGCACCAAGTCTCCCCTCCTACCAGGCCCTTGGCCCAGAAATGCATCAAGTACACCCAGATGCTAAATATACTCCTGTTGGTGAATGCCACTGAAAGAGGACTTTTTTTTTTAGAAAGTTGCAGGTGGATACTTCAGGGTGGAGACTGACAGGATACGGTATGAATAACATTTCCAAAATAATAAAATCTTGATTCTCCATCTTTCTAACTTTCAAGCTGCCCTGGATTTCTCAATGAAGGCTTCAGGAAGAGAGAGAAAACTGGGAGGGACAGGTGAATGCCCCCTCAAGAATTAAATCCCAATTAACACTCTATCAGTGACGAAGGACACATTTTACATGGTCGATTAAAAGACTCCTCCCTATTGATCCCTGCAGCTAATCATTGTCCTACCTCTGCTTAGGGAGCGCAGACACAAAACAGCGATCTAAATTTATTGAGACTCTTGACAATCAATAGGTCAGACTCACAGGGAAGCATTACACAGAAAGCATCTCCACTGACTCATCACGGGCTGGCAGGCCCCAGGTCTTCAGCAGGTTCCTAAAGCCATTCCTCTCTGTGCCCGGACGGTTCATGCAAGGCCAGGGTTGCTCTGTGTATGCTCCTTGTCAAAGCCCAGACAAACAGCCCGTGACAAAACAACAGCCACAGCCATCACACTCGTCTTCGACTCAGCATCGTGGCTGAGAGATGGATACCTGGAGGCAGCAGACGGCCTGCCATATGAGCCCTGCAGTTTTGATTTAAACAAAACAAAAGTGAGTAGCTGTAATTTCACAGATGGGAGCAATTCATTAGCTGGGAAAAGATGTGGTCGCTCTAATCTGCAGTGACTGGGGAGCTTTTGATGCAAATGACCATTTGCAGCTGCCTCTCCCTGCCTCTCACCAGGTCAGTTAGGCAATATACTGTGAGATGGAAAAAAATCAAACTATATATTAATTGAGAGCCTGCAACAGACAGAATTGCCAGGCAATATTTCTGAGCCCTGCCATGTACCCAGGTGATCTGCCTCTTCTGGATTTTATAGTATGTGATAACAAGAGGTTCACACACTCCATTAAACCACCTGGACAACTGCCATTCATATGACTGCAGTCGAAGGGTCAGAACTAAAACCCCTCCAAGTGACTGAGCTGAACACCTTGACTGCTCAGGACTGAGCTGGCAGACATGAGGAAACAAAGCTAAAAAAAAAAAAAAAAAGCCTTGTCACATTTTAATTAGTTATCATCTGAGCTTGAGTGCTTTGTGCAAGGCTGATGGTACAAACCAGCCTTCCCTTGTTCTCCAGTTACACTACAGAAGGGCATGACCTCTGCAGCACTGTACCCTGGCCAGTATGGTAATCAAAGAGAGAGGAGTATTTCTGGTCCAGAAGAACTTTTACTGGTTGGTAAATATCAGGGAAATTGAGGAAATGGGGAGAAGCAGCTATAAAGAGGAGCTACCCCCAGCAAAGCCTGATATCAAGGACCGTGGTACTGAGAGTGGAAGGAAGCACACACCAACTTCTGTGCCTGGTGATGTGGACGGCATTTGCCTGGGTTAAGACTCCAAAAGAAAAGGCCTGCGTGGCTCAGCCTGAAATGCACAGGAGTTTGGGATTTCAGCACGTGAACATCACAAGGAACATTTCCACCTTTGACATAAAGCAAGAGTGGCCCCAGTAACCTCCTGGGAAAAGCAGACCCTTATCTTCAGTTAAGTTAGCTGAGTTAGGTCAAACCTCAGGTCACGGCAGGACTGGTCCCAAAAGAAAACTACCAAAAATTCTGTTACTGACTGCAGCAAGCTTTGCAGAGGGTGCTCATTCATGGGGCACAAATGATCTAGCAATGCACTCATGTGCCCAAAGTGAGAGAGGAAAGAAGAGGGGTGGAAGTGCCAGGAGGTGACCTAGGCACTGCTGTGCTCTCTGCTTTTCCCAAACCGCAAACACCGTGGTTTCTACAAGAATTAGACGTAGCCCCAGTACAGACCCTTCAGAAGGTGCATGTACAAACTGGTCAGTAAAACCATCTTGACTTTCCTCTTTCAAGTGGAAGTCCTGTTTGTGAAAAAAATAAAGGAAACACATATATTTGTTTCCTCAGCAATCTCCAAGAGCAAGTTGCAACAACCTCACAGTGATAAGGATGTGGGAGACATGGCAGTCTGGTGGGAAAATGAACAGCGGAAGATTTAAAGAGAGAGAAAGAAAAGCTCCAGGCAAGTTACATACTGTTTCCTTTCTCACCCAGCAGGCAAAGAAGGCAGCGCCACTATTGTCTTCCTAATCCTCTGGTGAAACGGCATCCCACAACAAACATCTTTGAGAACAAGCACAGAGGCATAAAAGGGGTAAAATATGGAGAATGGATGGAGTCATTTTAATTTAGATTACTGAATGATGCAAGAAAACTGCCTGGGAGAGACAACCTTATACAAAATGGTAAATCTTTATATTACATGACATTAATTACGCTTTTACTGTGAGCTAACCCTATTATAGTATTGTGTGTAGACTCAGAAGATGGTACTTCTGTGGTGTCCCTCCCAGTAAAGAGCTGTCCGTGCAGGGGCCCAGCCATGGGGTTTACTGCGCTCTGTGTCACAGCCCATAAAGGCTGCTTAATGCACTTCCTTGCAAGCAGGCTTCTTTATGACTTTACCAGATTAGAGGAATGGGGATAAGCAGGATTTTCATTTACTTATTCTTTAATGTGAAGTCCTTTAACATGAGCTGCAAATAGGATGTGAATTTCTTGTCTCGCACGTCCCAGCTAGACCTCTACTGCAGAACTGGAAAAGCACTGCCAACACCAGTGGTGCAGGGTGTCATGGCTAGCCAGATCACTTGTGCTGGCTTATCCTCCTGCATAACACCTTGGAACACAGATCTCAAAGGCTTTGTCGAAACAGCGATGGGATGGATGAAAGAATGAAAACCAGCCAATTGGTACTAGAGAGACAGTGGATCTTCTGGATCCAGATGGGCTTGGCTGGTGGCTATCCGTGCACTGCAGGGGTAACCCTTCCTGGAAGTTTATGCCACCCCTCCTCTACCAGCTGACCCTCACCAGGGACTCCTCTAATCCCAGGCTTCCTGCACCTAGCTAACCCTCTCATTTTGCTGGAATTGAATGAACGTGGACACAAAATGTTGAGTCAGTGTCCTCCGATCAGCTGAGAATGACAGCCAGTGTGGGGAAATATATTCTCCTATAGGCTTAGCTAGATCTGAGAGCACGTCTTTCCACAGGCTCACACTGTGATTATACGGCCACATACTCTGAATTAGCAGTGGATTTTTCTTCGTGTGCTGCAGACGTCCCATGCTGGTTGCTTAGCAGTGCAGCAAACACATGCTATGGCAGACTCTTCCAAAAATAACTTCCTTCCTGCTGGAGGTGCTTTGTGCACTTGCATGCCCAGTTGCTGAGCAGCAGTCGGTGCAAGCACGTGTGTGTGAGGAACTCAACCCGTGTACAGCACTGAACTTCACATGTGGACTTTGGATGAACACTTTGCAAAACTCCCTGTTTTTACAGCTAGAAGCAAAAAAAAAAAAAAAAAAAAAAAAAAAAA
>JAYRBT010000082.1:46539929-46765522 GCA_036023395.1 Myiotriccus ornatus
A
The DNA here is from genome assembly GCA_036023395.1 of Myiotriccus ornatus. Classification (NCBI taxonomy): domain Eukaryota; kingdom Metazoa; phylum Chordata; class Aves; order Passeriformes; family Tyrannidae; genus Myiotriccus; species Myiotriccus ornatus. The sequence goes on from JAYRBT010000082.1 coordinate 46,539,931, forward strand.
AAATTTAAAAATATATTTTTCTGCATGGGAAAAATAATGATACAGAAAGGACCCAACTATGTTACAAGATTCTTTGAAGGTTATACTATATTCCTATCCCTGATACCAACATTTCACTGTCAAAAGGATAGCTAGATAGTACTTTTCTTGATTAATCCATTATATTTTTCTTTTTTCTTGTTTGCCAAAGAGAAGGTACTTGAGCAGCAGGGGCCCAGTACTATGTAGCCCCTAAAGGACAGTAACTTTCCACACCATCTCCTGAGCACCTTTGAAAGTTTTCCCAATTTAGCTCAAAATTTTTTTAGCTGTAATATTTAGCTTAAAAGAGAGAATCAGTAGAGCAAACACCACCTGTTTTGTCAAAAATGCACGTCTCATAGTCAGGTTCCTGGGTGCCTCATTCAGTGGGTGCCTGGACAATGCTTTTGCAGGGCTGGGACCTTCATATCTTTTCTCTATAGTGAGGGCTGGTCATCTTCTCCCTGGTGATGCCTCTCCCTTCTCTGGGATTTCCTGGGCTCATCAAACTTGCAGGAACAACCTATGTCTGAAATCTAACTTTTTCTAGCTGGGTTGCCACCCAACCCACCAAGGCCTGGAGTTTCTGTGATGGTGAGGAGAAGCAGACAGAGCACAATCCCTCCATCCTCACTTCTCAGAGAAATGGTGGAGAAAAATCCTAAATGCATGAGCAGGAAGAACATGAAATGACCAAATAAAACAGGACAAAAAGGCGTTTTAGGAAGGAGAGGAACAGGTCAGGGAAGGTTCAGACTCCTGAACTAGACAGAAGCTAAGCTAATACCTCTGAGTTTTATCCCCACAGCTCTCCCATCTGCTTGCTTAGAGCTCTCAGTCCAGCCCACTCAGAAGGTGATTCCTCTTGCAATCTGCCTCAGTGGACTTTTAGCTGCCCTGGATGCTCCCATGCAGGGGAGCCACAAACATCAGACTGGGAAAGGGGGTTGTAAATCCCCAGTGCCACTGTCTAGCAGGCTACCGAGATTTTTTTTTCTTCACAGCTCCTGAAAAGAGCCCTGGGTGCAGAAGGATGAGAGGGAAAGAAGGAAAGGGGGGGAGAGAGTCTGCAGTGGGAGGAGGGGAAGCATGGAGTTATGCTCACAGCTTTTCACAGCTGAAAACAGACCCCACTGCTGGTAATGTGAGAGGGCTGGAGCAGGCGCCAAATGGATAAGGCTGTAGACAGTGGGACCAGAGCGCTGATACTTGCCAGTACCTGCAGATAGGAGACAAATAATTGGCACATGTTAAGAAAAGGGGAAAAAAAAAAAAAAAAGGAGAGAGAAAAAAAAAAAAGAAAACAAAAAGAGAAAAGAAAAAAAAGCGGAAAAAAAAGGAGAGAAAAGACAGGGAGAGAAAGACAGAGTTGTTAGACATCTGTATTTTCTAAATGTGTCTGGCAGGAGCCCCAGCAAGGAATTTAATCAGCAAGAGTTGTTTAAACTGGGCTTTGAAAACAAGCCCTGTGCTGCTAGTAATGAACTTCATATCATCTGCAACTCCTGTTTGCTGACGACATTCAATTTGTTAATTCTGCAGCTGGTGATAGGGGTCAGATATGAAAGTGACGATTGTTTTTTGACGTTCCAACCCCTGCTCACATCTTTCTAATTAATCCTTTTAGGAGCCACCAGCAGATCAAGAGAAGTGTGGGGTGGGAGGGAAGGGGGGAGGAGAGAGATGGGTTTTTTTGTGCCTGCCCTGCAGCTCCTCACCTTCCTTGTAGTGGAAAGGAGACACAAGGGCATACCTGCTTCTTGGTCCTATGATCATGAGGTTTTCCAGACGTCTTAGAAAACTTTAATGATGGAAAAGTAGGTATCCAAAAATAAAAATAAAAAAGAAGGCTCATAGGATCACAAAATAGGTAAGGTTGGAAGGGGCAAAAGTGGGTCATCTGGTCCAACTTTCCTGCCCAAGCAGGATCATCCTAGAGCACATTGCACAGGATTGTGCCCAGATGATTTTTGAATATCTCCAGAGAGGGAGACTCCACAAGCTTTCTGAGAAATATGTTCCAGTGCTTCGTCACCTGCACAGTAAAGAAGTTCTTCCTCATATTCAGATGGAATTTTCTGGCCATCAGTTTCTACCCGTGTCCTCTTTTCCTGTTGCTTGACACCACCAAGCAGAGCCTGGCTCCATCCTCTTGACACCCTTCCTTCAGATACTTATATACACTGGTGAGGGCTTCTTTCAGTCATCTCTTCTCGAGACTAAACAGGCCCAGCTCTCTCAGCCTTTCCTCATAAGAAAGACGCTCCAGTTCCCCAACCTTCTTTGTTGCCTTCCACTGGCCCCGCTCCAGGAGCTCCACGTCTCTCTTGTACTGAGGAGCCCAGAACTGGGCACAGCACTCTAGGTGAGGCCTCACCAGGGCTGAGTAGAGGGGCAGGATCACCTTCCTTGACCTGCTGGCAATGCTTTTGCCAATGCACTCCAGGACACTGTTGGCCTTCTTGGCCACAAGAGCACGCTGCTGGCTCGTGGGCAGCCTGTTGTCAGCAGATCAGCCCCCAGCCTGCATGAGTGGTTATTGTTCCCCAGGTGCGTGACCCTGCATTTGCCTTTTTTGAATTTCAGACTGTCTCTGTCTGCCCATCTCTCCAAACTGCTGAGGTCCTCATGTCACACGTGGACAAGGACAGCACCCTCAAGTGAAGGACAACCAGCAAAAGCCACAGGGGGCTGGGCAATGCCCTGAGGTTGGCCTTGGTCAGATGAAACCACAAAGCAGAGAGATGTCCCTGCAATTTCTTATAGTTGGCATAAAACCCATGCATGTTGTGTTCCTTGTGTTTTGCTTGTGGTATTAATCTTGTGCCAGGTCTATCTAGATTCTGCCACGGGTCCTGACTGAGCTGGCAGGAGGAGGGGGATGGTCACCAAAACTGGTCCTAGATCACAGTGGACTTTGTCACAGTGCCCTAAAGGAGAACTTCCACGAAATGTGGTGCGGTGAGATCTGTGTCCATCTGCAGAAGCTGGATGAAGAGGCCCTGCAAGGCAGAAGGGCCAGCAGTCAAGAAAGAAGAAATTCTATAAAAGGTGAGAAAAGTAAGAGTGGAAAGTTGTCTGGTTGACAAAACTTTGAGAATAGGGAAAGACCTGAGATTATGCACAGAAATTGCTAGCACTGGGGAAAAGTAGAAGAAAACAAACTCACTCCAATTAGCACTAGGCTGAAAAAGAATCTTTTAATGGAGTAATTTGGTCTTTTTTCCCCAGTCCACCTCAGCACTGAGGTTTGGACTTACATAAAATATACCATCACCAGCCTCCCTAGAGCAGGAGAGCTTTGGCAGAGGGTGCACGTGTTTTGGGTCAGAGCTGAAGAAACAATTCTGAGTGCCTGCTCTCACATGAACGTCCTCGAGGAGCAGAACCCTGCGGGTGATGGCACAGCTGGGTACACACCTCTGCCCATTTGCCCTGTTCCATCCAGATCTAACACTGAACCTTAGGCTTAAATGCAGTGGCCCCGGTTCCTCTCAAGAAAATGGAGATCTACCAGCTCATTCTAGCTGCATCCATATTCTAGTATCCATTGCACCTTGCTTTGTCTGCAGACCAAAAATGCAGCCACTTGCTTATTTGCTGTCAGTGCTCAAGTTTTCCTACAGAAGAAATTTTCACTTGACTTCCTTTTTAACCAACAAGTACTGCTCTGGCCTCATAATGGTTTATCCATCCAGTATAAACTTGCAGCATCTGGTACTGTGAAGAGAAATCCAACCAACTACCATAAATGTTTATCTTTTTTTAACAGACTTTATCAGTATGTATTAATTTGCCCATAGAAAGAAGCTCTTTTGCTCTTTCACTCCGGACTGAAAGTCAGTAAACCAAAGTTCTGCTTTTGGCATGTGTGGAGCAAGACTAGCTGCAATTAAATTGGCCGAGATTTAAATCAGTAGGCTCATGAGCAGGCTTTGCCCTTATGGTGTGTCTTCAGTTTGTTCAAACTTTGTGCACAAAAGCCTGGAAAATACTGGGTAGGGGGAGAAATCTCAAATTAAAATGCTTTCAAGCACCAGCAACATGTAGGCATCTGCAGCCAGCAACTGTAAAACCAGATGCCACATCCCAGTGACAACAGGAAACTGGTATTTCCCTGTCCTTGATCAGAAAGTGTTCTTTGACTTGTGTGACTTGGTTGGTTGAGTCTTAGCTGAATTATGAATAAGATCACCAATGACCCATGTCAGTATAAGGAACTCTACTAAAAAAAAAAAAAAGGATATGCTAAAATTACGCCAAAAAAGAAACACGTGATCTGCAAAGGCATTGCTAGAGGTGGAGATATCTTCATACTGGAGAAACACTGCTTGCTACTAGCAGGTAGATCACTACTGAAGCCTCCTGGTAAAGGATAAAGAGTATTAGAGGGCTTCCTGAACTTACTGGTAGGCACCAGTCCCACAAAGGACTAAGAGCTCTGCTTCATCTGCCAGTGATCAAGGGCAAATGACTGGAAGGATGAGGCTACACTGTGATTTCAGCAATGAAACCGATTTCCCCCATCAGATAAGCTGCAAACAAGAAAACAGAATTATATATGCAGTGAAAAATGATTAGAGGAGACTGAATTTCCCAGGCTATTTATAACTACATGTATTGCTATTTGTTAGTATGCTTTCACCTGTTGCATTTGTTAACAGGAGCGTATCTTTCACTCATGCAAGATTTATGGGCCTAATTTAGCTGCTTGTGAAAGACCTATTGGCCCTGAACATCTCTTCAAGTGGACATACAAACACTGGCAAGTGACTACTGGTATTCACCCCGCTTAGCCAGAAGCACAAAGCACTTAGTGAAAAACATTATCCTGTCCAGTGTTTATGTTCAGTTCAAGCACGTCTTGGCCCTTTTCTCAGTATGGCTCAATCCCACAGGTACCCTGTCACATAAAAGACATTCTGTTTATTATTCCAGTGTTAACAAAGTACTTGAGGGAAACAGTAATCTATTTTCAGGGATGGGGTGGGGAAACCAAACCAAAACAAGTATGGTAAAAATCACCCAGCTCCAATAGCAACAAGAGCAACAATGGCTCAATCCACTGCAGAGGTGTCCCCTCACAAGCCTTGTGCAGGCAGCTGTACCCCTCTAGCTTCGTCTTAAACCACGGCTCTCAACTTGCTACACCACTTCACTCACTCTGCCATTCTTACAAGACATTTCTTTGAAATCCAAACAATATTTCCTTTTATTAAATAATCACATGTATGGTTATAATTTCTATTTTAGGGCGATAGTTCTGTTTTTATCAGGTGAGAAAAGGCCTTTATATCAACCTGGAATGCCCAACACCATAGAGTCACTCCCACACACTGTCACCCTGTTTCTTAAATATTTTCATTTCTTACCAGATACATCTCTTGCCACAATATGAGGTTTTAATAAATGAGAAAATACACAATTTAAAGAAACACTCCCTCTCTCTGAGACACACACACAAAGAAAAAGCAAAGCATTTCTAGACAGAAAACAGCTAAAAGGAGTAAAGTCAACAAGGACAGTGCTTAAGTAATCAGCATTCCCAGATACGTGATGTCAAAATGGTAATTATCTTTCCAGAGCTGCCTGAAAATCTAAAGCAGGAGGAAAATGTCCAAAGGACTCTATTGCACTGCTCTTGCCCTGTGAGGCTAGAGAATACATCTGGAATAATGTGCTCACAAAATAGTCTTCATCTTCCACAGCACTCCGGAGCTCCATAGAAAGGGTGTAGGTGGTCCAAAGGGACACAATTACAAATAAAGGAATAAAATTGAGCACAGTAACATTTGCAGTGTTTATCAGAACAAATTCCCAAGCAGTGAGACATAGCTGACATAAGGAACAGTGTCCTTAAGGGATCAATGGGCGCTCCATTAAAGGTTATGTTAGATAAAGCAGGCTGTGCTACAACTTGGAAGCAAAAAGTTTCCAAATGCTGATTTCTGCAACAGAGTGAAATGGCAGAGACTCTACTGGGCAGCAAAGTTTCAAAAATGCCTTTAGGTCTCTGGCTTGCTTAGGCTACTGCTTGGAGAGCAATGCAAAAGAATTAGATTGTGTGCAAACAGCATTATTGAGCAGACAAGCGTTACCTTAGGCACTCTGGAACAATGCTATCCTCTTGGATTTAGAACTTAGGCCTTGTGATTAATCATTTACATCCTCCCTGCCCCAGTCTTGGAGGGTCTTTGAGGATGGTCCTGCAGTACAGGCCACCAGGAGCAAGTTGTCTGAGATGACAGTCCATTCCCAGTTCATATATGGTGCTATTTGTCATGGTCACTTCTATTTAGGTCTCTAGACAGGGACAAAGTCGACCTTTAGCCACAGCCATAGGATTTATTATAATAACTGCAAGAAATATATAAAAATTATTATTCATATACATATATACAAACTCCATGATGTTTCCAAGACGTGTATTTAGTCATACTAGCTGAATTCAGGCCTTCCCAGGCTGTAACACAACTACCTCATGGACATCGCAGACCTGCTTCCAAAGTGAGAGCATGTCCCGCCTCCTAAAGGTGACAGGACTAACACTGCAGACCAACACTTGCAGGTTTGGGTTTTTTTCTCTCACCCCAAGAATGCCTGCAGAGTTTGGGAGGCTATGGTTCAATTAAGTGAACACAGGATGGGGAGAACAAGGACAGGTGCATGAAGCTACCCACTGAGCTATCTAGATGCAAGCTGAGGAATCTGAATGAAGGCAGCTTGATTTATAAAAACAAGCATATAGATATCAGATCCTTCCAGTGAAAAGACTGCTTAAGGCATACAACAGGAATCACAGATGAAAGGAATAGCTAAATCAGCCTTTTAGCTGTTTGTAACACATTAAAGCGAAAGGAAAGAGCCTTCATTTTTGCCGTGAGCAAACACCTACACAAGGGTCTGAACATATTAGAGACAGTCCTTGCTGCCCAAATGCTGTTAAAATCTTAATAATTAACATTATTTTAGACACCAATTTTCAATACTTAGATTTTAATAGTGCTGCACTGAGCCCAACCCTCCAGGTTTTATTTATCAATTTCTGCCTTGGAACCAGAGAGATATCCATGCTGACAAGTGAAAAATGGGGGAAGCAACAGAGAAATAGTTTAAAGCGATACTGCTGTTGTGCAGCATCACAGTCAGAGGATTATTGCCCTTCTCTCCTCCTATAATGAGAGGTTCGATCCGTGTCCCACAGGCTGAAAAGGGATAAGTGACCCATGTACCGGCAGGCCCAACTCTCTCGTCAGCAAGTGCCAATGCATTTTGCATTAGCACTTCGCACAAGGAGACCCTGAGTCCCAGCGCCAGCGGGGCTAGGGGGAGTGTGAAAAACCTCCAGAATATGCTTTCTCACAGCCTGACAGATAACTTGCCATGAAATCCAAAGTCATATCATCCAGGACATAATAACCCATATTTTAATTCACTTGTCAAAGGAATGGGTTGCTACTCACAGGTTATAATACACAACCTTAAAATTTCTATTGAAAAGTACTTTTTCTTGGGAACACAGCTTCGCTCCTCACACAGCCTATTCCCTAAATCTACATAAACTCTGACTCATTCAGGTCTCTCTGGAACAGCAAAGTTCAGCTCAGCTGGTTTGAAAAACAGAAAAGAAAAATACCTACAAAATTATTTTATCTATGGAGTTTACTTCGCAGAAGTATCAAGTAAGGAGAAGAAAGCAGACAGAAATGTCTTAAAATACAAACTTAATTTTTAAAAAAGGAAAGAGTTAACATCAAGGAGGTTATTTTATCTCCAAAGGTCAAGTCCAAGATGCTCTGAGCGAGCAGTGGTTGGGGACAGGGCTAAAGTAGTAGGTTTCTCTTTAAAGAAATGCAGACCAAGTAGCAAAATATAGACTGAAAATTAAAGTGCAAGAAGAGAAAAATGCTTAAATTATCCTGGGGAAGTCTATCTATCTAAGTCTTGCCTATACTAGACAGGGCTTGCTGGAAAAGGGAAAACTGCAAAACTACCAGTAAATTGCCCTACTGGAAGCACAACCTTATATTAGAAAAATGGAAATTTTTGGCTGGTATAGCCCTAGAAAATTCCTTCAAGCAAGTAAACCAATCTGGAGAAGGGATTCAGCCTCTTCTGAATAATTTACCTGCACTTGCAGCTTGATGGAGAATGGTGTTGACTTTGCTGGCAATGGTTGAAATATTGGTATTTAGAGCATTTATGATTTCTGAAAACTCATGTAAAAAAAAAAAAAAAAGGAGAAAAGAACAAATTCTTTACTTCAAGTAGAAAGAAAACTGATTACCTCTAATAGTTAGAGGGAGGCAGAGATCACAGGGAAATAGGGGAAAGTGGAGGCTGGGACCTTCTATACCAAGGCATGAAAGGGTCTGAAACCTTCTCTAGCCTGTTGAAAGAAGATCCAAGCACAAATTATCCTATTTCTCCTCCTGATCCTTCCTCAATTCAAATACAAATTTTGAGCATGGATCCAATGCCCTAAGCCCTTCCAAATTCTTCCTGCCGAGTTGGCTCAGAACCTTTTGGGTGAGGGGACTATTTCTGCAAACGAGTCTCATGACTTAACACTTTTCAAAACTGCAATTCTACCTCCACTCCTTCCACAAACCCCACCTCAAAACCCTTTCTTAACTCATTGCCAGGAAGCTACAGCAAAGGCTTGCAGAACGCTGACCTAAAGCACATTTCTTCACCTGATTCTGCACCTTGTAACCATCCCATTTTTTCCTATGTGTCCCCTTCTTTCAAGTTTGTAATAGAAATTATGAAGAAGCAGACACCACCATTTTGTGACAATGCAGATGGCCAAGGATACTGTATTCATTTCCTCCCAGTGTCTGTTTTTGCCAGTTCTCATTCTGCTGTTCCCATCAGTGGGGATGCCCAAGACAGGTTAAGAGAATTAGGCATCCAAGCCTCTGTTTTAGACTGTAGTCTCTGTTTTAGACTGCAATGCACACTGCTTGCGATTTCCTTGCAAATCCCCAGGCTTAATCTAACAAGAAGAGGGTCATTTTAGCTGATGGTCTCTTTGCTGTTTATAAGTGAAGAAATCTATCACACAAAATAAACCATCAGGGGTTTCTGACAAAGACAGTAGTCCCCATTCAGTTAAAGTGGTAACTTTTTCCAGACAGTCTTGATTTTCTGCTACCAAACTATGGGTCTCAGAATTATATTCTGCATTGCAGATTTCATATTTGTGGCCTGCAGTCATAGGAAACTTTTCCTTCAAAAGTTAATTCAGTAGGACCGCAATATGGGACTTACTGTTCAAAACAATAGGAAAAAAACATTTATTGTTTTCCTTAGCTACTATGCTAAAATAAAGAATAACATTTTTTAAAAAATCAGCTTTATCTTCTGGAAATGTCACATGTGCTTTGTGTCCTTCAGAATCCATTGATTTTTCTCTTCTTCCCCTGGAGTAATTGGCCAAACCTTTTCTTCCCATCTACACTTTCTCTACCAGAAGCTGCAGAAGTATTCACTATTAGTGTGTGTTGGAGGTGCAAACCTAGAGAGACAATATTAATGACATAAATAAATCTGTACAGCCTCTTCTGTCTGTTTTCATTCTTACTTTTCAGGAGACAGGAAGCAGAGGAGGGATTTCCACAGTGGTATTGTTTCAGCTTGGTATGAAGAAAATCCTTGATTCTTTATGTGTGCTTAGAAGCCTATAGTAATCATATTATTCCAGGGTCCTTATTGCTGGTTAATGGAATTCTTTTAATATTGACCCAAGTTTCTATTAAATAGATTTTCATTGATCTGGTGATGTATAGAGCTCAAGTAAGTCTATCTATGTGTAAGCAAATTAAAAGCCTTAAGCCTATACAGCCAAACTGTATAATCCCATGCTGAAAAATTGATCCTCTGATACTCTCCTGGGGACATTTTTTTCTTTTTAGGTAAAGAGACACCTTCATTTTCTTTGAGACAAAAAAAAACCCACACATATTTCACATTCAACAAAATACAGAGCAAAGCCACCAGAATAAGTTTTTATAATTAGAAACTGCATTTTGTATTGGGTAACACAGCACTGATAATTCATCTGTTAGAATGCATATATGAATTATGTTGACTATCATGAATTACATTGCTACAGCATCATTCATCTTTGCTTTCCAGCCTTAGCATAGAGTTTGATAGTTTTTTAAGGAATAAGGTTACCATACCCTTGCTGTCACCAAATTCAACACCAGCCTCACCCGAACCATTCTTCTTTGAAATCAAACTGGTTTCAGTGTGCCTTTTCCCTGTCCTGGGAATAAAATAATCAAACAATTGGATCTCAAAACACTTAGTATATAACATTGTCTTTGTTGTACGTGCACAGCAATATTGAAGATGCATCCATGAAACCTGTGGCAATGGTGATAAGATCTACAAATCTGAACGAGAACCAGTCTCCAGCCACCACCACAGGTGTCCATGGCCACTGAATGGGAAGAAAGGCACAGTGGAGGAGCAGCAGGAGCCCAGAAAAGTGGTTTCCAAAGGCATTGTGCTCCAGGGTGGCTTATCTCACATCTAGCAAAAACTGCGTTGACTTTGCAGCCTCTCTTCTGAAGGAAGGCATCAGTGCTGTTCTTCCTTTCTCTCCCACCAAGGAGAGATTGTACTCCCATTAAGTACAATCATTAATTAACTTGCAGATAATCCCTCTTCACTATCAGACCAGGCCAATGGATTCAGAAAGTACCCAAGGAACAGGAAGGAAGACATGCACGTACACCCAAAGAAGTGGGATGTCTTAAGCTTTATTTCCATAAGAAATTAGACTTAAATAACTATAAAGCTTAATTCAGTTCTTCAGTTTCTGCTTCTCATGAATTTTTACCCTCCAGCACAGCTGCACTAGATGTAATCCTTGTCTAACATATTCCAGCACAACTACTAGCACAACTCCAGAAAAACCACAACCATATCCAAGGTGCCCAGCTGCATATAAAGATCAACCTACATTATGGCAACACACACCAAGCACCTGTAATGTGGAGTTCATTTTTATGTTACCCAGTCAATACATGTATATACCTCTGCTGTGTGCTTATGCTTTGTGTGAGCACAGACTGAGTAAAAAAACCCATGGAAGCCTGGCAAGAAAACAGTGTTTGGGATGGCAGAGTTCACGCAACATTTACAAAAGGGATGGAGGATGAACACTGTCTCAATGCTTACCTTACTGTGTAGGAAGGTTTCATGAGGATCTGTTCAAGAAAGGAAAGGTAGCAAGTAAAAGACCAGCTTTTTAGAAACACTAATTAGCATCAAACACTGATCAGTAATCTTTGAAACCTCCCCATTATAAACATGAACAAATTGAAGCAGGTCTTGGCAGATGTGGAGATTTTCTGACTGGAAGATTCATATCTGCTGTTTCCCCACGTGCAAGCACTTCCATCACTTACTGTCAATATCCAGATTGATTCAAAACAGCACATCAGTAAAAGCAGCGTCTGTTTGTTTATAGTATTTCACGCCATGATCCCTGCATGTATTTCAAGAAGTGTTTTCGCTACTTGTTGTTCTAATTCCCACTGCTAAGCTGAGACCCAGGAATGATATCTAGTCTCTATCCTGTGCATGCAACAGCTCTGCTGGTGGAGTTTTCAATGCCAGGTCAGGAATGGTTTTCTTTTGATGGGCTTTCCACATCCTTCAGTAAAAGCAGTGCAATACCTTACTTTCATAATGAAGTTGTGTGCTTACTTTTCATTGATTTCTCAGACACACACACACACAATTATAAAGAGCTAAAACAATTCCCCTGTGGGTCAGCTCCATGAACTTGCTTTGGGGTGACAAAAGTGAAAGCCTCTACATACTCACCAGCTCTAAATAGTTAGCAGAATGAATAGAGTCCATCCCTACATGAGAGGAAACCCACTGCCTACCAGGAGCTCAGTGATGCATTATGACTGTCTTAAAATCCGAGAAAATTTAATGGGATATGAAAAAAAATTACCATCATGGGTTCTTAGATGTTGTTTATTACAAAAGCAGATAAAATTCTGTCTGCTCAGAGCAAAAGAGCTTTGCCTCTCACTCCCTACTAACGGTAGGCACTGCCTGCTATGTGGTTACCTGCAGGATTTCCGGGGAACGTAGGATGTAAACAACCTCTCTTTCTCCAGGTGCAGGAATCAAACTGAAAACAAAGGCAAGCAGTGTGCCCTGACCCCTTAGCAAGACAAGGGGCTACCTCAGCTGGCTGTGCAGCCCCTCAGGGCTGGGCCATGCTCCTGAGTCTTGCCTACCTCAGTCTTCTGCCCCAGCCTCAAGTTGGAAGGTGAACTTCAGGAAACTCACAAAAAGCCATTACTGTGTTGTGTCAGCTCAGAAAACCGCAACAGGGCCAGTCAGGGGAGGAAAAAGCCTCGAGAGGAAATCAAGGAAATTCACTTTGGCAGAAACTAGCAAAGCCTTTTTCTGAATGTTAACTATCTAATTTAATGAAGTCTAGAGATCAGTAGAGACAATTGTCACTGCCAGCTTTGATGCCAATCACAACTCTGGAACATGAGCCAGTGAATGCATCCAGCATACAAAGGGGAAAACAAAAACAAGGCAAGGATTTGACCCTCTGCTCTCATGATCCTTTAAGAAGAAATATCATCTTTCAAAACTATGGGGGAAAAAGTCTTTCTAGTCAGAACAAGTCAGCAAAAACAAAGGAAAGAGAAATCACAAGGCAAAAGAGTATAGAATTGTAATTTCTCTCTCTTGGTCTGTGGTACCTTTAAGGCTGTTGGTGGAAACTCCTACAGGCTGAAAACCTCTATGTGGACTGAAAAATTAGGGAAGATTTCTGTAATCCCTGTCAGAGAAGCAGGCCTGTACTTTCTCCTTGTGGGCAGCTGAAAGTCTGCTGTGCCTTCATGGGAGTCCTCCTATTGCAGGGACACACTCACTGCTTCTGTGCTGGTGGGTACCCTGTATCCTCAGCTCTATCACTCTCCTCACTGCATCCTTCAGAAGGCATATGGTGACAAAGATGTTTTGCTGTCCTTTCATCCATTAGGCAGGTGACCTTATCGTAGAGGGATATTATTAAATAGAATTATTTAATAAATTATATCAATTATAATAATTATTAAATTATTAAACAAGGCTTTCCCTTTGTGAATCCATGTTGACTGTGTCAGGTCATTGCATTGTTCTTTAAATGTCTCTCAGTAACACCTGGTTTGATGGTCTCCATGATTTTCCCAGGTACTGAGGCTAGACTAACATGCCCATAGTTCCTGAGTCCTCCCTCACGCACTTTTTGTAGACTGTAGTGACACTGGCTACCTTTCTCTCAGCAGGAACCATCCCAGACTCCCAAGGCCTTTGTCAGATGATTGAGAGGGTTCCTGCCATAACATCCACTAGCTCTATTACTCTGGGGTGAAGCCTATCAGGCCCCATGGACTTGTGAACATTCAGCTGATACTGCTGGTACCTTACAACTTCATCTTCCACAAAAGGAAAGTCACTTTTTCCACACTCATAGTCCTCTGACTCACGGGACTGAGACAAAAAAAAGCAATTAATGTCTTTGCTTTTTCTTCTTCCCTATTAGTTGGGTGTCCATCTTCAACGAGTATCTTGTCTGGGCAATGGATAACAGGCACCCACAATGGCCTCTGCTTTGCCTTCCATGGCTCTAGTCCTTATCCAGAGGCTCTCAACCATATCTTCCCTAACCTTAAGGCCTGTGCAGTCAAACGCTCCCTCACATAAAGTGCGACCTCATGTGTTCTGCCTATCCCTCCTGAAGAGCCCATAGACCTCTATCCCATTTAACTACCTCACTTTGTGAGAAGATGCTCGGATCTTGTCTAAACCCCTGGCAAATCTCTTTTTCCTTTAGGATTTAGTATTTTGAGTACTGAAAGAGTAAGGAAAATATTATTTTTCTCATTTGGTACACTGATGTTAAAATTGGTATGTACATTCAGAATGTGTAAAGAAGGGCATTTATACTACGTACATTTATTTGGTTGTGGTGATGAAGTGAAAGAAAGGATTTGGTTCCCTCTGTATGAACTCTGCAGAGATATAAGAAACATGCTGTTTGTGGTGAGGTCTCCTTTTTTGGAAAGAAGTATGCTGAATTGTTTTGTGTTTTCTACCATATTTTTCCCTGCACTTTAATAGTTCTTTTCCTCTTTTGGCACAGGAAAATACCTGTTTATACGACATGTCCTTGCAGAACTCAAGTCAGTGTGAAGAAGAAAGTTAAAAATTTTATGTCTTTCATCTCAGGAATAAGAATTCTGTCTCAGGAATAGGTCCCTCATCCCATCACGCATCCCATCCTGATGTATGCACGCTTCCTAAACTTTGGTCACAAGGACACAGAACTCAGCACTGTGTCCCACTGGGGCGTGGAAATCTACATGATAATCTTTCCACACCTCTTTCTAAGTTGCCCTGTACCAGTGGGTAGATATCACCTGCATATTGTGGATCACAGAAGCCACCTATCTGTGAGAGGAACAGAGTTTTATTGAAGGAGATTGTTGCTTGATTTTTGGTTTGGTTTTTTTTTTCATTGGCTGCATTCAAATCCTAAACACATTTCTTTGCCTTCCAAAACCCAGAATTATCTCAGACCAAAGGGCAATCCTTCATATAATATGAGAAGGCTCTGTTAATTGTAGAAGTTTCTTATCTTAAAGAGATAATTGGTGAAATATATACTGTTAGAATACCCATCAGCACTGCCAGGGGTCTGTCATTTCCATTACAAGTCAGAGTACTGAAAATAAACTAGGATTAGGCTTTCCCTCGTGTAGAAGCCAGTCCTAGCACAGAATGTAACAACTCGTGCATGCTAATCATATTTTTACATGAATTTGATCTCAACTTACTCAAATACAGAGAGTAGAAATGATGATGGATGCAAGCAGAACTAGAAAAAAAAATTTAGCTCTAAATAAGGGGAAAAAGTTGTTCTGGCTATTCATATGATCAAGAAATACCCGTACAAACTAGCTAGGTTCACGAAACAGATGATTTGGACTCAGTGAACCTATCTCATAAATAGTGCTTCTTGTACTTTAGGTTGGTAGGACAAAGACTACAAGGGGAGATAACTGTCTGCAACTACAGCAGAGCAGTATTTGCTAGAAGAGAGGAAGTTAAGGTATATCTCTCGGTTTGGTATATAAACCCCAGCTTTGTACAAAGTTGCAGTGGAATTTACATACATTTACTTTAAAAACTAAGTCAGTAGAGAGTTTCTGGATCACTGATGCTGTCATGATCAAATGCTGCAAATTTGGTCTCTCAGAGAATGATGAAGGGCAATCCTGAGAGCAGTTTGCTGCTGCCCCTGTTGCCATTGGAAAGCCATGCCAGAGCTGCCCTCTCCTCCTGCCTTCAATATCCCCTCTTCCAATTTCCAGCCAAACTCTTTTACAGTCAGATGTTCTCATGCAAACATTTTATTTTAGGCTAAACAACAATTTTTTCTCCTTGTTCTTTGTTCCCCACATGTACACAGACAGTAATTATAGCCGCCTCACAAATGTCCTTTTTCTAGATCAAATAAATGCTGCTCTCGCAGCTCCCTCTCAGAGGGTTTTTATTTTTCTGGGCACACTATCTGTCCTGTCCTCCTGTGCTCATGGCTGTCTAGGACCATATGCAGTACTTCCTATAAAGTCGCACTGACGCTTTGCCCAGGGATATTGTCTTTACCTCCTCTGCTGGAAATAGATCACCTGATGTCATCCTAAGCTGTATTTCCCTATTTTTTTTTTTTCACAGACTATCACATGAGTATTCATAAGTAATCCTATCTGTCATTAATCGTCACTATTATTTGTCTTCTACCTCATGCTTCAAGAGAGCTTCCAGACACCAGGGAAGCCAAATTCTGCAACAGACTAAACTTCTACAGTAACGTGGGAAGCAAAAATCCTAACTAGTTTTAAAACTCAACCTGATAAATGAAGAGGAATATGTGATGTGACTGCCTGAAATATCAGGAGTTTGGACCTCATGATCCATGAGGACCTTCCCTATCCTGAGTCCAGAATTATTAAATATAATATATGATAAAGTCACTAAAAATCTCTAGCTAATCACTCACATGCCAATAGCATTTTAGGTAGTATTTTGAATAGCAAGAACAAGCTGAGTCCCTAAGTTCCTTCAGCCCCTATAGAAATCTCAAGATGCTTTTTAATTATACTTATTTCTATTTCCAGTAGTGGCTACAGAACTATATTCACATAGAAAGTTCTTGTTTCCTGGCATTCATACACTAAATGAGCATGACAGAAAGTCATAGAACAAAAGGACTATCCGCGTTTTAAACACTCAGAAATTAAATAGAAACGAGAGATTAGAAATTCTGTGCAGTTGCAAAAGCCAGA
The DNA here is from genome assembly GCA_036023395.1 of Myiotriccus ornatus. Lineage (NCBI taxonomy): Eukaryota > Metazoa > Chordata > Aves > Passeriformes > Tyrannidae > Myiotriccus > Myiotriccus ornatus. The sequence continues at coordinate 46,556,337 of JAYRBT010000082.1, forward strand.
AACTGATCTCACCTCTCCCAATTCTCCCTGCAACACCTAATTTGTGTGAACGTCTCCTTTCCTGTGTTGTGCATTTACTGTTGAGTGAGTCAGAGGAGGCTGTATCAGGAAACATATTTTCCATTTAGATGTGAAACCACTTGGCTCCAAGGTAGTCAATCTCCATTGCATAAAGCAGATATGGAAAACAAAAACAGTCCCAAGGATGTTGTCTCCTGTATTCCCATCTTTCCTGCTATTACTCAGTTGTCTCATTGTTCCATTAGAATAGCATGAATATGATAATGAAAGTATAATTTAGGGCAACATTTTCTAAAAAGTCTACGTAAGTGCTCAGATCTTATTTTGGGAAGGCATAGATGACTTGCTCTAGTGAAGAACCTAGATACCAAAAACATAATTATAAATAGCAAAAATGCAATGCAAAACCATAACCAATCGCTGCCCTCCCTATTCAGTCCCTACCTGCCTTCCCTGGGCAGCTGTGGATGATTTTCAGATTTCCCAGTTTCATGTATCCTTACTGAAGCATCACAGTACTGTCTTGATGTCCCTACACTCAGCTGGTCTTCAGAAATTAGGTATTTGATCCCAGATCACACCTATATACATTATCAATATAAGGCTGTCCAGGAAATAAAGAATTCCCATGGCAGCCTAGGGATTCCGACAAGCAGGATGTCAATACAAGAACATAGGATAGATATTACAGACCTAAACCCAAATCCGTAATCTGACTGAGGCAATCCTGTGCCCCACCACAGCACACCTCACCACAGAGCTTCCCAGTTACCCCAAAAGAAAACATTTTCTTTCTTCAGATGTTCTGTTTAATAAGAAATCCTAATTCTTTAAGTGAAAAATGCAAGACCAAAACTTGGCAGTCTGGCCCCTACAGTAAGGTTGGTCTATGTATTATCTGGCAAGTAGTTCAGCATGGTGCTTACATTTCTTTCCGCGTATGATCCTGAGTTACTTCTGAAAACAGAACTTAGATGTTTTTGACAATTCTGTCTTTTTTTTAGATACTTAATAGATTTTTGAATTCAGCTAAAAGTCTTTACGTCCATAATTTATTGTGGCACTGAGTTCCGCAGATTAACTATATGTGACATAAAAGGGCATTTTCTTTACCATTTTAAAATTTATTGCCTTTTAATTTAATTAGGTATCCTCCTGTGTCTCTTTCACAAGACAGGATAAATAGGAGCACCTGCTGACCTTCTTTATGCCATACATTATTTTATATACCTTTGTCATGTCACTTCTTATTACTCTTTTTACTAAATTAAATAGCTGGAATCTTTTTAATCTCTCCTATTATAAGATACTCTCTAACATGTAATCATTTGCTTTGCCCTTTCTGAAAACTTCTTGGGTATTCAGGGCTTTAGGTACTCATTTAAAAGTAACATATAATTTAATCTTTAGTAAGTCTTGCACTGTTTACACAACTAGCTTCCTTCTATGATCTATCCTTTCTATACTGGTGCAGATTTATCAGGAAAACAGTGCCTCTGGGAACGGTCTTTGTTGGCAGCAATATTTGTAAATAAGACAGACTAAACTCAACCTCAAATACTTCATGTATTTGGGGCAACACTTTGGGGTGTAGTCCAGCTCGGGTCTGGTTTTACATTCACAACTAGTTTGAGAGTGTAGTCAAATCCATCCCACATGCACCTCTCCAACACTGGTGCCCAGAGTGTGCTTCAGGTGACCTTATTAGACCTTTCCATAGCACTTTCTGCCAAGTTTCTTCTCAATGACGGCAGGTTGGTGATTTCATTTCCTCTTCATGGAGGTGAGTCCCAGCCAGCAGCTTGCGAGGGGAAGTCTCAGCACTCAGCACAAGCAGCTCTCCCTGCACCCTCGGCTCAGGTTCCTGCTCTTGATGGAAACTACAAGAGGTAATCTCCAGCTTAAGTATCTCTGAGCTGTCACACTTGCTGAACAGATACAAACTGAATGCATGTCTCAATATCGTGACAAAACTCACTGTAGAGTTCAGGAGTTTGAGATTTGACAGAACTTTCTCATGTTTTCTAAACATTTTTGGGTTCACAGGTTCTTCTTTAGCAGGCAGGAAGACTAGGTGAGCTCAGGTGGGTTGTTAGGTCCAGTGCAGAATAATTTCTACCATCAGCACACAGTAGCACAAAACAAAGGTGTTCTCCTAATGTAGCTCAACTGTGGCTTTAGAGGATTTATCTCCGGTTACTATAACCCCTTGTCTGCATTTAGACAGCATCTCTTCTGCACTCCAGAAAGGTCTCACTGCCATCGTCACATTTGGTTTAGGGTTCAAACTCTATTCCTGAACACCAAGATTTAAACATTACAATTCCTCTATCCATTTGACTCTCTAAGGGAATTTCCCTCTATCTTCTTCCTTAAACCTCCCCAGCAGTGACCTGCCTTCTCAGGGTCTGATAGTCTTGCCACACCAGGGCACTCAAGCTGCTGGGCCCAGAGATGGACACCAGCATCCCACTAGATGTGTAAGCTTTGCTAAAGGTGACCAGTCTGTTCATCCCACACCAACAGATGCAACTCTGCAGGTGCTAGGAAGAAAATGAGTGAAAACTCTCCCTCTCTTCTTTTTCCTTAAAAGGAAAGACATCCTTTTTCCACACACAAAAAGCTGAAACCCTGGTTTTGCTCTAGTTGCCTAATGCCAGGAAACCTAGTAGCCCTGGAGATGCCATAGATAGTAGCAAACCCCACAGCAGGCTGGGAGATGCAACACAGATGGCAGACCCTCATCTTTCTGAACAGTACCTTGACACCAGCTGCTGCAGCCCAGAGCACCTTAAACATCAATTCTTAGGCACTCAGACTGAGCCTCTTCTCTGAAACTTTAGTCCCCAATCAAGCATCAAAAAATATTTTTTTGTGGAAAGTGGCTGACTATTCACAGCCCAGACGTCTTCAGAGCCAGCATGTTAAAGAGTATCTAATAAGAATGACTGCTTTCTGAACATAACACCCACTGGAAGAGGAAAGACATAGCTCAATCTCATTTATGTGGAGCAGCACTCAAGAAATTGTGTAGGAAAACAGAGCCATCTACAGGGGAAACCATTCTGGTTTGGCAAGAAAACTCATCCGATGGCAAAGTGTGATCCTGTGCAACCAACACAGGGGCAGGACCAGCCAAACGCTGTGTTGCCGGCAGAACGATGAAGGCTGCACAAATACATTCTGTATAATAGAAGGTTTCTGTATCAGGTTTAGAGTCTCTCAGGCTCTCTTCTTTCACAGTTTTAGCAAAGCATTTCCGTAAGCATCCAAGCAAAGCTACAACTAACTTAGTTTCCCAGTGACTACATCCTCACATTACAGTTACTAGTAATTGCTGGAAGACACTTTTACTGTTACACACCTTGTACACCTACCCAGGAGACAGGCAACATCTGAGGCTGTGGCTCCACCCCATCTTTTCACTTCCAGATCCTTTCCATCAGGCCTCTGCCCCTCAGTTTACCTGGGCTGTATCAGAGGCACAAAAGCTGATGGGCAAGCTGTACCTAACACAGTTGGCTACCAAAGATGTAAAACAACTCACTCTTCCTGCTGCACAATGGAAAACAGCAAAGATGAGCACTTTTTTGGTATTTAATAGAGTATATTCAGTTCCCTGCTTGTGACTGTAGCAACCAGTAGCTAAAAATTTGAAGTCTCACCAACAGCACAGTGAATGACTATTGCCTTTTTGCCTCAGTGGAAAAATATCTCAGAGTTGAAATCTCCTTAATTCATTTCCCTATTGTTTGATTGTCTCACTACATGTCTGCAACCAGAAAGGAAGGAAAAGAAGAGCTGGCTGAAAAAAGTGACTGTTTGGCCCAGAGTATCTGGAAATCTTAAGAAACTGTAGCAGAGCAGCTGCTTAAAATGCCATACTAGGAAATATAAGGTCTTCAGTGTCATGGGTTGCTACAACTTTGGGAAAGAGCTCAGAGATTCCCCATGGCCAGATGATAAAAAATTGTATTTTTATGTTAACACAGGAACCTCCATACTTAGCTGGATTAAGCCACTTAAAATGGCACGAAATCAATCTTTCTTTAAATACGTAAAAGCAGAGAAAAATTAGGTTGAGCAAAACCTCCCTAATTGATTTCCATTTCTGTAATGACTGATTTATGTGATATATAAAGTTCAGGTTCATATCTAGTTGGACTCCTGTTTGTATGTTCTTACTCATTCAATCATATTCTCTTGTAGGATTATTATTTTAAACTCATCCAGACTTGAGCTTTTTGAGTTATTAGAAAAAAATTCCACAGACTTACCTTTGGCGGAATTTAATAATAGTTTTAATTCAATTAAATATAATTGAATTACATTAAATGCATCCTGCAATTTTATAGGTACTGACTGAGCTGTACAGTCAATGGAACAGTCATCAGTGTAACTGTATAGCTTTGAGTTTTAATATTGTTGATATAGGTCATAATATAGGAAACTAGGACTTTTGTGGGTAGAAAAGATTTCCCTTGGCCTACATAGGCTCTTTTCTGTGTCAAAAAGAACAGTTGTTGTGCCTTGTGCTTTACAGCTTCCATCTGGCTCAGATGTCACACACAGATACCAAGCAATAACCTTTCATGAGGTGGCTGTTGAATTCAGTGGAAGCTGCTCGATGCTTTGGGAGGGATAGGAAGGAGTATCATGCGTATGGGTTGTCTGGAGCCTTGCTAGCACGAGACAACTTGGGCCTTCCACTCTCTGTGGCCAATTATATCTGAAGACAAAAACTAGTGAAAGACATTTTGAAACTTTTTGAAAAGATTTTGCTCCTCTTTCTTCTGTTTCAACAATGAATTTAAATGAAAAACACATGGCAATCCATTAGCCATGGACTGTAAGCCCTCCCAGACAAGGGCTGCTCTTTTTGTGTTTACACACGGGGGTGAGATATGTTGTTGTTAATTTTAACTATCTAGGAGCTGTGTCTACTCTAAAGCAGTTGTCCAGGCTTCCGCTGAAGTCTTTGCAGAGAGTCCTTCCAAACAATCCACCCCATCTATCTTTGATGACATATACTTTAAGGCTTTGTGAAAGTTTTGCTTTGACTCACATATATTTTTTGCCTCATACAAGTAAAAACACAATTTTAGCCCCATCTTTTTGCCTTGCCACCCACTCAGCCCCAGTCTCTCAGAGCCTCGACAGGTGGAGAGCAGAGGATCTCCCCTGTCAGGATGGCACTTTTGCATTCCTTCTTCAGCTCCACTTGGTAAAACCAGTCCTCCCGGGGCAACAGAGCCTCTGGGACTTTGAACAAAGAAGGGAGTGAGTTGTGGCGGTAGAACACTGTTCCCCAGGGGCTGATGCCACCAGAGGCAAGAGGTGTGCAAGCAAGGAACATACAGATTTTAGAAGTCAAACAAGCATCTCTAAATGGGGAATGGTACCCGGAAAGGAAGGAGAGATCTCGAGTTTGATCTTTAGGCAGGTTGTGCAATTCTTCCTCCAGCATGTCTGCAACTATTCTCTGTTCCACATTGCCTGGGAATTAAATGAGTGCCCTTTCCACTCCACCATCCCAGTCAACAGTTAAAATGCTGAATGCCACCAAACCCAGGGTGGAGCCTTTGATACTGATTATCAGCACAGCAGTGACTCACTGACAACAGTATGGTTTTTGACCAGCAGCATACCTAAAGTGTTATATCTTCTCCTTTTCAAGGTGCATCAAAATAGTCTAAAATAGATATTTTGTTGAAATGTGGTGCAAAGTCAGATATTATAGAAAGCCATGGCTAAAAGAAGGGCACTGGAGTAAAGTTGAGCAAATGGGTTCATCACTGAGCTTTTTACATGTTTATGCCCTTTTTGTCCCTCTCCTCTGACAAAAGTGAGCACCAGCTATTTTAGTCACTGCAATAGCAATTCATGCCCAGGAATCTCCACTGAAAAAAAGTTAGATGGCTTCCAAAGGTACCAATGTGTAAAAGAGGTCAAGAAAGCAATATTAAATACCAACAGCTGTTTCACTCAGTATCCTAAATTTGGTTAAAACATCCAACTTCCCTTGGCTGTTACCTTTTTCCTAAAGGGAAAAGAATAAATCTAAGTTATATTTCTAATTTTTCATGGGATGCTTTGTCACTTTCAGATCATTGCAAAATATTTATTTAGGGACAAACTCACAGTAGACAGGGTTGATATTTGCCTCTGAGTCTCTGAGAAAAAAATGTATAACTCCTTCAGGTAATGGGAAGATAAAACATGTTTAATTAGAAAACAAAAAAGAAAAACATAAAAGTGGAAGTTAATCACATGGTAGGCATGTTGTCTTTATGAGAACGTAAGTGTACATTTGGGATAAGTACAGGGAAAGGGGTGTCTCTCAAAGATACTTTTTAAGAGGAGGAGAGGAAAGAAGTAATCTAAGGGATTATCTGTACCAGATAAAAGCTCTTGGATAAACTCCCATGCCTATTAACAGCTCATCTCCAAGAAAACATAGTGGAGCCCACAGACAGGGCAAAAATGGATGTTTACCTCACATAAAATTTTCTCCCAGGCTCTTCCAGTAAGAGGAGTAGGAGTAGATGAGGAAATCTGTGGGGAAGAGATCTGCAGGGCTGCCCCTCTTCCACCCTAAATCATGATCCTTCCTCCTGCCCTGAGCTCAGAAAGCCCAGGTCATGCTCTCCTCATTCATGCTTCATTTTGTGTAAAAGCAGGGGGGGAAATTACCTCACAGTGTACCTAGGGAAGGTTGCCAGCAGTGGTGGAAGCAACTGGAAGAGAACTTCTTCTGCTTCCCCGTGACTGTCCCTCGTAATGGCTCACTCTGGCTCAGAGACTCAGGTTTTCCGAAACACCAGAGGAGTTCTTCAGTCAAATACACAAATCTGAATTTCATCGCTGACAATTCTACTGCACAAGCCTGAGGAGACACCTCTACACTGCAGCCTGAGCTCACTTCAGCTCCATACACCTCAGGGAGAATTAATTGTCTATTGGTCAAATGGGTCTACACAAGAGCCCTAACGCCACTTCTGTGACTAAGCCATAGAAATTACTAAGAGTAAAAAGAAATAACACTACTACGTATACTACGTATACTACCTGCGTATACAAGTAACAATTCTTGATCTATTTTGACTGGTCTCTCTTTCTGATCAAAGAAATTTCCTGAAATTTTGTTCCATGTGATGTGTAGAGATCAATCCTCTGTCTTAATATGCCTTGGTCATGGTTTTTTTCAAAGACTTAAGGTTTCTGCATAGGTACAAGAGAAAAACAAAAAATTATTCCAGTGCAAATCATGGACTTTGATGATCTATGGACACATGTTATTCTTAAACACTAGATCAAATTAAATTAGTCATATTCTTCTCTGAGGAAAACGTACAAGTTTGAGGAATTCCCTGAAGCAACTCAGGTTTATGTGTTCGCCTCCAGTGAATATAATCTTAATTAATACAGAAAGTCATGGTATTTATGGGTCAGATACGTAAATCATATTTAGATCAGACTACATAACTAGAAAAATTCAAATCACAGTAGATACATTCAAATCACAGCACCACTTTTGTCTGCTGAGGCTTCAGGCTAGAGCTTCTCTCCCCCATTTTTTTCGTGATTTCTTCTCAGAATTTATTGTAACCTCAACATTTCCAGAGAGCACCAAGGAAAAAATATTGTATTTCTAGACAGTTACTCGATTGCCAGTATACTAGGATTTTATATTGATTTTCTGTCCTCAGCTGCTAATGTGGTGCACTTCTCTCTAGTTTTCTCCTCACAGGTCACTGAGATTTATGGCTGACCTGAAAGAGATGAAACCAGACTGCTGAATCGCCACTGCTAGAGGCCACATGCTGCTGACTGACACTGGGTCACACATCTCCCTGAATGCTTCAGGCCACCCCAAAAGCTCTACTGGACACTTAGCTGCTCATGTGGGAAGGCTTGGATTATTCTTGCCATATTTACTAGCTAGCTAATTCACTTCCTCCCTACTCTAACGACATTTTAACCTAACTTAGATAAAATTCAGTGCCTCTGAACAAATGAACTGCTTTAGAAAAGGCAGCATCTTCACCAAGACATTGCTTAACAAAGTCTCCAAGCTGGACTGAACTTTCATGAGTCTTTCCTAGGATTAAAAGGACCCAGTATATTTGAAGGGATTTTCATTGAATACTGCTAAATAAACTGACATGGAAATGGGTGAATGTGGAAGGAATGATAAAACCTGCAGCTGCAGTATGGGAAGGGATGGAATGTAAGTGACACACGAAAGAAAGGAAGGACTGAGGTTAGGATCTTCATCTGAGACACAGAGAGGTCTTGGGATGACGGGGATGAAGTGGGATGAACTGGTCTACGGAGAGCTGAAGCTAAGGATTAGGGTTCCTAGTGAATAAACTATCAGCAATGGTGCTGAAGTGCCCACAAAATTACCTCAAAAAACATTTAAGGGCTCATACTGGCAGTTTCATCTGTCTTAGCTGATTAGAGTCCTAGCTTGTGAATCAGCCTAGCATTCGGGCTGATGGAGACCTACACCTAGTGTGGGGCTGGAAAGGGGCTTCTAAAAGAAAGGCTGCAAAATTAATTGCTGCCTGACAAAAAGATTTTGCAAAGTTTTGCTACTAGGATCCAGAATGTTATTTCTGATAATATCATAGAAAATGGGGGATAGAAATAAGTCCCCTCATTGCCGGAACAGCCCTCACCTGGCTCTGCCCCTGTGCTATGGATGGCCAGGGTAGCAGGAGTTTGGACGGAAATTCCCATTACTTAGTAGGGCCGCGGATGATGGAAGGCTGTAAGTAAAATGGTATGGGGAGGAACACAGCTGAACCTCAGTGAAGTTTTGACATAAATAGAAGAGCGATTGCTGCCAGGTGCCCTTGAACTACACACACATGGATATCCCTCTTGCCACATGAACTGGGGAGCCCCTTTACTGTGGCAGGAGCATACCAGTGGCCACAGTATGATTTATGGTCACCCTGGACTCTTCTCCCCTTCCAGGTATGTCCCACACTCAGAGATGCGACAAGGAAGTGTTACATCCACCCTCCACTTCAAAGTAAAGCAGCCTCTAGACCTCCACCGCTAAAGTATTCCCTGTGAGCCATGCCTCTATCCAGGAGCTTCCCAAACAACAAGGCCTCAGACTGCTGCACCCCGCAGCCCACTCAGTCCCACCCAGACCAGTTTCTCCTGCAGCATCCCCAGCACCACAATGGCAAGAGGAACAAGGAACTTCTTTGAGAGCCTGCTTGGCAGAACTGTCCCAGTCCTCTGCTGGAAGCCCGGCTTTGGGAAGCTAATGCAAGAAAATGGGGAGAGTGCAAGGAAAGGACATTTAAGGTTTTACCCAAAGAGAAGTATTGCAAATGAACCCCTGTGATTTGGTTCTGATGAGACATTTTGAACCCATTATGGCTGAATGGGTCCTAAATGTCCCCAAACATGTTCCCATTATCCCCGATTAAATTATCTTATTTAGATTATCAATGACAAAACATCATACAATTAAAACATTTGCACTCAATCAATTTTAATTGTATTCGCTACAGTCGCCTGTGCCAAACCAGATGCCTTCTAGCCCGAGGTAAGTGAAGGAAAAGCAACTTTTAAACCCCTCATTTACTCAAGTTTGAGCTGATCGAGTAGTAGCAGTGCTACAGACGGCTATTTGTTTTTTTTTTTTTTTTCTCCCTGGGGGAGCCCAGGAGCTGCGGGGTCCCCCGGCGCCCGCATTCCCCGGCGCATCCCGCATGCTGCATCCCGCATCCTCCCCGGCTCCGGGGCGCAGGAATCGGGCCTCCGCCGGGGGATTAGCACCACCTAGTGCTGACGGCGGGAAGCGGCCGCCATCCCATCCCTTGGGAGTCTCCCGGCATCAGCTATCCAACTCCTCAGGGAGCCCCAGGGTACCAAACCCGGCACATCTGAACCCCACCTGCGCCTTCCCGGAGTGTCCCTCCCTCGTTGTCTCACATCGACCAAAGGTGGCTTCAGAGCCCATCACAAATGACAGGTAAAACACTCATCAGCCTAAACCTCCATCTCTGAGACCCGAGTCAGCCTGCTTGACTCACATTCCTCACGGCTTAGAGCATCAAGACAACCAGTAACGCACTAAGTAAGCCTAAAACGTTCAGAGAAAGGGGGATTTGGTTTCCCATCCTCAGCCACAGCAAAACACAAGGATGCCTTGCAAGTTTTTCCTTTGCCCATGTCTCCCAGATGAGGCTCTGGGCAGAAACAGCCCAGTCCACTGCTTCCTTGCAGAGCACAACCAGCAGGGAGGTGGTAGCAAAGTGTCTAGTTTTCATCCAGCACTTGTTTAACCTAAGGAGACCTTGGTAGCCAGCACAGGCCAGGATTAAGTCTCTGACCACCAGGTCATGGTCCTGCTTTCCCTCCAGTTCAGAGGGTGTGACACGCTCCTCCACAAACCCAAAGCAGATGATGACCAACCCTAGAAACATTGCAAACTTTGTGTTCTGACCCTCTCCTGACACACGGATGTGAATTGGGCAGGGAGGGTGAGTGAGGCTCAGGGTCCTGCTGTGGGAGGCACACCAGTAGGCTGGAGCTTTATCACCAGCCAGATCAGCCAGCAAGGCTAGAGGAAAGCATCACAGCCCATGCACGGGTAGTGACTCACAGGAGGCAGCGCCAGGCTGAGAGTCCAGCTGGAAAGCAGACCTCCCTGCAACCCAGAGCCAGAAAGCTCTGACCTCCTATTTTCTAGGTGAAAGCTTTCACTACTAGTTTGAACACAAACAAGAAAGAGACCAGATTGTCTGGTGTTTACATCTTGAAAGAACAGTTAGCCATCAACAGCCTGCCCAGTTTATGTGTGCACATGAGGGTAAAATAATTAACATGGTCTGTTCAGGTTTTGGTTGTTTCTGCCTCTCAGACTGATGGGCATTTCCACACATCCAGAAAAAATTTCCCCATATTTGTCAATTTCTAGATTAAAACCTGAGGCTCTTACAGATTTTCAATACTTTCAAATGACAGGAGAAACTGATAGGATTCTGCACACAGGGGAATTCAAGCACTTTTTCTTACCTCAGTGACTAAACAGAGCCTGTCAAACCTTCAGTAGGACATGAGAATTCTGGCTCACATGCTCATACAATATTTGCAAGGCTGGCTCTAAATCTGATATCTTTGTGCCACTTTTGTATTAATATCCAGCCTCCGTCTCTTTAAATATCAATGCTAATTTACTCTGAGCTACGTTCTCCCACTTGTGGTTGAAGACCTCTAATCTCCCTCGATCCTGTCTCCAAATCCTTCCCATGAAACTGATCTGTGCAAAAATAGAAGTAATTGATAGCAGGTGTCTCAGATGTGTTTACTGCTCTGTGGCACCACTTGCCCATATCATTCTCTCTTCCAACATCATGAACTTACGCTCACTGATCCTGAACGGCTGTACAAGAAGATTGATTTAGAGATGGATTAGTTTGCAAGTATTCACTGCTTCTCTTAATAATCGAAGAAACTCAATAGATGTGAGCATTGAGGAAGCCAATACTAATATAATTTTTTTTTGCACTAGGGTTCAGAGCAAGGTTTTTCTTTCCTTTCAATAAATTTTAAGGATTATAGTGTTTCAATTTCTAATTCTCTTCCCATGCTCTGAACAAAATTACACGTATTGCAAAAATAAAACAATATCCCAAATGTACTAAAATCAGTTGTAGATTGTCCAAATTATTCCATACTCTGTAAGCTGTCTGGCTGCTCTGCCTGCTCTATGCTCTATCCTCCTATACTTAGGGAAAAATAAAGCATACAGCAACAAAAGAGTAAGAACCTCCAGGAAGCGTATCATGCCAGAATTCAAGTTGGATGGAAACGAAGCAGGAGTCTGAAGAGAGGAATTAGGCCTGCAACAGTCCTCCAGAAGCTCTGTGTAAGTTTAAGAAGGTGTAAGAGGAAGTTACTATTAATTTTGGTAACACCAGACAACGCCTTCCAGGTTGCAAGTGTTTCCCACTTACCTCAAACTGGAATTCCTCTGCATCCATATATGACCTAATCTGGGTTCCACAACTCCAGACCTCTGCTTCAGTGCATATGTCAACCCCATGTTTCTTTTCTGACCCGAAGTGTGGGCCAATGCCTTAGCTCCCATGCAATTCCAAACCCTATATGGAACTCAGCATGGCTCTTATTTGCTGTCATGAACACATCGGTATTTCCCTGGTGAAAAGGGAAAATGCTATTACTCCTTTTGGTTTGGTGGGGGACTTTTGTGTTGGGTTATTTTTTGGGGGGGCAGGGGTGTAATTTGTTTGGGTGGGGGTGGTTTTGGTTTGGGTTGGTTGTTTTTTTTATCCAGGAAGGGAGTAAATTCAAAGAGATGGTGTCAAAATTGCCAAACAGTTTTGCTAATGGACAGTACCCTATTCCAGACAGCCATGACCCAAGCCATTAACGGATGGTACCATCGCACATTTCAGTGGTAATCCCATTTAACTGCAGCTATCATCCCCACTGCAAGGCTGGTTCCTGGTCTCTCACTGATGAGTGATGCAGTGGGGAATGCAAGTTTAGTGCTGCCGCCTTCACAGGTCTGAGGAGCCCACGGGTGAAGAGGGCAGGAAAGTTTTCCTTGCTAGCACAAAACCAATATTTTTTAAGCATCAAAAGCAACCATTGACCTGCCCTGGTATTTCTGAATACCTCAAACACCAACTATAGCTATTCATTACTACCAGCAGCAGGCACATGATCTGGAATCAGTGCTCTGGCACACTGAGCTGTATCAGCAACAAGCCCTCTGCAAGCAGACCACAGAAACATTAACTCTTTTCCTTGCTGGCTCTCTAGGATGGCAAGGGCCAAAAAAATCAGAAATTAAAATGCAGTTATTTTCTAGCCAATCCCTAGTGTGACCCCCATTTAGTTCAGCCATATTCTTCAAGTTACTTAGAAAATGGACTAGATAAGCCTCTGTCTTCAAATGTTTCATGTAATCTACTGACACACACAGAGTGTAACATTTCCATTCTCCCTCTCCCAGAAGTTTTGTCTTGTGGATCTGATCACCAAGGGTGCAGCAATGCTGCATGAGCCACAGCACAACCACGGATCTGGGACACAGACAAGGTTTTATGAGATCGAGAATACAGGACAGATTCCTTAAGAAACAAGGATTCGGGCTGAGGTGGTAAAACTAAAATCATCAACATAAATGCCAGTAACATGCATGACAGTGTCTGTGTTTACAGCCAACATACAAATGTTTCACGGCTGGCATCAAACACTGGGTATCATGGCACTCTCAAAAATAATACTTTCTCATCCAGCTTGAACTAAGAAAAGCTCTGGTTCAGCTGAAGCTCAGTTCACCTCCCAGTGGTGCTGGAGCTGTCTGCTCTGCATCAGATTCCCAGCTACAATCTCCTCAGAACTGCAGATTCTGAAGAATTTTGATTGGAAAATGTCAAAGTAAAACACTGGGGGGAAAAAAAAGAAAAGAAAGAAATATTTGACTTTCAAATGTTAATCTTCTCTCTGTTTTGAAATGGCAATCAAAAATGTCATATTTAAAGTTTCCCCTTTCAGAAGAAAACCTGAATAAATAGTCAAAGCTAACATTTTCTGACAAAGGAAAAATATTTCAGCTAGCCTGAGAAAGATGGGGTTTTGCAGGGCCAAAATATTTCAAAGCTCTTTCCTCTTTAGCTGGAAAATGAGACCTCCTTCCTCAGCCGTGGCCAGCCTGAAAGCACTTGGCAAACACAAATTGATTCATCCTTTTGCTAGTGGGGGAAGGAAGAGGGGCAAAAGCTCTTAAATGACACGCTTACAATGAATTAGGATGTCTGTTGATAGAACTACAGAGTTAAGTTGTGGCTTCAATCCTATAACGTGCCTGCCTGGGCACAGGTTCCCTTGTACACGATGCCAGCCCATGAACACCGGCTGTGCCCAGAAGCTGTACCCGGCCCTCAGCATCCTCACCCTCTGCATAGCACACTCCTTCAGGCAGAGCAAGAGCTGTAGCAGCGAGAGCAAAATATTCCAGAGGCTGCCTGCCATAAAACCTGCATTACAATCTCATTCTGGCAAATCTGCTCATTTTGCGATTTGGTCATCCTGACTACATACCCCAATGGCTTTTCTTTAACCTCCTCTTCTAAAAGGGAAAGGAAAAAAAAAGAACAATGCCCAAGAAAGATCTTTATTTTATGAAGCTATCCAAACTTTTCATTATCTTTCTTTTTCAAGGAAAACTAATAATGGCAAACCACAGAAAGATACACTACATGGTCTTGTCCTCTCCGATGTTACTGAGAGGAGAGGAACACGAAACTAAATAAAGATGTTTACTGACAGACTAATAAACAAATGGGCCCATTTTGATGTAACCTTGATGAATGGAGCATCCAGGTGTTTTCAATAATGGCAATAAGCACTACAACTCAAAGTATTTCTGATTCAAGTATAATGCATTATTAGGCCATTAGAGGCTGAGTATAGAGGGCCATTTGTGCTCAGCCCTATCAATAATGTTCCTTCCCAGCCTACATTTAGGCCAGGGGAATTAGTCATACGGATATTCTATTTAATAAAAACCTAAAGAAGACGCATCAAGAATCGCATTACATTTTAACAGGGTTACAGTAGTCCAGGAGGACCACAAGTTTAATTTTCATAAGAGCATTCATTCCTCAATTATGTCAAACATGAAAATGTAAATGGCAAATTTAATGCTAACAATATCCCTCAAAGCACATTGGCAGGTAGCAACCATTATGTTGAGTGAATGCTGGCTGCATAACAAGCAGCCCCAAACTAGACAGCAGGGGATTAAAATTGCCAAGCTGAGCTTCACTGATTACAGTTGCACGCTGCCGAAAACACCCTTTGTAATATGCATGTGGACTAAGGGCGGATTTTTTCCTCCTGAAGAATTTGCTGACTGTGCAAGGATCACTATTAATATTGGCTGAAGGTGGGAACCACGAGATGTGATAGGACTACCCTTTGCATCCTTCCAAGCAAGCGCAGTGAGCCAAATTCATCCCCAGATGCAATTCCACAGAAGTGGAGAGAGTTGCATGCATGGACACTCTTCGCTGGCTACCTCCTCGGACTGACAGGAACGGCTAAACGGGGAGGAGAAAGAGCAGTTGGAGGTTGGATGCTCACATCTTGTTTCAGGGACACAATCTGCAGCTTCACCAAATGATGCAAGGTGAAAAAGCAACCAAAATATTCTGCCACTGATCCATAGTATAATACTCTAAGGTACCTCTGCAATACATGCAGGAGACCTGTTGCTTTCACAGCTATCCACACCATGCAGAAATACAAAAGAAGGGGATTACATCATGGGTTACATCCTGCACCTTCTGAATATGGCTTGGCTTCATTGCTGTGCCCTGAGAAACCTGGGACTCCAGCCCTGTTTTCATGTAAAATAATAGCACTGCGAGTCAGACATGCAGTGCACACAGCACGGATTCCCAGCCAGAGCCCGGAAAGGAAGATGCTTTCCTCAAAGCACTGTACTATTAGCTGGTACCGCTGAATAGATGTGGCCAATGCACTTTGGTGACATTCACAGTTCAAAGGAGTGAGTTGCATCAGGCTTTGCAAAGAGAGCTGTGCCAGCAGAGCTCTCTTCAGTTTACATCTCCACTCACTGAGTTGAAAGTATAACTACCTCAATTCCCAAATGGTTTCTTCAGTACAAAGCAGATTTATCTCTCCTACTGAGGTCTCTAGAAGTATGTTTGTGCACTAATGTCACCCTCTATTTAAGTTTTTGTGTGTCCTCTTGTTTACATAAGGGCACATAGGTGTGTGCGTGCAACATGCATTTAATGAAAATATTGGTGGATATTTTCTCATACCCATTAATGCTTCCTCATTGCATAGCAAGGAAGATTTTTTTTTTTGTTTGTTTGCTAAGCAAAACAATTCTATTAACATCTATTCCACTTTTTCAGATAGGAAATGTTACTTGCTCAGTTCCTCTACCTGAGATCTCCAAACCTACTCACAAAGCGAAGTTCCTAAACCAGAATCTTGGCATTAGGTATTTTTGGAACATGAAAGGATGAAAAAACACATTTCCCTAGTCAGATTCTGCAACTCCTCTGTTTTTTCCACAATTCCAAACCTAGCACTTGGAAATATACACACTTCACCAACCAGGTTGTTGGACACAGGGACCAGCACGAACCCCTACCATACAAAATAAGTTTCTAACACCAAGCTGTTTCGCAAGAGAATCATTTCTAATGCTTACGCTGCAGCACAGGAGAGAAATTTGGAAAAAGCAAGCTACCAGAAGGATTTTACTGTTGGTAGATTTATCCCTTTCACAAGTCAGCAACAACATGGAATGAGCCATAATAGCATAAGCAAGATTTCAGACATGTTAAAATACACACGCTCCTCTGATTTAACTTCCTTATCTCTTGGATGCCTTCCTGCTAAAACAAGGAATGATTCTGCATCTTGGCCAATACAAATGGCAATGTTTTGCTTCGGATTATACCAGACAACTTCCAACACACTTGCTGAGCTAGCATGAACACCTTCAGCATGCATGTAGAATATTCTGAATTGCAGAATGAGAGATCAGGGAGTAGACACAAAAGGAAAAAAAACAAACAAACAAAAAAAAACAACCCAAACAAACCATAGTTGAGGAAGTTACTTAGTGAATGGAAGAATTTTAGAAGCAGTTCTTGTTTGACAATCCAGTCATAAGAAGATAAATGGTTTTGTATGGATGTTTTGGAAGGAGCTAATATTAAGTTTTCGGAGGCTTCCTCAAATTTCTGGAGTCACAGAGAAATCCACTGTCTTTATTTTTTCTTGGCATAACTGAATATTTCAAGGGAGCTCAGTTTTCCAGTGCCACAGAAGAGTTTGAGTTTTCTTTAACAGCAGCCACACTTTACAAAGCACACACACTCCAGACCCAGCAGATGTGTTTTCATGATGATTGGTTCTTGTTATTTCTCTGTGTCTCGGCTCCTTTCCTCCAAGGATCACTGCAGGAACCAGCCCAGAACAAATGTTACAGCGTGAGACCCTCTCCAGCCAAAGGCTGTTGTGTCAGCACCAGAAAAGTCTCAGCTTTCATCAGCCCAAAGTGGGGATCAATTCTCACTTCAGCTCTGAATTTCAGCAAAAAATTCCATGGTGGCTTCATGAAACCCCAAAGTAACCAAGTTCTCCAGTACTGGAAGGACCTGTTTGCAAGCACCCTGAACCAGCACCACTAAACACAGGGATTGCTGGTAGGTTAATACACCTCAGCCTTGAGTCCCAAATGCAAGCACCCACCTCTGAGCTGTTTTCACATAACAGAAATCCATTCGGAGGCAGACTTTTGCTTTTCTCGTGTGGGTTATTTTAAGCCTATGTCAGATGCTGTCAGTCACCAGACTAAGAGAACTGTTTGGACTCCTGGCTTCACTCTCGCTGTCCCACGAGGAACTTCACAAGCAGCCCACAGTCATATTGGCATATGGCTATCACCACTCCGCTCCCCAGACGTCTTAAAATAATAAACTGGTAATTGAACGGCGAGTTCAGTGCTGCTGTTTGCAGAGAGCCATGACCGCTGAATGATTACGACAGTGGGCAGCGTTATGGAGGTGTTGAAAGAGTCTATTAGTCTGCTTAGTCTAAGGCAGTATGGAGTGTTGATGCAAGCTCTCTGCAAACAAATACCCAGCGCAGGCAACACAAAAAGAGCAGCAACTGGGGGGAGGCTGTTTCCTCTGTGGGGGTTGTTGTCAGAGAAGTGTCATACTTGAATGCGTGATATGCACAGGACAAGGTAATCAGGGCTGGAAATGCAAGCAGGGAAGGAGTTGTCCTTGCACTCTGTTCATAGCTCTTGTGACTGGGGCAAGGCAAGGCAAGAGGAAGGTGGTCACTGTTTACTGGCAAGGAGTCACCCCTATCCCGTAACATCATGTGCCTCTGAAACACATTTCCTGGGACTTAAAATGAGACCTTAGATACCCAAGGGCACTCGACATGCTCAGGAAAAGACAAGGGTGACCATATTCAAAAGATGAAGAAATAAGCAGGTTCGACTTACACTGACACTCCCCCACTAACACCCCTCAGGGATGCCCACTGAAACACCCTGCCTCAGCAGCTGTGAGGCTCACAAAGCCATTCCCAGCCAGGGAAGCTGCAAGTCCTAGCCCTGACAGCCATCTTTACTCCACCAGGGCTTGCAGTATTGAATGGTGTTTCCATGAACTGGCAGTTCATGGCCCACCCTTAGGACAACAGATGCTTTGAGCAGATTCTGGTGGGACAACAACACATAGCATGAGGCAGAGGTACACAATTCATAGCTCACCTTCTCAACAACCAACAGGGCTAAAAGAAGGTGTTTTTCATTGATAGGATGTGTTAGATTTGGCCATGGATGTCTCCTGATTAATCATTACTTGGAAGGACCTTTGGGTTCCTTTGAACAGCAGAACAGCTGCCTATTGTGTTGTAAACCTCCTGCCACAGCGAAACCCTTATAAATAACATTCATCCTTCCACAAATACCTAACTCTCAAGCAGTATTTTGTAAAAAACCACTGATAACAGTTTAAAGTAACACAATGGGATGCTTTTACCATATCTAATTTGGTGTCTTCAAGCAGATTCTTTCCCCTCTTAATTTTTCTCATCAGGAGGCCGATCAGACGTAATTCAAAAGTTTGGAATTGACCTTGTTTGTGTTTATCAGCTCTTCTGTTACCATGGCTCTAGAAAGGAGTTCAGGTCACCTTGCTCCCAGTTGTTTTGACACGAAAGCAACAAGACACCAAACATCACTTTGGAAAACAGAAGCTTTAGAATAAAATGTTAAAAATAAGAAAATTGCACAGAAATGTGCCTGGGATCGGAAGGAATAGATCCAATGAAATTACATCTGTCTCCTCAGGTTAAGATTTTAATTGGAATCACAGGTAGTGAAAGAAAGGGGAAATCTTGTGTTGTGAAACCTGGAGTCAAACTCTGCCTGTTTCAGTCAGGTGTCCCTCTGCAGAGAAAGCTGTGTAACTCAAGTCCAAGCCAGATTTGACAAATGACAGCATATCACCCCTGTTTGTTCTCCTAGGCTTCTCAAGCACCTTTCATAGCAGTCAGCAGAGAGGTGCCACTTTGCACCATACGAAAGCTTGGCCCTTGGCACAATGGAGAGCAAATAAAGGTCAGTGCTGCCCCGTGACTTTGGCAGGTGGGGAGCAATTGTAGCTTCCTCCTATTCCCAGGGTCAGCTGCACCATCAGGGGGAATGAACAACGAGCAGCCAGGGGGGTGACCTGGTGATTGTGGTGTCTGCCTGAGGCTGGAGCTGCCTGTAAGGATGTAGCATCACCTCTACACTTCTTTAGAGGACAAACTATCACGGGTGAAATCCCATTTCCCAGTGCAAGGTGCTTAGACATTGTTCCTGAGCACTGTATCCTCCTTTGCTTTTTTCCCGCCCTTAAGACTGGGGGGAAAGGATGTCTCAGCGCAGCCTGCTGCAGAAGCC
Source organism: Myiotriccus ornatus (assembly GCA_036023395.1). Lineage (NCBI taxonomy): Eukaryota > Metazoa > Chordata > Aves > Passeriformes > Tyrannidae > Myiotriccus > Myiotriccus ornatus. The sequence goes on from JAYRBT010000082.1 coordinate 46,575,874, forward strand.
CCTGCACAGTGGGTGCCAGGGACAGCAGGCATCTCAAAGCAGGATCTGCGCAGCAGGCTGGTGCATCTGCTGTGACCCTCCAGGCACATTTGAGGCACTGTTCTTCTCACAATAACCATCTGAAAACGCTACCACTGCAATTAGAAGTGCCTCTCGCCACTCTGACAGGAGTAATCCCTTTCTGCCCAAATGCAGCCAAGTCCCTGCCCTCAGGGGTCGTTTCTCCACAGCCAGCTCCCTCTACTGCCGTCAGCCCGTGTTACGGTCCGGTAGATCCAGGGGGCAGGATTAAATGTGTTGCCTTGTGATTCGGCCCGCTGAGGATGTCCAGTGGCATAAGCTCATCATATGACTGCATGCTGTGCACATTGGGGTAACCATGTGGAAGAGCTAATTACAAGGCAGGAAATTAGAGCACAAGCTTGGAGGAAGCAATCTTTCAGCACGCAGCAAAGCCAATCACAGACTTTAGCAACTGTGCCTTAAGTAGCAAAAAAAAAAAAAGAAATGGCTTCTGAAGGAGGACCTGGATCAAATATCTCTCTTCCCCTCTGTTTCCTCTCAGCTTCTGCTCTTGTTGTAGCACAGCTCAGTGGAAGTCTGAGCAACATTGTCCAAGAGAGATGGAGACCTGCCTTCATTAACAGGTCAGCAGGACACTTGCAGCATGTGCTTAAATTTAGGCATATGGGAAATCTTACTGACTTCAACAGGATGGCTTGCATGCTTTTTATTAGGCGCATGAAGGAGAACCTTGATGAGCCAGATTCAGGAGGTTCATAGTTTCTCCAAGATCAAAGGCAGCACAACAGCTCCTACAGCAGAACCCACATGGCTGCAGTTTATTTGCTTTACACTGACCACGTTTGAGTGGGATGAAGTACAGTCTGCAGGCCAAATTAAGCTCTCTTCTTCTTGTGTTTCACTGTGATTTTTTTCTTTTTGAATATGTCAGCAGAACAAGTTGATTTTTGACAGTGCAGAGACTTGCAGATGAAGCTCTGGAATTGTTTGCAAGCTGCTGTTGCTCTAAAATACAGAAAAAGAAAGCAACCTGCAGTACAGCTAAGTGAAATGTTAAGCAATAGAATAATGTTTTCACTGGCACCAAGACACCTCTGTGTCCTCCTTCCCCAAGATTTAGCAAGATAGAAGAACTAACTGCTAGACAGCTATTCCTTCAGACTTGAGAATCTGCATTTACTACTACTGTTTGCTTTGAAATCTCTACACCAGCAGGACAGAATAGTAAAATGTCTTTAAAATACTGCTCCCCCACAACCCGGGCTCTTCCCCCAATCCAAGTTATAACCAAAGCAAAGAGTGCAAGCCTCACCCTCCCTAGCTCATAGAGAAGCTCTGGAAATAACATCACAGTCATGTTCTACTGTAGATGGCTGCAAATAATAAAATAATAAGAGCTTGCTTTTGACCTGCTAATTTTGCTAACACTGCTCTAGGTCAAGGGGTGAAAGCATGGTGAGCTGTCAGATCACGTAGGGATCTTCATGGACCAGCTGTGACTTGAGGAGAGGATCAAAGAGCTCACAGCCTGCACCTACCGCTGAGCTGGGCAGCAAAAGTGCACAGCACAACACAACAGCGCAGACCTCTGGGAAAGGCTGAGTAGCAACTACAGCCAGTGCACAGGCAAGATCTGATATCCCAGGAGCCATACAAGACTTCTGAAAGCTGGGGGGTGCCTCAAGGACAGAGTCAGTTCTTGGGAAATGACGCTTTAGTCTCCAGATTCAGGTGGCTACCTTCAGACCTCTGGAGACTGAGGAGCTGGAGTCAGCGGAGGAGAGTAAAACAGCCAAAGACACAGATCCGCTCTATGGAGTGTGCCAGCAGCACTCACACAGAGAAGCACATGACTATATAGACACACATTTCAACCCTTAAATTCTTACACTTTTTGGTATAGGTTAAAAAAGTAGACAGTAGTTGTGTACAACTGACATCCCAGAACATTTATGAGACATAAATGATGGGTTTGCTCAGAAATGTGATTAATGAGGAAGAAAACCCTTGTTGGCTTCTTGCCATCTCAGCAATTCCCAATTTAAATTACTTTATTTAAGATTCAACAGCCTTTGCATCAAATTTTCTATACAGTGAAACTCAAATGCAGAAGCCAAACTGGTCTATTTCCAACGAATGTGCCGTCTACTTGGCAACCAAAAAGGCTCAAATGCTTCAAACCAGACCCAAGATCACTGTCAGCTGAAGACAGCAGATGAATACTGTGAGAGCATGAACTGGAACAGAGCAAGGTCTTGTGTCAGTGCTTGCTTCCTCACTCCACCACCAGTGCCAGAAGCATTGTAGAATCCAGCTAATCCCTAAAAATAACCAGAAGTAAAAGCCACATGACATATTTTGGACAAAATATCAACAAGAATGAGGTTTGTCAAGTCAAGGGTGTTGCACTGGAATGACACTTTTTCAGTGCTAATTCACTTTGACCTTTATCACCTTTGTTCACACACAGATCAACCAAATAACCAGAACCAGGGAACGTTTTCCACTAACACACCCATAAATGTATTTTTGCTCTGAAGCAATGGAAAACTTTTAAGGCACTTAGATGCCATGATGATGAGCATGGCATTAAAAAATGTAGATAGATAAGATAAGGCAGGGGATTGTCTGGCAGGAGTCAGCAGCTGTAATTTGACATAATTTCCTTTGTGAATGCTGGGATAGGGCAAATGCGGCTCTCACATCTTCCATTAACAGGGCAACAATTACAAAATATTCCTGAAAGAGAATCCTGTAAAAATTTAGCTGATGTCTAGAGCTACTGAGAGAGTCAAATTCTCCGCTTTTAAATGGGAGACTAAGGAGTGAAAGGGACAGCGTTAAGTGCTGACAGCTCATCAGAGCTGAGACGCTAAGTGAAAGTGAGATCAGTGCTTGGATTAGGACACTGCGGTAAAAAAACAGCGCTGAGGAAGAGACAAGATCATTAAGCACAAATTGTACAGAGAGGCAGAAGCAAAAATTAATTTTGCTTGTGTGTCAGCTCCCTTCTCTAGCTATGAGGACTCACAGGAAAGAAAAATCGTTGTAAAGTCATCACTTGAAACCAATTAACTGTCAGTCTCCTCTATCAGAAGAACATTTTGCTGTAAGAAACTTGAGGCAAAACTAGTATAGGGGAATAAAGCACAAGTGCAGGGAAAGTAAGGCAATGTTTTAAAACACATTTGAAAGAAACATCATTTCCCTGCTGGCATATCACATACATTCCTCAAAACAGCCTTATACTGCCATTCAGAGTATGACTGCACTACCCCGAGATAAATTTCACCATTTAAAAAATACACACACCTTTAAATGTTTGGGGTTTTTTAAATAATTCCAGAAGAGCCTGCTTTTTATGCCCAGGAGTCCCTTCAAGTTTAGTCAGCCATGAGCAATGGAGCAAATTTGTATAAACTGTAGAGACTTCATCATAAATTGCTTATCATTGTAATTAATGAACAATGCTATGAACATCACTGCAAATTTCTACGCCGTCCTCCAGTTCATGCATAAGCCTTTCTCCACGTATTTCTGAAAGCACAAACTTGCTTTTTTCTACAATGTTTCTGTAATCACTGAAAGAACAGCACCTCTGCAGTGACTGCCAGGAACTGTGCAGGAATGCAATTCAGACAAACAAAAAAGAGACACACTCATTCCTCAACATCAAAGGCTGAATATAACGGAATAACTTTCCTACAGCTCACACAGAACAAGAAATATATTTCCTTTTTGTCTTTTCTATGTAAATGCTGAGTAAGGCATTTTCTATAGAAAGTTTAAAAGAAGATTCAGGATTGTTTTGTTTTAGAGGTCTCGAACAAATTTTAAGTGCTATTGCTAGAGCTCAAGTGCACAGGGTTAACCAGGAGCTCCGTCCTCCACATTTACATTACTGTAACACATGTGAACATGCACACATCACAAGCACTGGCAGCTTTTATAGTCGTTAACCATCTTTTCAGAGTTTTTCTCCTTTGCTTGATTTTTGATTACAAGGAAGAGCCCTGGCTGCCTGCAGCAGAGAGTATTTCTGCTCATTTCTCTGGTGGCATCTTGACACAATGTTGTTTTACAGTCTTTTGCAGCCCCACCAAGCCACAGAAATGGAGAGTGGCGAAGTGCCCATCATCCTGATGTCCTGGGAAGTGCCAGTGGGGCTTCAACCAGGCTTCACCCAGAATCTGCCCCCATCCCTCCATCTAAGGCAGGGAGTTATACAGTAACAAGTGTGTTGAGCCCGAGGGTCTGTAAATAAAACTGTGATACAGAACTTGCCCTGGCTGGCATCCACATCCTAGTGCACAGCAAGAGATGCTGTTTGAAGCTCCAAAATCACTTCTGCAAAATAAATAAAGGTATGAACCAGAAATCCTTCTATGACAAAACTGAGGCAGAGTTTACAGTGGAAGCAGAGCAGAATATGAGAAGGAGGCTAAAGGCTTTATTTATTTGTATGCATACATATATTTATATAAATATATATGTGAGCATTTTACATTAGTAAGAGGTTTTACTATGGAGAAAAGAAATCTTATCTTAGTGGGGTAGAAAGGTCAAGGTATTTTAAATTAATTTTTCCACAATTTGTGTCTGACAAACTGATGCCGTCTAGGTAAGTACTGCTATCTTGGATGAGCTCAGGGCCAGCAAAACAAGGTGATAAGGAAGGGACATCATCTCAAAACCAATAAATCTTCTTCCCAGATGGCATTTTTATCTAAGAGTGCCAAAAGAAGCCAGACAGGAAATTTGTGGACCTATATCATGGTAAACTCATTAAGAGTGAGTTTCTGAAAGACTAAAAGCGAGTTAATCTGGTGCCTTTGATTAAAAAAGGACCTCAGCACTTCAGCTCCATCAGCCTAATGTTTACAATGTATAAAATAATTTAATCCACCAGAGCATCAGTCCCACGAATATCTATGGAGAAGATAACACAACCAGCTTGCATTTCAAACAGGTTCCCAAACGACGTGCTAAAACTGGTAAGTGCAGCAGCATATTGAGGCTTCCCTAGACAGACCCTCCTGACAGAGGAACCCTCCTCAGAGAATTTCCAAATAACTCCTAAATTCAATTCTAAGGCTAAACCACAAAATTATAGGGTGACAGGGGAGCATTAAAGCACAGGACCTTTTCTATAAAGCAGCCCTGTCCTTCTGCTGTGTTTCAACCTGGACTGGAGGTTGCCTCACTTATAATATTGGACAAAAACAACAGCAGGAATCCATGCAGGACAGAAGATTCCTGGAGCAGCCAGCTGTGTCCACAATGTCTGACTGTCAGAGGCTGGCAGGGAGGGAAGACATCCCCCCAGGTTTGTGACAAGGCAGCTGCTTCTGCCTGGGGGCAGGAGGTAGGTGCTACAGTTTAGTCCTAGCTCTCTCTACCTGGGTTTTGCAGCTGTAGAAACAACGTAATGAAACTCCCCTGTCTCCCAGGTGGGTCAACACAATAAGATACTCCAAGCACTCAACTGCTGTTGTAATAGAATCAACTAAACCCAGCTCTGAGCCTCCCTAGTCCAACAGACAGCTGCAGCCCAGGTCTGGCTGTAGAAAAGCAATGCTTTGGCTACATCACATCTATGCTCCAGATACCTGTTTGCAGCTAATTCAGTTTTTGGAACAGCTTTAGCTCTGAAATCGGTGACACTAGAGTATGGTCGTCACCCTGCTCTCGCTCAGCTGTGAGACCGTCCTCAGCTAAAATGTCAGCTCTCTAGACAGGGCTAGTCAGACCACCAAGGATACAGAAGACCACACCACAGCCACAAGCGGTACCACTGAAACAGATCAGACACTAGGAACTCACTCTCTGATTCTCATAGAAAGATAACAAACAGTTTTTAAATTTACTGGTATTATCATTTGACAGGTTCAAACATTCATGGTAACCACCTTTCCAACTTGCAGTTCTGATTTTCCTTAGAAGTAGGAAAAGATAAGCAAATGTTTACTTTAAAATAAAAAATAAAAGCCTTTTCCTTATACTTTTGCAATTGTAGCCATGAAGTATTTGTACAAGAAGGAACATATTGTTGGCAGAGGAAGCATATTTTGTTCTTAAAACTAATATTTAACTAACGCTCAGAAATGCACTTATGTAATCTATGCTCTCTTACATTGATGTATTAATAATGAAATTGTAGCTCTCCAAGAAAGTAATGAACATTAACAATGGAAGTGGAATCAGAATCCTATAATGCAAGAAATACTGCTTGGTCAGCTGGACACAGAAGGTGCATCAGTGATTTGAGTAAGAACATGAAAGGACCATAATGATAATGACCCACATTGCATTTGCATAGTTAATGCCTTTCAGCCTGAGAGTGCTCTCTGGACTCTATAAACTGCTAGCCCAGGAGGTGCCAAGCTGTTGCAGGAGGATGATGAGCACCAGCAGCTTTTGAGAGACCTCTCCACTGAGTTAATTGGGTAGGTTCTGTAAGGTTTGTCTTTCAGACATAGCAGCGAATCTTCCTCCCAAAAAGCACTAGTACTTTTGATTCCTGTGAAGCACCCTCATCATAAACAGGCTCATTCCTATTCCAGGTCCTACCCATTGTCCTGGATGTCACTGCCTCTTAGATGCTGGCTCATTCAGGATGAACACAGGTTTTTTTGTTGTTTCTTTTTTACACAGAAGCTTGGTCTTGCATATTGCTCCCCCCCTGCACATTGATGGTGGGTACTAGAGATCTCTCCACTGTACCCCTGCTCCAGGGCAATCATAGGCTCAAAGGTTGCACTCCCACTGGGATATGCCGTGGTATTTCTTCAGGCTCCTGGTCCCCTCCATCACTCAGACTGAGACTTTTTCAGAGGATGCAGCAGGTCTGGCTTCTGGGATATGCCTAGGTTTCCTTACCATAAGAAAAAAAAAAGGATCTTTGTTGTACACAAGCCTGGCTGCAACCACGATGTACCTCCAAGCATGGAAGTACTTGGTAAGCTAAAGACTGCAAGAGTGAAACATATGCTTTAAAGCAATTTAGACACAGATGCAGAAATCTGTGGTTTTAGAAAACCCTATAAAGTCTTCTGCACCCAGCTGTAATGCTGCATGCAATCTTATAGACAAGGGAGTGTCTGATAGAATAAGAAACTGAAAGTGTTGTTAATCAGCTAAAAGTAGGTTGGAATTTCATCCTTCCCTAGTTTGCCTGAAGGCAACATGGGCTCGTGAATAACTATGGTTTGAGAAAAATCAATATTTCTATCAAATGCTACCAACCAAGAACTCGAACCACAAACCCCAAATATAGATATTCCTAATTTCCTGCTACAAGAGGTGAGTGGACTTCCTATGTCACAGATCAATAACCAGCAGAGGCACCTTTGAAAGCAGTAGTGCTAAATGAATCCTCCCATGTTACACATGGTGTCTTGACAACAGTTTTGTGGTAGTCTGGACCTTACTGAAGGTTGGGTTATTCCCCTCCCGCTGCCCCAAACAGATTTCAGTCTTCTTTGATTTTCTATGCATGAGTGGCCAGGATGAATGAGCAGATCTGTTATCAGCTGCAAGGAGTCTGGGCTTACAGCTGTTGACTGATAAGTCCCTGCAAAACCCCCACACGGTGCACCAGGTCTTGCTTCTCTTCGCTTATCCCCCTCAGGGATCCCAGGCTGAAGTTTTACTTGAAGGAGCCTCTACCCTGGAGCATGTTCCTCTCAGCCACTTCCCTGCTCCTGTGTGACAGACCCAGGGTCCAAGCACGGGGCTGCAGTGGTGGATTTTGCCAGATGAAGATACAGAAGAGTTTTGTGTCCTACAGCAAAACCATCAAAATACAGTTTGCTGGCACAAAATATCCATGATTTTAATTCTTGAGCCTTTTTTAGCAAGAACAGTGAATAAAGCAAACAAGAACACAATTTACACTGCTAATATCTCTAGCAGAGGAGCGGTGTGTTTCAGACGTACAGCCCATGACTTCTCTGAGACAACACGCCGCCGTGGTGGTTTGATTTACCAGATTCGAAAGTCAGTATTTCCAAAACAAAGAGCAACAGAACAATTCTCTGGGAGAAAGTACAGTGGTAGGAAGCATCTTGCTCACATGCACAAAACCAAACCATTTGTTTCGTGTCAGGGGAATAATTTTCAGCCGGGACCCTAGAGACGGCAAATTGAATTGTCTGTTCTGCATATACTAATGGGAACTCAATGTTAAGTCAAATAATGCCCCAAGACGAAGTGAGGCTGAAAAGCAAGTTGTTAGCACGGAGAGAAGCTGAGGGTGCTTTTCCATTTGAAACATGCTTTTGTATTTTCCCTCCAGACTTGAAGGATTAGGGTGATAAAGGGATAGGATTTGCTAGGAGTATTTTAGCTGACTAATGCATGGAAACAATGCAGATTGCTCGCATCCTGCTTGTGAATTAATCACCAACACATCTTTTTTTTTATTTTATTTGCCTATGGATGGGAACTGTGCTGGTAAAGAAAATTACATCAATCATTTTCCCAGAACCATATTTACCTATATAGCCTTTACACTCCGTTTTTGACACAGAACAAAGAACAAATCCCCAACTGGTTTTTGGCATACTTGAAAAATTGGTATTTTAATGCAACCATTTTAACTACTTGTTAGTCGTAAAGGTGACAGTGAAAACTGAGGTTGCAAAATTGCACACTATACCTTACAGACTGATACCAGGTCTTAGAATGGCCATGTATATATTTCAAAATATTTCTTTGTAAACAAGAAACAAAGGTGGTAAGCCTAGGGAATGATGATATTTTAGGCAAAGTTTTAATGACATATTAAAGAAAGAAAGTGTTCACCATAACAATAATTTTAACCTGGTCTTACTGAATCCAGTAAAACTTCCATAAGATTCAGGATGAATGAAAGAACTTGTTTAGCTGTTTCCCTGTATAAATGTGATTGCCTTTGAGTGGTGGATTAGAGCTGATGACTTGCACTTTGTTTCTCCTCCATTTCACATACCAGCTCGGGAGCACAGAAATACTGCTGCTGTATTGGAGACAGCAACTATTTTCTTCATAAGGAAAAAACCCACACTGACTGTCCAAAATGCAAAGGTGGTCAATCTTGTATAAACCTATCCTGCAACCAGCATAGGTGAAAATACTTTTTTTAAAAATGCTGCTCCACAAGGAATCAGCTCTGTCATGTGCTGCCACAGAGATGAGGCAGGATGAGCAGGGACCCAGCATGTGGTGGACATGAGCTGGGAAATGGGTACAGCTGCTTCCCAAGCTGCAGTCAGGTCTTCTCACCATCCAGTCCCTGTTGTGCTGCTCTAAAGAACACGCCTCGAGGAAAGCTTCCCATGCTGGTTTAGCAGCGTTTCTTGGACTGCTTTCCCACCATAAATCCCCAACTTGCTTGCCAGGAGGAAGGCAACAGAAATCAGAGGAACAATGAGAGCCTCAGACCACCTACACCGCAATCAGCAGAGCCTGCACAATCCAGGAAGATGCACGCTTCCAAGACCCTGCGCAGGCACTGGTATCAGTGAGAAAGTTTTCTGATTTATAGTCTTCATTCCCATGCTGGAGCTTGGCCAATGGCCGTCATGTCCGAGACCTTTCCTTCTAGCCAGGTGTTCATTTCACAGCTCTCCTGCGCTCCAAGAGCTGTCTAGTGCAAAGCTGACTGTACATTTTTTATTTCTTTATAGATAAGGCTTTCCACTCCAGCAATATTTACATCATAATCTTCTTGCTTTCCATTTACAGCCCTGTGTTTTACTCTTCCATAGCATCTGCAAGGCATTGACATTCAGAGCTTTGCACAGGAAAGGCTGCTCATGATCCATCTGTCTCTTGGGTGGTGTCCTGCTCCACTTGAGCTCAGTGGGGCCTTTGCGGGTAACATCAGCTAGAGACTAGCAGAGAGCCTCGGACTGCAAGTGTTTAACACATCATAGTCCAGAGCACAGCTTTTTTTAGTCCACTCTTCAGCCAGTGATGATTTTTGTGAATAAAAAAAACTTCTCTGCATAGCAGAGGCTGCTCCAGTTTCCACTATTGCATTCAGATTTGTGACAACTTTCTAGCTGCTCACCACCAATGCCGGAAGTAAAATCCATTTTGGGGTGGTCACTGGACACCAGGTAACACATACTTAAAGAGTGGGAAGAATAGTTGATTTTTATCTATCCTCTGACCCTTGTCCCTCGCTAAAACAACCATAGGTGGAAAATGCATGCAATGGGCTACACTCAAGCCAGAAGCAACATCACAGTTACCAGATGAGCATCGCTAGTGAATAAGATAATCGTTATATTCAACCTCATGAAGTTATGGTTAGATATCATAAATAATGGACTTAAAAGCAGTTTCCCTTACCTTGCTCTAGTTCATACACCAAGCCTGTTTCCTTCTTGCCTTGATCATTGCTTAATCAATTCAATCTCTACAAAGTCATTTTTACATGTTTTGCACAGGCGTACCACTGAGTATAAATGAAAACATATGGGTCTGTGAAGTCAGACCCCTCAGCTCTTAGGATATCTTTTATTCATGCCTCAAATTCTCCAACCCACTCTCCTACTATCTCCTATCCATGAACCTTGCAGGTGCTGTGTAACAACAGCTGGACAGCCACCACAGGCATTTTTCACAACATCGGTCATCACTGTTCCTAAAATATTTCAAAGGGGATTGTTGATGAGGTTGCAAGTTCTTTTCAAGATGACCAAGAAATCCAATAGCCCCCTTTGTATCCTCCAGCCCTGAGGAACCTCTTTGGTAAGAGCCCAGCTACAGGGAGGTCTGCAGTCCTTGAGACAGCCTTAAAAGATTTAGTCTGAGAACGTTTTAGAAAGCAACGGCATTTCCAAAAGGAAGTGCAAGCACGTAGCTGGCTGGTCTTCTAGGGCCTTTGTGGCATCATTGCCCTAAAAAAAGAGAAGTCACAGATCACTCAGTATTTCTGTTTTGTGCAAACACTGACATTTTGAGAGTGTTTTTTTCCTCCAGAATGAAACCTTACAGCTTTGATACACTACGTCAAAGGAAGAAATCACTTATTTTTTCATCGAACGAACATTTCAGTTTGATTTCTCCATAATGGAGTATCCTGCCATGACTCCTGGAGCTTCCAGACCCCTTGGGAATCCTTGCAACTCCCCAGCCGTCCACACACAATCCCTTCAAATCAGAGGGAATTCATAGCAGTCCCCACCCCAGGGCAGACATCCCACAAACAAGCCACCCCATCTCTTGGTGAGAACAGGCATCTGAAGAGCATTTTTTCCATTCTGGAGAGTCCATAGTATTTTTGATATGGCAAATAGTCCAGCCCAAAGGACAAAGGGGTCTGTGGCTTTCTGACCTCCCAGAGAGGTTTCAAGGGCAGAGAACAGAGGTGTTCATATCCTGCTGATTCAGAGCCACAGAAGGCAAGTTCTGGCACAGGATGTCTATGCTTCACCTAAACAGAATCAATACCCAATGATTCATAATTTCATAAAGTAATACAAAATAGAATCTTAAAGCTGTTTGCCCAGGAGAACAAACTTTCTTCTCTGGGAGACAGGGGCTGCATTTCTGGTTCACTCCTCATCGAGGTGTAACAGGACTCAGAAGGTATCTCTGCATTTCTCCCCTTGTTTCTCAAGGCTTATCCTCAGCAACAGAAATTTGTTCCAGAAAGTTGCACCACACCTACCGCTTCTCAGGGGGGCTTTCAGCCAGGCTTGCGCCGCACTGGTCCTAACAAGGACACCTCGCTGCTCTTTTCAGTAACAGATTGAATTGTGGGAAACTATGGTGATATGCTGGGACAGGGGGAATTTAGCCAAAGCCAAATTGCCCAGTAAATGGAGGCTGAAGTGAAACTGTCAACCACATACTATTCTAATCCTTGAGAAATTATGAGATTTTTCAGCAGGCCACTTCATGACACACTTGAGGGCCAATTTGAAGTCTTATTTTTGACACCAGTGACAGGACAGAGAGATTAACTACCAGTCTTCTGTTAACAGAAGCAAAGACCATACATTCTATTTCCCAAACATAGCATTGAACTTTCCCCCTAGACCTCCATGGTTCAGTTAAATGGAATAAACAAATAAGGAACTTTTAGCTGACTAACTGGAAAATAGTTTTCCTGTTAAAAAAAAATATGCTGAGCAAGTAGTGGGGAGATAGAGGGAGTCTTTCCAGAGCAAACTTTGTACTTATTTCATCTTTTGTTTGACAGAGGCAGGCAATTTAGAAGAACCCCATGGCAGAGCAGTATACAACAGAGGAGCTTCGTCAGCCTGTCATTGATCTCAGATGTCTATCCTTGCACCTTTGTCATCAATCACAGTGACCACATCACAGGAGTAAACATCAGTAGACTTGGCTCAACCTTCATCCTGTCTCATGACCCGCTCTATGATAACGTTTTTCTCCTGGGAATTCAATTACCTTGTTCTTTATGCCAGGAAAGGCGCGTTATTGCGCACTCAGAGTACCAAATTCACAGTGTCTACAAATCCAATGAGACTTTGTTAGAGGATGCCAACTGCTTTCAAGAGCCAAGAACTCACGCAGGAACACTTTCACTTCAAACAACAAAGAGACCAAGGTTACGCTTACCTAAATACTGGGGAATAAATGGTTTGGGACAGGGAGGAGGCGTTAGGAAAACAGTTTTCTTGCACATGCCCCCCAGGTCACATGCCCCCCAGCACACCGGCTGCAAAGCAGCGAAGATTGGTGCGGTCCAAGGAGGAGACCATGTTACCCTGACTCCCGTACGATGCTGAACACACATTTTGCAGACCCCAGAAAATTTTGTATGTGCCTCGCACATGGAGGCATTTTGACACACTCTTTTCTATTGTTTTTACCATGTCCCATGAGTCTCGCAAGCACTTGATATTTTAATGTGGATCCTGCTGAAATCAGCGTCTTCACACACATGCCATATGCAGGAAGGGACCCCTGCTACAACTCTGCCACGTAAAAAGCAAAGCTATTTAAAAGGCACAGGGGATAAAGCCTTGCAAACTTACTGGTCCTCATTCCAGCTTTAGAAAGAAGAAAGCTGCTTCAGATACCACTGAATTCTTGATGAACAAGCTAACAGGCTGCAGGAAAACAACACCTCAGCAGTGCTTGATCCTTTAACTTAAATGCCTGGTACCTACTTGTAGGCATAAAAACGAAGAATTTAGTACATTCAAAAACAAGACCAGTTCTCTAGTTAAATCACAACAATATAAAAAACCTGGAAACAAACTTCAAAGGAAGGAAGGAAAATATGGCCCGGAAGTAAATACATTCTGTGAAAAGTACCACAAAATGCCAAGTTATATCTTACAAAGCACTAAACAGAAGTCTTTAAACCTTCAGACGCCAGCTTATCCAATACACTATGCTGCTCTTCTCAACTCAGGATATGTGAGGATACTTAAGGAATGCAACCCAGATGTTTATGCTTTTTTCAAATTTAAGCCTTTCTGAAACAATAAACCAGGGAGATGGGCAGAGTTTTTCAGCCACCAGTCTGTTAATTACAAAGCACATAGGCTTGTCTGGCTGAGCTGGGAAAGGCAGGAGCAAGCATTTGTGCTAATGAATAATGAAATAAAAGATTCAGAAGGTAGAGGTACTTGACAATATTTTTAATTCTATGCTTGACATTTAAATTGGATTGCAGTCCTCCATCTTCCCACCCAGGGAAGATTCTGTTCCCAGGTTAATTTTGAAAAGGTAACTTCCACAGCAACTCCTGATTTGTGTGGTCCACAGCAGAACCACAATATGTACCAGCCATTCGGGCAAGCATGTTGCCAGAGTGCTGAGGAGAAGGTGGTTAATCTGAAATTCATATTCCAACACATCACCCGGATTTGACTTGTTTCCGGGCTCACAGATTGCAGACATGCCAAAAAAAATACAAAGCCAGTGAAAATAATTACTGTCATTATTTCTTGGCAACCACTTTTCAATGTATATAATTTGGCACGTTTTTGTGTTTTACATGCCTGCAGATAGCTTTAAAGGTATTACTGGTGTTTGGACATGAGAAAGTAAACCAGATGCCTTGGTTTGGCACCAACCTCAGGGTTTTCTCCAAACTGCCCATTTCTAGTAAAGCTTATTACCAAAAGGATGTTGGTGATCTAACTGTGACAAGCACAAGAGAAGTGGACTACACTCCAAAACATAGAAACCTCCTTAGGACAAGGTTCTCCACTGATTAAAGCTATCAGTTTACCTCAGTGCTGCTATTGATCCATTTCTGTCAGGACTGAACCATGGCCACAGGAACTGAGCACAGTCTCCCCCTTTCTCTTCATCTTTCAGAGGCTCCCAATGCAAATATGCTGGAGCCAACTCCCCTTGGAGCCCAGTCACTGCCTTCCCTCCCAGTGCAAGGAGGAAGACAGACACAGTATGGCTGAGTGTGTATGGACTGGGAGTCCAGAACCCCCCTTTTTAGTCTTAAATTGACCTTACAGCTACTGAACAACACAGACACCCATACTGCTGCTCTATCCCACAGTTTTCCTTCTCCCTTCCTGCCTTTCTACTCCTTCAGGATTTTATTCCATTACCTCTCTTGTTGCCCCTGGGAAAGAAAAGTTCTTATCCCACTAGACAGGTAATCCACAGCAAGGTAACTTATAAGACAAAGTCCTAACACATGTAGTTACTGCATGGGTTTGGGTTTTTTTGTTGGTTTTTTTTGTTTGTTTGTTTGCTTGTTTTTTTGCAAAGGCTAAAACCACACTATTATTTGCTTTCTCATAACAATCACACTAATAAGAGCACAGCTTGGAAAATACTGAAGTACTGAACTGGCATTTCTAAAGCCTCTTGGCTGTCCCATTTTGCACTAGAAAAGCTATCTCCTTGGCACTGTCCTAGACAGCCCAAAGACATAGTATGTGTTGCATCACATGCTAATAGCCAGAAGAGCAACATTTATACTACTTTATATGAATGAGACATGAAGAAAAATAAAGTGTCTTATGGATAAGTCAACAAGCTATTCATCTAACTGGGCCGTAATTTATTTGATCTATAATAACAAAATATTTCCCCCTTTATAATTTCATTCTTTAAATTCACCAGATGACAGGAGAATATTCTAAGCAGAAATTCTGTACTAGAAACCACATTCCAGTGGTATTGAGAAATCACTTTCTTGTGGTGGAACTAGAAGCCTGTTCTTGGAGATGCAAGGATTTCTTTCTCTCTGCAATAGTTTTCCGTGTGGTTGAGATGCAGTGTACGCTACAGAACAGACCTTATTTTGGATGCCGACAAACTTCATGGGTACTAAATCTTTTTTCTTAAGCAATTAAGTTTCTGGTTTTAATCTTTCATTCTCTTGATAGAAGTGGTTTCCTGGATCAGGCTGAAAGCCAGAAAATAATCTGCAAAACAAAGGTTCCCCCCAGCTCTAAACTACATTTAATATTTCTCTTTTACTGCAATCATCCCTGCTGATTTCTTTTCAAATTTTTTTTTTCTTTCTTCATGTAATGTAAGAGATGAACTCTCACAGCTGGGAAGGAGGGAGCAAGTTTCTAGATATGCTGTCTTAAGAGACCCGAAGTACCTATACACACCAAATATTACCCTTTCATTGAGGCAAAGTGCTAAAGCTGGAAGAGATATTCACAGCCCTCAATGCCTTGCAGTTGACTTTAAAATCTCAGTTACAGACAACACTAGTCTAGAAGTTCATGTCCATCACTACTTCCCCTGTCTAGCTGTTCTTTTCATATCCAGGGAGATAAACCCACTGAGTGCTAGCAGATCAGTTTATCCCATCTGTCTGTAAATGAAAGATTATTTAAAAAACAAAGACAGAAAAAAAACCAAAAACAAAACCCCCCAAAACCCCAAAACCAAACCAAACAAACAAAAAAAGGTAATAGTATCTTTATTAACTAGAGAGTCCTGAAACCTTTTATTTAAGCAGTTAAATGAACGGGAAAGTATTTCTTCAGTAAGACGTCATTGCTTCCTATTAACCCTACAGTCTATCTGTTGGCATGGCTTCCTGTAATGTGGCTACAGGGCAGAGACAGGCATTGCCAGTGGTCTTGCCCTTTCCCTTTCCCTCTTCCATTAAGAGCTGTCTGACAGGACCATATTTCAAAGTAACACAGAAGACTGGATTGGACTGAGACACCCATAAAACTGTGAACCTGAAACCTTCTGCCAGACAGTCTGTATGTCAAACAGTACATTCTGCATCAGCACGGGCATCTCCACCTATCAACATGTAAAAGACTTGTGCTTTCTGATTATGTGTATTGACTCTTAGCTGGATAGCGTCAGAGACAGTAATGAGGCTTAATGCAGGTCTTCAGAGCACTCAAGCTCTACTGAAAGTTGAAAAGGAATATTACACATACACACCAACATAAAAATGCATTATATATTCCAATGATGTCTTGCACAAAATAAATGCTTCTTTCTTAATTAAAAGAGTTCTCCCTTCACTACTGTTCCAAAAATGTCTAGGACATTATGGGACTTGGCATTTGGAAACAAGTTTTCATTGAAAACACCACTTGTGAGATACAACTGCTCTCAGGACACATGGCAAACCTCTTTTCAAGACTTCAGTCTGTAGTTTCTACCCCTTAATGCAGTTACAAGTTGGGGTTTTTTTCAGGTCTGATCAAGTGAGGTGCCAAACTGTATTTTTTCCTTCTGCTTCCATTGTACAAAAAAACCTAGCATGATTTGTGGGTAGTCAGAACTGAAGTCTGATCCTGCAGACCTTCAAGGTCTTGTTTGAGCCTTTAACCCTGAGGATGATGAAGTAAAATGTCCAGGATTATTCAGTCCATATAAACTACCTACAATTCCACTTTATGGCCCTCTCTGCAACTACACAAAATATGGGTCCATATTCCAATCAGTATAATACAAGGACAAGATCAACTGTCCTGCACCCTCTGTGGACTAACAAAAATCCTCTAACACAATTCAAAACAGTTGTAGACAAAAATCTACCTCTCTGGTGCCCTTTCTAGACTTTCCAGAACCAGGTGCTGTGTCAATGTCTTTCTCTTCCAAGCACCAGTTTATGCAAAACATTTTCATGAATGAAAACAACCAGGAAGATGCTGGAGTTATTTCCTAAATCAGAGCCAGGGAATATCCCATTGTACTCATTTAAAGTCAGTGAAGGTGTCTGTTAGCAGGATTGACTGGATAGACTATTGAAGGTGGTAGCAGAATTAGTTCAGTAGGCTTAATTTATTAGGAGAACAGCCTACTAACTTCAAAAAACTCAGCCACTGACAGAAGACAACTGTCATATTGGCCTAATGATTTCAGGAAAATAAACAGCCGTCTTGAGTTCTCTAGAATCTGAAAAACTGAGCAAGCATTTGTAGGCATCGAGCAGTCAAACCCTTCATCCAAGACACACAACACCTTTCACATTGCTGTGCTCTTACAAACAGGCGCCAGAGGCATGATGTAATACTAGAGTTATCAATTTGCTTGACACAAAAGGCACTGAGAGGACAGTGAGAACTGCAGACTGTGTGTGTTTTAAGGGAAGCATGGCTCCAAAGAGGTCAAAAAAGTAATTGGGCCGTAATACAATTGTGTGAGATGATATTAAAGCCTACAGTTATTCATTTTATTACATTCTGCTGTAAGCCACTGAACCAGCGATCTATCTAGGTTGAAGTTTATTTGGTTAAGTTTAGAAATACACAGAAAATGAACATTTCAGAGCTACCTTTGCCTTTCTTACCTAGGGCAGAGTTCAAGACACTATAGGCTAGATTTCAAAGCTATTGAGCCTGCAGGAAGCAGCAGACACCCTGAAAACCCAAGGCAGAGCTAGGAAGCAGCAGACACCCTGAAAACCCAAGGCAGAGCTACTCCAGTGTTAAATGCTGGCTTAAGCATAGGCTCTTCCTACACATCCCTAAAAGGATTGCTGTGCTTTTACAAAAACAGA
Source organism: Myiotriccus ornatus (assembly GCA_036023395.1). Taxonomy (NCBI): domain Eukaryota; kingdom Metazoa; phylum Chordata; class Aves; order Passeriformes; family Tyrannidae; genus Myiotriccus; species Myiotriccus ornatus. Next base: position 46,593,830 of record JAYRBT010000082.1, read on the forward strand.
TGCTCTCTCAGGGAACTGCTGTAGTGTGCCCCTGCAAGGTTCAAGCCTGAAATGTGCCCACACTACACTTGGCAGGGGAGTCCATTAACTCCCGTAGAGCACCTTCACGAAATTCAGACAGCCCCAATCTAGGTTTCTAACACCTCCAATTGCTGACACTGACATATTTAATGGCTAGCACATGTGATCCATTTCACTCCTAACTACTAGTACAGCCTCTCCCTGCAGCAAAACAAAGAGGAAAGTGATGGAAAGAGTCAGGGTTAACTAAATTAGCTAGAACAAGTTAGAAGGCATTTTATTTCAGGGTTGGTGCTCCTGGTGCTTGGCCACACTAAATATTCAATTTACTTGTAGAAGCCAAAGCAAGACATGCAATTTGACTCCAATTCACTGATCTTTCTAAAAGCTTAACTTCTGCTTAACCCAAGCTTCTATTTTCAAACAGGTGTCCACCAGGTATTCATTTACTGTTGCACAGCAGAACCATCTGCACCTCCTGGATTCATATGTTCAGAAGGAAGAGTTAGATTAGGTGTGAGTTGTTTCAACTGAATGGGCCTTTGAGCATTGCATTCAGTACAGGTTGTTTGAAGCTAATACAGTTCCTTGACTTTATGGATTGGTTATGGCTTGAACTTCAAAGCAAAAGAGGGGCTAACAATAACTTACTTCCCCATGGGTTAAACACACAGCTATTTCTTCATATGGCAGGAAGTTCATCTTGGCAAGTCTCTGCCCACATCATGAGAAAGGGCATCAGCTAGACACACTACCCAGAACAGCTTATGGTCTACCACGGTACCTGCCTTCACCCCAGCTCCCAGGAGAGCAGAACCACAACCATCCTGCCTGCATGAACTTGGCAGTGGGACAGTTTCTGCTCTAATTTATCCAAGTCTCATTCCCTGCTGTACAGAAGGTGAAAGACAGAGTTAATGCCAGAATTAGACCATTCTTACTCTGTTCTGAAGCAACACACTTCCCATCTCACAGTGAGTGCCAGGTGTAGGTGGCACCAAACAAGTGACAATTTCCAAGCATTTCAACAGCCTGTTCTGCTTTAACTGCAAGGGGCTGATAACCAGTTACTCTAATAACTCTGCAAACAGCCACTGCTTGGGGCAATCAACACACCGGTACATTTACTTTCACCAAGACAGTCAGAAGTTACTCTCCAGCTGAGGCAGTAAACACTCCTGCATACTTGCAATGGTTGCCTAATTTGTTCTGCTAATTTGTTGTTCTGTATGAGAGCATTACTACTTGTTATGGCAAAGCACTAACAAAATACTTTGCTTTTAGTTCACTGCTTTCCCCAGATAAATTTGTAAGGAAGTGTTATTTCATTTATGGCTGTCTTGATAGTAGTTGCACTTGTGTATCTTGTCACCCCAGAAGGATTTGACTTTAAGAAGGGTCAATTCTCCAAAATACTAAACAAGATATCTGGTTAGACTGACAAACCTTCTAGAAGCCCTAATGACACCAAACCCACACGTGCTGATGGAGAGCATCTCACACTGACCACAAAACTCAGTGGAGTGCAGACAAAATCACAGGTGGTGTTCAGCCACCTATGTGGACAAAGAGCCAGCCCTATGCCAGTATAACACTGGGCTCTGCTGTACTCTGTTTACCATTGACATTACATTGATTTACTCAGAAAATGCTTGTTTCAGGTGATGTCATCGCAAGGAAAGAAACTGGTGGACAAGGTAGGCCAAGACAATGATTTAAAGAGTAGAAGTTTTTCCATGATCATTTTTTTCCTCCCCTCAGCCAGAACATAAAGCTAAATCTTATTTCCATAGAGATCTACATTTTATTCCCCTCACAATCCCTCTTATCCTTTAAAACCCACATACATGCCATTAGGCAATAAGCTTAAGGATATCAAACAGCAGGCAATTAATGTTAACAACTGACTCAGTTTTCCTTTTCTTTCAGCAGTAGTTTGTGGTCTTCTTGAGCAGACTTTAGAAAAGAAATAGAAGAAATTGAATACCTACCAACTAGCAAAAAATAATACACCCTTAAAAGGGAAAAACAAGAGCTGGATGTGACTGTGGAACTTATATTCAACACGTCCCCAACGCTTTGCCATTCACAGGCACTTTCACTCACTGCCAGCAAATAGAATGGCAGTAGTCACTTGCAGCTTTCATATGTTTCTTCTGTTTACTCTTGACTATGTACATTTTTCTTACAAGTCATTATGTTAAATGCCAGGACTTTGGCATTGAGTTGTGGTTCAGTATTCCAGACCTCAAGAACCATGTTCAAGTCAGAGTAGCTTTTATAAGGCAGCGCAAGATTATTTTCTTCTTTAAGGGTACCATCTAGAGTTTGGAAGTGGTTATGCTGTCCATTGGTTAACAAGATAGTCTAAAACTGTTACCAAAAAGTGGAAAGTAGCAATTAGAAGTTATTTGCCATGATTAGACCCAGCAAATCCTCAGTGATCTACATTCTAATAAGACAGTGATAATTCTGACAGAGTCTGAACAATTAAAAATCTCTACTGACTTCTGCAGCTCTGTCTTCTAACACAATGGACAAGATGTAACAGCAATGTTTCAACAAAACCAGTGAAAATCACTGCTGGAGTTTCAGGAAGGCATTATGCATTGTAATGAAAATATTTTGTCACATCTTCCAGTCATCCTATTGCTTTTATTGACACAGAGCCAGTTATTAGCAAGTATCCTGTTCATCTGAGGAAGATACATTTCCACCCCCAAAGGCTTCACCTGTAACACAAGTAATCAGGAATTGTTGGTGCTCCAAATGAAGGGTATAAAGATGCAGAAATTAGTACTTTGTACCTGGCACAGATGTAATAGCATAAAGAAAATAAGTGCTGAAGAACATGCTTAGCAAACCTGCAGGCATGCAAGATCTCCATACACACAGAAGTAAACCCAGCGTCTGCAATGTCCTCTCTCATCACTCAAGAGGGAAATGTGAAAACTTCACTCAAAATATTTGCTACAACAACAAAAAGGGCGGTCACCTTCTGCTCCTGATGGTGGTGATTTACAAGCCCAGAGTGGCAGTCCTGTTACCGCACACAGAGACAGGCTCCGTGTTTAGACTTGTGCCAGGCTGAGCTCCAGAACCCCAAGAGGACTCTCAGTTCCCTGCACAATGGGAGGTCAAAACCCAAATCAAATAGAGGCTGTTCCTGGCAAGATAGCACTGAACTGCATGGGGGAAATAGATTAAAAAGAATAATCATCAAGTGGGTGCACGGTGTTTTCAAACCAGCAATTTAAACATGCTGTTCTTTGAACTTGGAAGTCAACCTGAAACAAAAGTACGTGCCAGGCAACACTCTGTAAACAAGCTAGGATTCATAAGTTACGCAGACCCTGTCACCAGGACCATCAAAATTGATGTTCTGGGAATAAGAGCTAGGCAAACTACACTCTGCTTGTGCAAGGGTTTAAAGACAACAAGCAACAAATATATAAGCAACTCATCTGAACCCTGCACAGAAATGCACCACCAGCAAAACATTTATGCTTGTGGTTCAGGGAAGGAAGTACTGTATACACACAACTATTGAAATAAAACACCAAGTCTCTGGAAAAGACTATTTCTAAGGCAAAACCTTTTCTTTCAGAGATTAGTCCTTGATTCTCCTTTCCCCCCAGCAGAGAAGTCAGACAACTGTTTGGTGTGAAAACAAATTCTCCCAGTGTGGCCACAAGCTGAGCTAACACAAGAAACATTTCCTCTTGCCCAGCTTCTGCAGATGATGGGACTTGGTCCCAGGGCATTGTATTTAGTTTCAGTCTAGAGCTTCAGATCAGCCTGAGGCTGGGAATCCCACCCTCGCCCTGGTATGAAGGAAACAGTGTTGAAAGGAAAGTATTTGCCTCCGAGAGGGAGGATTATTTTTAAGGACTAAACATTTAGCTGTCCAGGGTACAAACCATGCAAAGGAATTTAGCCAGAAGTATGTACTCAACTAGGGGAGTAACACACAGCTTCTCTCGGTATATTGTAATGGTTTTGTTAACTAAGTTAGAAGAGGAGCAGCAATCTGGGGGTGTTCCAAAAAGAGGCAGCTCATATTTTAAGAGTAATTCAAATCCGATGAAGTGTATATGCATTTATTTACCTTTGTCTTGATACATAACTCAAATTCATCTAGGCAGTTATCCTTCTGGGCAGCAGTTCTGTTGTGGAACAACAAAAAAGAGTGCAGGCATGCACACACACACAAATACATGCTAAATTTATAAAACAGTCACCAAATTATGGCTAGATATGAGCCATGTTCAGAGGGATCTGGTTTAATGCTATTGCTTCAAAACCAAAGCTAGGATGCCACACTTCAGTGTCCAGATAAGACTGCTCACATAGAACATGTGGTACCTCCATGGCACTGCTATGCAAAAACACACTCATCCTTGGGACTGCACAGCTGTGGACAGCCAGACCCTCTCACTCACTGCATGATCATCCTCACAAAGTCAGAGCATCATACTGACTATTTTAGCACATGCCCCAATTACTAGGGAAGGAGAGAAAAAACGGAAAACAAAAGAAAACCCCACTCCCAAACACCCAATTCTCCTTTACACAGCTTTTTCACTTTAGAAGCAAAGTACACAATCAGTTTGAAGATTTACATTAACTTTGCAAGGCTTTCGGGGAACTTCAAATCACCATGGCCCAGATGATATAAATCCAAAGCTTGGACAGTGTTGGGTGCCAAATGGGATACTCAGGAATGTCTGACTGTGTTATGTGCACACCACAGTCACCACTGTGACCGCAGTTTGGTGCAGAGGTATTCCAACACAAAATTCAGCTGAGTAACAGGATTTCAGCATTTGGTCTTTGCTGAGCTCTGACCTAAAACTCTACTCGTTCCTGGATAGGCAGCTTACAGTTCAAGTACAGCTGCCATGTACTTCAAATACAGCAGCTGTTACAGTCAAAGAATAATACAGATGAGTCTCAACTTCAAATTTCTACAAGCTTTGAAGTTCACTTTTGAGATCCAACTGCGAAAAGAATTGGCTCCAAGGAGGATTATTTCTGAGGACTAAACCTTTAGTTGCTAAGACTATAAAATGTACAGTAATCTAGAGAGATCACTGTGATGAACTAGGAGAACAACATCAGAAAGCAACATAGGTACTCATCTGTACAGTAAAGCATTAGAACCTCTATTGAGGAAGTCTACATTCAAATTATTTGAACCAGCCCTTCCCATGTGTTAATTGAGCTAAGCAAGCAGGAAAAAAAAAAAATTAAGGGCTGGAAAAAAAGTAATAGAGCTTGTACTTTCATTAAATCTAGCCACTTAATTTTTTTGTGCTCACTCTCCTACAATTAGCTAAGATTTCCGCTCCCAGTATCCTGGGACATGCGGTGGGAAAAATGGGACAAATCAATTCACACCTCTAAAATTATGCTACTGTACTCAGCACCCACATACAGACACTCACTGGACCAAATCATGGGGCCCTGTTAGCGCTGGGATTTGCAGGCAAAAATCTTCATCGCTCATTCTCCTGGCACCAGCCAGGAGCCTAGAGCTTTCAGAAGTTTATTATTCCTGTTCCACAGTACACAGTGTTTCACTGATGTATTTAAACAACCTCCAGTTTAAAAAAAAAAATCCAGACACATGCTTATCACTGCCAGGGTATGAAGTCAAACTAACACCAGCCAGTTCTGGGGGAAAGTCCAAGCCTGCAAAAGTCATGGGGAAGGAAGGAGGGAACCACTCTACCAGTCCAGCACAGGCAATGAAACTCACAGGAGAGGAGGCAGCCAAAGCAGAGCTCACTAATGACTTTTTTCAGCAGCCTACTGTAGCAGAATGAATGGCCTCCAGCACAGCTTTGTAAGCTGTCCTTTCCCAAGTTTGAACACCTGAAATATTTGCTAGCTACTCAAGGCATCAAGATGGGATGGCAGATAGACATCCAGATGCCTTCAAGAAGTCTCAGCAAGTGGCTTTAGGCTTAGGATTGCTGACATTTCTTTTTTCCTTTAGCTTTGCATTTCCTTTCTCAGCGTCAAAATTGTTTAGTTGCACATTATTCTTCCCTTTCTCTTCACTGAAACTTTTGCTCCCCTCTCTCCTATCAGTCTCCATAAAGGCAAATGAGTTTTTCACTTACCTTTTAGCCACAGATCACTTGCCTTGTAGTCATACCAGTCCACCCAAAACAAAGGAACAACATCCACTGAAAGATGCATCTAGCTCTCTCCACGTATCCTTTCCTACACAGCACTCCTGCATCTTATTGCCCGGTCATGAAGCTTCAATAATCTCAAAATTTGTGTTTACCAACACAGTTCTCAAGGAAAGGATCTTCCTAGCCACTCACCACTTACACTAACTCATACCAAACTGACCCAATAACCCACTGCAGACTTAACAACATTAAACCTTCTACCAGGCACACAAGGCTCACAGCCTTTTTCTGGGCTCCTGCTGGGCCTGTGCTAATTCACAGCAGCTGTAGCTTGGAACCAGCTTTCTCCCAGACAATGCTGTTTCAAGTCAGCTCATCCTGAGATAACAGCTTAGTAGATGACATTAATTTTTCTGACTAACGTTTCTTCTTCTGAGAAAAAACACAGGGCGTCATCCTTATAAGGGCTTTTCCCTGATTGCTAGGGAAAAAAGACCAAAAGTCCTGCAGTATGGGGACCCTTAAGGGAACCCAAGCAAGCACTAATTCTTGCCCTAGGATTATGTGTTTTTCCTCCTTATGGCCCTGTGGAAGGAACTACTGTTTCTCCTTCCAAAGAACTGAGATAAAAAACCCCAAACCCTCTCATCTTCCTAAAAGAAAGGGATGATTTCTTAAACAAATACTCAAAGGTAAAGACATATCAAAGTCCAACTCCAGATCAGGAAAATGTTAGGTAAAAAGGAGAAAAAAGAGGTATTCATTCTCACTGAAGTTGACAGGATCTAAGTGTGCAGGTTTCTCTGAAGTAGACTAACAGGCTGACTGAGCCCAGAAACACAAACCCTTGCATGCCTGGTGATAGAGTTTGGATCTGTGCTTGTAAAGCAACACATTCTTGTACTGCCCTGATACATCAAGGCTGTTGTGCAGCTGGCAACACAGTGCGCTAATGAACTGAAGAGGGGTTTTGAAATTTGCTTGGGTACAAACCGGGCCAGAGCTAAAGGACATCATCAGAAGTTTTGCTTAGCATGGATCGGGATGACTGAGATTTAATAATGGATGATTAGGAAAGCATTGCTGCATTTCAACAGTTTGAATAGTGCCACTATAGTCCCAGGGAGAGCAACTCAAGTTTGTGTGATCCAGTATCGAAGGAAAACTATTTTCATGAGTTAAGGACTGACCAGTCAACTTTCACGTACAGTATTAAGCTTTCCATTTACCATGGTGGATAATAAATGTTAGAAGAAATTCTCTTAGCTAGGATTACTCTATTGAGAAGTTACTTTTCACCTTTATTTTTAAAATGATTGTGTTTATTCAAAGTCACTCATGGGAAAAATGAATGGTTAGTCAAATGCATATTACTTAGCTGCAAAAATAATAAGAAACTTTTTTAAATGAGAGAGAGTACAAAATTGACTTGAATTTATTTGACTTGAATTTTCTCCTCATATGGGAAGGCAAATTAATATTTACATACTGTAAAGTCAAGTGTCTAGCCACCAAAATAATGTCATCAAAAAGCCATCAGCAGAAAAAGTCTTATTATTTGAATAGATTTTTTTTCCTTCCGTGGTTCTTTCTTCTTGAAGTCTAAATAAACACTTGAGCTGCAGCCACATTTCATCTATTGGACATTTGGGGAGGTTGTGAGCTCCAGTGTTAAAAGAGAAAAAGTTTTCCTCTTGGTGATCAGTAAGAGCAGGGCCCTGAGGAATAGAGGGAGAGGCTTCACAGCCCAAAACAATCACCCATTCAGACTGTGGGAAGACATTTCCACTTCTCCCCAGCTGCAGCTGGAGGAAAGCAAGTCATCTTAAGCCCACTGCCAGAGATGTCCACTCTTCCTTACGTGATATATACACTGTAAAACACAAGATAACAGTGTCCACGGGAACACCACTGGAAGTCCTAGAGCTGAGACTTCTCAAACTCTTCACTGGAAATCAATTAACCACTAGTAAAATATGTTTGCCTACACATGCTTTAGGCAGCCATGTTGTTCTGGAAGAGGTGTGCAGCACTGTCCATCTCTTTACAGAGCAGCAGCAATTAGAGGCACTCCAAAATTCAGACAAATAGGCCTCTAGCCCTTCTTGGAAGCGACTGCACACCCGGCTTCAGAGGAGCAGTGAGCACAAACAGAAGGGTACAGGGGAACCAGGAGGACTGCAGGGCTGTGACTTCCCAGCCTGGCTGGGCTGCAGCTCCAATAGGATGCCCAAGACATCACCTGGAAGATGCTGCTGGCAAGCCACAGCTTTGGTGAAACAGCACAAATTGACACTTTTTCTTCTGATTCAAGACCAACCTAAGTGGTACCACCCATGCCAGCCAAAACCTTGCTGTGACCCAGCTTAGGTTTCAGGTGAATCAGAACTTGGGAGCTTGAATCTGTTGTGGATTTTTATGTAAGATGACATTTGGGGATTGTAGAACAAATGGCATTTTTCTTACTGAAACTTCTTAATTAGTAAATTTCAATAGGAGTTTTCCCTCCTAGTGTCAGCTAGATATAAATGTTGTGAAACAAACCCTTCCAGACATCAAAGCAAGAGTGATTGTCTATGGGTTTCAGGCCGAGCCTGAAACTGGATCCAGACCACTACTTGCAGACATAGTTCTTAATTTTTAAGAGCCATTGCCCAATGTGTTTTCCCAAGGCCTCAAGCCTCGGTCCATATGAGCTTCATCCCCCACATTCCTCCCACTGGCCAGTCCATTGTTTGTGAGCATCCCAGTAAAGCTGCTGTAAATAATTTACACAACCCTCAGCCAATCAAGGCTGAGATGGTACCACCAGGGTCACATGAACATCTCAAGCTATAGCTGGGTTACTTGGCACATGATGTGAAATGAAAAATAAAGCCCTGAGCATTCCAGTCATACCAAGTGTGCTCCCGACAGCACTTTTAAACAAATCTCCACTGTTCAAGGGACAGAACAGAACTGGAGTCTGTCTGCTTCGATTTAAATCTGTCCCTGAATGATGTCCATGAGTTAACAGGGAGAATTACAAGGGAAGGAACAAATAAACATTACAAAAAGAAAACCAGACTTTTCAAACACTCAGATGCCTGCATAGTTCCCAGGCTAAGCATCCATGTGTCAAATTAAAAAAGCCCAATCTTCTCAACAGTGTACAAGCTCTAGCAGCTCTGAGGCTGCTTAACCTATCTGTGAATCAGGTATGGATTTTCAGGGGTGGGGGAGGGGGGGAGGAGAATAATCCCTGCCTCATTCCCATGACCTGTGCCTTGCTGAGCATGTGGTCTGGGGCCATACAATAGGGCTGTCTGTGGGCACACCACCCGCCCCACACAGGCTGCTGTACAGGTTGCCCTCTCCAGAGAGGTGAGAAACCATCCAGGAAAGTGCTTCTGTCTGTCAATAGGGGCAAAACACCTGGTGGTATGGTCAAGTGCAAAGAGCTTTAGCTACTGTATATGAAGAGGTCTGGCTGCTACTGATTTTCAGGACCATTTTTTGCCTTTGCTTTCTACTGCAGCAAGGGAAAGACTTACTAAACTTTATTTTGTGTGTACCTCAGCCAAAGCCATTCTTGTTTTAGGGTCATGGCCCCATGAACTTCCATTTGTGTCTCCACTCATGCTGCTGCAGGACAAACAGAAAGTCCATGTAGCCCCTCCATCCACCACGTGAGACATTAGGAGCCCAGGTTTGGAGCCTCCAATCACAGGCTGGTGTTAATGTACAGCGCTGAAACACAGCAAGTCCCCAACAACTGACAGTAGGTCACTTAAATGGTATCTAACTCATCCCACAAAAAGCCATCTAGGTTCCCATTTGGCCCAGATCTTGTATTTATGTGGTTCAAATTTATGCCCACATTTAACGTAGGAATGTTAGAGATTGAGTGTAATTTGTGTTTGTACTTCTAATAGCTATCTAGAAAATATTAGACAAAACCAATAAAAGGAAAAGCTTTCCCCTGTCTCTCTCCTGAAACTTCGCTTCAGCTTAACCCAATTTTCCAAGTCACTTAGAGGCCTTTAAATAAAATGAAATCCTAACGATGTCGCTGCCATGAATAATTAATTGTACCAGTACAATCTCTCAAACAAAATCCATTCTCATTAGATTAGAGGTTTTCTCAAGACACACGAGTTCATTATGGCATTTTTACATCCTTCTTGTCTCTTACGTTTCTTTATCTTTCCTATCTATGTCTTTTCTCATTTGTGTCTGAGACCCAGGACTCCCATCACCTCGGTAGCCTCCAAAACAACATGCCAACGCCCAGGGAAGAGAGCTCCTATACAACCAGGCAGGAGTGGTGGCACAAGTGTGAGAGCCCTGCCTGTAGGTTATGGACAGCATATGGGGTGGGCAGCTCACTAGTGACTCCTGTTTCCAGAGCCAAGGACTCCTTTTGAAAGGAGTCTGCTAAAAGCTCTAAACCTTGAACAATTTAAGTGTTTAAGTTTTGCGTAAAGCCTTTGTTAAAGGCATTCTTGGGGCTCTAAGTTATAGGAGGCAAAAGAGTATTACCATTCTGATATTAATAAGCAGGCATCCATTTTTTCTACCCAGCTTTGTTGTCAGATTTAGTAAGTATAACAGGTGAGTTAAGGATAGAAGGTCATAACCTCTGCCTGTAGGCATTGATTTGGCTATCAACATTTTGGTAGGCAAAACTTTCAAGACACTCAGAGCTGCATTTATCCAAAGAAACTAATTTAAATTATAATAGGAATCATTAACAGTAGCCTTCATAATAGCCTCTGCCACAAGGAATGAAACTTCTGATCCTACATGACTCAATTTAAACTGCTGGCATCCAATATGTTTTTTCTTACACCTCTTGACAGTCCAGGCTCGTCCAATGGAATTTTCTGCTTTTGACAGTGACAATAGTATAAGGAATGAGAGCTCCCTGAAGTCTCTAAACCACTTATTATTATTCTTTTGGACGAGGCATAAAAGTCAAGTTCATAATACTGAGTGTCTTCAGGAATTTAATTTTTCACACAGGCAAGCATTATTTCCAGTGCTGATGACAGATTACAAGTCTGATACCTACACTTCATCTCTTACATGTGCCCTATGACTTCCACGGGATATAGAATCATAGAATGGTTTCAGATGGAAGGGACCTCAAAGATCATCTAGTTCCGACCTCCCTGCCATGGACTGGGACACTTCCACTAGACTAGTTTGATCATCTACATATCTACATTATTGCCCTGCCACCTTGGATGCTTCCTCACAAACTCCTAACCCTGAACAAATATGCTCGTAAGAGGGTGCTGTATCAGAGAACCAAAGGGGAACTCTGCCCTGTCATGAGATTCCTCAAGCACTGCCTTACACCTACCCATGGTCTTCATCCCTATCACTCTTCTTGGAGATTATATCCACCCTCTTTAGGCCAGTTTTGCCCTTTACACTAAAGAGCTACTCTTCCCAGCAGAGTTTATCTCCTTGATGTGTTCACAAGGCAACATTCATCATTTCTCGTTTTTCACCTTCGTAGATGATTTAAATTCTCCTGGTCACCCAAGTGTCTCCTCCCTTCATACCACTCCACTTCAGAGATTGTCTGTGGTGAACATGGAACTGTACTGTGTGGGGTCTCACTCTGGTGAGAGTGGAACTGTACACAGCATTTTACACTAACACCCTGAACAGTGGAGTTAATAATTCCTTCCCTTCTGCCAATTCCTCGCTCAAGGTATGTTAAGACATCAGGATTGTAGATATTATTTTCCTGGTTACTTTGCACCTATGACTCCTTGTGAACATCTGATCATGCAACACGTCCTACCGTACTCTTCCTTTGCTGCTTCCAAGGGCTTGCTCTCAGTTTGTAAGAGTAGTTTCTGTTATTAATCACTATTTTCTTCACCTAGCTCTTTGCATTGCTGTATTTCATCCTATTTTCATCAGTCCAGTCCACACTGAAGCACATCACCATCCTCTGCCTGTTGCTGACGCCTCATAACTTCATGTCAATATTGAGTTTCATTGGCACTCCAGAGCCTGGCCACAGACGTGCTCTGGCTAGGAAGGCTGTAACCACAACATATAAGCCCTACCACTGGAAGAGCCCAAAGGGAAGGGATGTTACCCCACTGCCATCTGACTGCCCATGTTAATCCATCCTTTAAAACACTGCTAGTTTTCTATGCAAGAGCATTACTTGAGCTATTCAATATGAATTCTTCTCCTCAGGGCTGTTTAAAACATGTCTCCAGCTTTGTAATCCCCCTGTCAGCAAAGCTTCCCATTATCTCTTCTTTATCTAGCTTTTGTGTTTGTCCCTATCTTAACCATCTAAACTAATAAATTGTCACACAGGACCATAAAATCTGCTCTGCCAGACACAACGTTTCATGTTCCAGTTGTCTCTCCAGCACTTCCCTGAAAAGCTTTCGTCTTCATGCAAAGTCGAGGGAACTGCTCTACCTTCTGATGTCAGCAGCTCCAAATCACCTCTAATCCTGAGTCCTTGAGGTCATTAGTGCCCCTTGCTCCACTCGTTACTACTCGCAATGTTTGCTTTCCTGAAATAAAACATCTTACTTTTCTTTAGCAACCTTTTGATTTAAAAGAACTCTATGGGCATTCAGTCAATCCAAGAAGTTTGGTTTGATTTTGATAATCAGGTAAAAATCCTTGCTACTGATCACGAATGAGCTCGCAGTACTGAGGACTCCTATTAGACCAATGACTAGTGAAGAAATCTGCCAGTTACTGGACACAAGACTATCTGGATCCTACTAATCCTAGCTATTGTTCTCCCTACCTAGATTTTCCAGATGAAATTTAACTATAGAAACCCACCCATTTCTAAATCTAAGCCTGAATATCTGCTAGGAAGAATCACAATATTATACCAGTAAATTTACCTTTTACCATTCTTCCCAAAAATATTTAATCCAAAGTGGGTCTCTTTGACTAGTGTTATCCTTTTTTTGCTGCTTTGTCATCCTGTGAAATAAGAATTATCAACACCCTTAACTTTATTAATCTGTCCTGAATAGCGCACCTCTTTGAATATCTGATTTTCTTTTATGATCTCTGTTCCCAAAATGTATTTGCAATCCCACTGAGGTCCTTTGCCGGTAGTTCATATGACTCTACTGCAACGTTAATTACGTATTTGTGTTAACACCCTGCTGGCCTTGACACTGCAAGGACTCCTCCCACAGATTTGGCATTTAGCCACACTCCTTCTTCAGACCACCTCCACTGTTATCTCAGGAGCCATCTTTTGTTCTGTTGATTTGCTTTTCGGGGGAAAAAAAAAAAATTAAGTGCAGCATCTTCACACCATCTTCGTGGCTCTGGCTGCTGAGCTCCCCAGCTCTCTACTGGTTTGGCTTTGAGGTCAGCTCCGTCACTGAAACACAGCAACCGATGGTTCACTTACTGCAATTTAAGGTAAAAGAAATCTTTCTCATGGTCTAGGATCCATAATTCCTCTTCTACACATAAAAATCCCAACTTTTTGCAGCCGATTCTGCTGGAATATGTCAGTAGGCTCTACCGAACTGAGCTCCTTAGATATACATGTAATTGCAGGTGAGTGCTTTTATGTCTGTGTGAATATACAGTGAGTCAGTCTGTTATCCCTACAAGGAAGATCACTATAGCTATTAAATTACAAGGGCAAAAAGATTAGTGCAGCCAATAAAATTAAAATCAAATTGATTTGAGATGATCGTTATCCATATTTGCAATTCTAATTTTTCCTCTAAAAAATGGAAAATTCTACACAGAAAGCAGTGCAATAAACTCTGCAGTTTCCTATTAAACTTGGAAAATCAGAATAATTCACCCTTGATGTTCTTTGACCTAATTTTTTTATCTTTCAGCACTACAAGGGCTAGAGAATATGAAATGTTATTATCTGCACTGGGGATACCAAGGCAACAGGTTCTCTCTCAGCTTAAGGACAAAGTAAAATCTCCTGGTATCAACAAAGCTCTCTGAAACCTGTTTCAGTGATGCTACTTGTGCTCTCAAATATCTGATTTGAAAACTTATTTGTATTTGCAGTCTTACTATTGTTTGTACTGTTGGGACACTGCAGAACCACAGTTATGGGCAATTATATTGCTTGAAGTGAAAGACCCTCCCCAAGAAACACAGAAAAGGAGTTTGTGATATCTTACAGGACATGCTTTCACAACTTCCATCTCAACTAGTGGCACTTCATATTGACAAATTCTTCACAACAGCCCCAATACAATTTAAATCATTGGCAAGCCCAGTTTTTGAGCTGACATAGAACTGACAAGAAAAGAGAGAATGGCAGAGGGAAAAGCAAATTATTTTCCCAAACACTTGTTCAGTGTTTTTATACATCATAAAAGCCGACTTCTGAACAGCAGCTCTTAATGCACAAAAGTCCAGAATCTTTGTCCACATTAAGAGAGAGGCTCCAAAAGGAGTATGAAGCACTGTGCTAGCCAAAGAGAAGTTGCCCTGGATATGTACAATGGAATGGAAATAAAAGATAGTCATTGAATATTTCTTATTAAAAACATTAAATTCCTATTGTCTAATAACCTACGATTTCCTGTACAAGCTCTCTAGGTTGGTTGACAAAAAAAATCTGGTATTATTTCCCTTCAATAAATACTAAAATTTTACCTCCTTCTTTAACAGACATCAGGCATCTCAGAATGTTTTCAAACACATAGCAAAGAGCAAGAGACCTTCCCAACAGTTTTTCCTCACAAGACATTCCCTGAGCTTCACCATCTGTTTTTCACCACTGCCCACTATGCTACACCAGTCTCACAGAAACAAAGCAATGCCAAAACAAGAAAAACAAACTTTAAATATATAGTTATCACACTAATCTGTCTCTCATTTTACACATGGAAGGTCCTTAAACTGCAATCATAGAAAGGGGAGCAAAGTCGGTACAGAGAAAAATGGAAGGAAATTGGGATCACTGTAGCCACACAAATAATCCAAGGTAGAGAGAAAACTGAAGGATATATAATATTGTATATTTCATATACAAGTAAAATTATGTATGTCTGTAATAGCTCAGATAACTTTGGGGCCAGATCTTTGAACAGTGCAAACAGGCCCAGATTTACTCAGCTTATTTACTGGCTTCATATGATGCAGAAACATCAGATGAAGAAGAGCGCCAACAGCTTTAGGATTCTGCCTACATTTTACTCTTATGTGTTTCCCTCGAAATTCAAACCCAAGATGCTGTCTAGGCCAGTTTAGTGCCTTAAAAATATGGATTCCTAGTTCCTGAAAATGACTTTGGAACAATAGCTATGGTCTCATGAGATAGAATCTTTGACAGCAACATCCTCTTAAGATATTGCTGCTACTGAGTGGTGCTCTCATGCTCTGTCATGCTGTCTCCCTCCACTGCACCAGCAGATCTGCTCCTGTGCCTGAGCACGAATCAGATCAGAGAACTGATCCAGCCTTCACAAACCCCATAAGAATGACAACCTCTACATGCTACAACCCCTGCCTGGTGCCATGTCACTCTGGGTAATGTCACCCGTATTATGGTACTCGATCTTTGCAGATACCGTCCCCTCACTTAGTAAAGGGCCTCAAAAGCCCTCTGTCAGAGGCCATAGGAATTCCAGCCCTCACCAGAGAAATGTAATCAGCAAAGCAGCATTAAGAAGGTATCAGCTGTCCTCCACCAGCAGTGCCTGGGAAAAGTTCAGATGACTTAAGACAAATGTTTCCCCCAGGAATTAAAAAAAAAAAAAAAAAAAAGTTGCTCTGAAGTGGAAATGGATCCATACATCATAGCTATTTGCTCGGGAGACCCGTGATGTCTTTTGCATTACAATTAACATGTAGGAAGATTAATTTAAGATGTATCAAGACCAAGTCAGGCAAAATCATCTTAATTAACAATGTTCGTGCTGCAACTTGTGTTACACCCCGTACTTCTGGCCACAGGGCAAAAAAAAAAAAAAAAAAAAATTCTTTTAAATCAACAGCATTGGAAAACTAGCATACAACCCAATAAACTGATGATTCCACATTTCCCAGAGCCCACTCTGTGTCACATAATCTGGAGGCTGGTTTTTTTCAGCCTGATGAAGACAGCAGGGTGCCTAGCTTGTTACAGCACTGCTTCACCAAGCAGCAGCCTTACCACAAGCATCCGAATGCGAGAATCTGGTGGCTCGGGAACAGGCGAGCTACAGACACGGCTGTCTGGAGACAGCCTGGAATACGAGGCCCTCGAGCCAGAGAGAAGCTACAACAATAGGAGCAATTCAGCAGCTCGCTCACAATACTTCATCCGCTTAACTCGAGCGGGGCTCACGGAACGAGTGCGCAGCAACTCGCCTCTGCCGAGGGTACCGCAGGCGGGACTGGGTCAGGGGTGCTTTGCCCAGCCTTCCCTGGCAGCACCGGCCACCTCCTGAGGGCGAACGCCACGCTTGCTGCTTGCACGGAGACCTGGTAAAAGCGCAAATGAACACCTTTTGAAACAGAGAACGCCCCACTCGGCACGTTCGCTAACCGCAGCGACCTGCTGCTGTCGCCGCGGGAAGAAGCCCGCAGCAGGCTTCCCCCCGTGCCCCCCGCGGCCCCCACAGCGCTGACACGCCGGGCCGCAGCCGCCACCCCGGCCCCGGCAGGGAGCTGTGCGGCGCCGCCATCTAGCGGCGCGCTGGGGCAGCGCCGCCGCCCGGCCCGGCCCGGCCGTGCCCTCAGCAAGCCCGGGCAGGGTGAGGGGAGGAGAGGCGGGGTGGTGGCTCCTCCCGAATTACCCTCGTCACACGTGACGTGCCCGCTCTTCTTCGGTCTCTGTTACTCATGTCCTCGATTATGTCCCGTGGACAAATTGGAGCGCCGAGCGCTCACGGGCTAGGCTGGCGGCTCGTTTGTTTTGACAGCAGTGCGTTTTCACATGGCTGCGGTTGCTTCATGACTACCTTGCAACCACGCTACTAAACCGAACACTCCAAGAAAGCCCCCCCCAAACACAGTAACTAACACCAAGATCGTGACTTGGCTTTCCGTTCCAACCAGCAGTTAAGGTCAGCAAAGCCTTTCTAAAGGTATAAAGAAAGTATGTGAGCGCACACACACACAAACCCCAGACTTTAAAATTTAACACGATCGACAACTCAATTTATGTCCGTCTCATACTCTCCTCCCACATTGCTTCTCCCTCTCTAGAGTTCTGCAAAGCTAGGGGAAAAAAAAAATGTCAACAGTCTTTCTGTTTTCTCCTGCTTACACACACCTCGCTACCACAAGAGTAAGCTCCACTTGCAGCTGCCCCGGCATAAGCTCCCTACTCCAAAAGTGACCAGTAATTTTGCAGTTGCTAAAACTATGTGAGAATCCTAAAATCCTGTAAGCACCCTTTTCAGGCAGTGGAAAGCTCCTGCAAAAGGTATGCAATGAAGAGCTCCACTGAAGAACTTCATCCTCATGAGGATGAGTAAAACCAGTTAACATCACTTCGTATTTCATGAATAGTCTCAATTAAAACCTAAGAATGTAATACTTCTTTCTCTTCTAGTCCTCCTACAGCTTTGAAAAATTTTAGGTCCAGCTTTATCACAAAAAATGGCACATAATAGCTATGTCATAATAGCTATGCTCCACAGAGCAAAGCATTAAATGAAACTTCAAACAAATAATTTGACAGAGTAACTGTATGTCTTCAACTTTACCATCCTAGGCCCTGACAACAATTCAAGCAGCGAAGTCACATCAGTATCACTAATACACATAAAGGAAAAAAAAAAAAAAAGGGTATTTATCGTTACAGAGCAACATTTCCTCATATTGTTTAAACAAAGTATAAAGCTCTAGAGCAAGCACAAATTAATCTTGGTAAAGACAAAAACTGTCTTGGTAAAGAAGTGCAAATAGTTCCTGTGTGCCTTGGGCATTCTCCCACTGGACACTGTGCTCGCCTCTGCAAATTCTAAGGTTAGCCAGCCCTAGCGTTTTTATGGATAGTTCCTTCAGGTCTAGTATGTGCTTCTCTCCTCTCCAACCAGAGCTACTGGGAACACTGTCCTGCAAATAAGTCTAAACTGCTAAGCATTCACAATAGTCAACCCGACTTCTTTAAAAAGCAAGAGCTTGCATAGACAGCGGCAAGTGAACAAATCAGGCCAAGAGGAAGAAGCTGCCTCCCAGGTGGCAGTGGCTGAACAGGTACTCCAGACTTGGCACTCATGCAGAGCCACCAACATGCAGAATGGACAAATCTTTTTTTTTTGGTTGGAGTGGGAATCACAACGAACAGGCAGCAGCTTTAAAGCAAACAAAGAGCGATGAAATAACTCATTCCCAGTTTGCACAATTCTACCTATACTAACACTGCAATCTGAAAGAAGAGTACCTCACCTACAGGCAAAGTAATGCTGGTATTAACCCCCTTCACTTGAATGCCAGTAGCATCAAAGCTTTGGCACTAGAGTTAATGCAGGCCTCCAGCCTTATTAACAAGGGCTGCAGTTGGGTCTCAAACTGCCCACTTAAAACATACACAAAAATACGTCAGAGTTCACAATCGCTGGGATAAATTCTGAACTGCTTCCTTGCAATAGAAAGCCTACTAAAAATTATTTACATTAGAAAACTTTTAGGATGCAAGCAGCATCTTAGGAACAAGCAGCAGAAACATGACTAATCATACCACCTGACAGAAGCATCAGTGGTTTTGCATCAGCAGTTACTATTACAAACCTCACACACAGCGGTGGGGATTTTTTCCTTCAGCTGCAGCAATAGTAAGAAGGTAGTGATATCTTAGAAGCAAACTTTTCCTGCAGTACCATGTAATAATTTCTCTGAGTCACAGGAATTAATGGGCAACAAGGAGCAAATGCAAAGCCAATTGTGCCTGTCAAGGTCTCCAAAACAAACAGTAGCATGAAAAATAGACTGCAAGCTCTCAACAGAAGAATATGGATCCCTTGTCCACTATTCCGTAACCAAGAATTCCCCAGTTTATGTTACACTTGTTTCCTAGTTTTGGCTAGGATAGAATTCCCTTTCTTTTTATTAGCTGGTACTAGGAAGTGCTGTGTTTTGGATTCAGTATGGGAACAACACTGATGTCTTATGTGTTGCATTGCAGTGCAATTGCAAACCAAGCTCTCCTCAGTTTTCCCATGAGCTGTCAGTCAGCAGGCGCACAAGAGTCTGGGAGGTAGCATGGCCAGGACACCTGACCCCAATTGGCCACAGGGATATGCCATAGCATAGAATGTCACACCCAGTACATAAAGGGGCGGGGGAGTTATCCGGAATTGTCCCAATTGCAGCTCAGGGATGGAGAGAGCATCCCTGAGTGGGTGGTGAGCAGCTGCGTTGTGCAGCACTTGTTCTTCTTTGGTTTTCTCTCTCCCCTTTTCACTACAATTATTAGTATTATATTTCACTTATTTCAATTACTGTTCTTATCTCAGTCCATGAGTTTCAAGAGTTTTTTTCCTGATTCTCCTCTCTATTACATGAGGGAAGGAAGAAAGGGGGAAGTCAACAAGCAGCTGCATTGTACATGGTTGCCAGCTGGGGTTAAACCATGACAACCTGTTAAGCCAACAGTGGCATTGCTAAACTCGATGTAAACTGCAGTTGAGAAGTCAAGGCAGGTGTATGTGTGGATACACACTGGCTGCAAAGTGTTTTTCAAAGCACAATATTAAGAAAACATGCAAAAGAGTCCCTGTGTCCTGCTCCATCAGCACTGCTGATCTCATCTGTCTCTTCACAGTAAGAGGTATTATGGATGAAATATGCTTCACTTTTGGATCTGTTTCTGGTGAGTGTCTCTTGGTTAACACATCATGAAGCCACTGCACATGCTGGCATAGTCTTGCTACTAGATACATGGACTCTTCTAAATGTAGGTTATCTGTCATATCACGTCTTCCTGCAAGGTAAGGCAAAGAATTATTTTAATCACTTTTTCTGTATTCAAAGTTATAGAAGTGGGTGATGTACAGATACAAGACAAAGTCAGTACTGGGGCACATCCTACGATGCCTTCATCCTCATACCTTTTGTTCACGATACAGATTTGCTACAGTTCAGAATGTAGCTCTGCCTAGAACAATGTACTACCTAATTGTGCTTTATGCTATGGAACAGCTTCTACAAGGATACACTAAGAAAAAGCAACTGTTTTCCTGGGGTTTTTGTTTCTCTCCCATCAATTCTATATGCAAATTGCTCAGAAACACATACAACAAAGACTTGATCTGACTAATTTTCATCAAGTTCTTTCCTTTTCTGAAAAGTGCACCTCTCTTACCTCAATCTGTTTTTCAGTGCTTGCTTTGTATTTATACATCATCACACCTTCTCTTATTTTTGCTCCTGCCAGTAATTTTCCTCCACGTCCAATCCTTTGGTCATGCTTCATATCTCACTGTTACTTTTCACTCATCTCATTGTTATTTCTCACTCATTTTCCTCAGTAACCATATTTTTGCTTTTCCTCGCTCATATCTCAGTAAGCTGCGGAAACTGGGAGGTTTGATGACCTTAAGATGGTCCCATGGAAGTCTAGCCTCTTCATCTCATTGCTCAAGCTCTGTGTTCCAGTTAAAACTCTTGGAACATCTCCCTCAACACCTAACCAACTGCCAGGATCTCCCATTTTGCTATTTCAACCTTGTGAAACCTGTCAACACATTTATCCTTGTCTGAATAGGAACAAGCAGTGACACTTCTACACTTTTTAACCAAAACAGGGCTAACAGCATAAGAGCAGCTTTCTTAATCTAGTCTGCTAACAACATTGAGCTGCCATCAATTGCTTCCTACAGCATGGAAAACAAACAGAAACCTAAACAATTACAATAAGAAGCAATAAATGGCTGTCAATACCTAGATACTGGTAGGTCATAACTGCACAGCTTACAGATACACTAACACCAAGACAAAAAGAAAAGTGTACTTTCAGTAAAAGTGGCAGGGAGAACACACAGGCCAAACAGATGAAACTTTTTCAGAGCATTCCAGAAATATGTCTTATGACATCCAAGACTGCCACCTGTGATATTCCTTTAAAAATCTAAGTTTTTGTAACAGCTCTTCAATATGAGTCCAGTTAGATCCATCTGCCAAACTAAAAAGGTAACATTTCATGGACAAGGTCTACACACTTTATGTTTATGTAGCAAAGAACATAAACTGAGAGTAGCTTTCCATAGTAAAAGTAGGAGGAAAACATGATAATTAAACATGACTTATTCATCATTGCTGCCTATACAGCAAATGGAATAACTGATGCTTGTAAGACTTACATTTATATTTCTCATCCTCTCACAGACTTGTAAATAAGACATTTTTTATTCAAAAACATTCTATTTAACTTAAACAGTTTAAAACCATTGTTCAAATTTGTTTATTTCCAACTGAGTCAACTTTCAGTAAGGCCTAAAAATCCTGACAGATGTTTCAGAGTCCAAAACTTAAAATGTTTTCTTTGGGTTTAAAACTTTGCTGCATAGCTTCAGCAGTTTGACTGCAAAAAATAAACCTCTATTTCTCTTCCAGAACTTTGCCCCGAAATTGGAAAGTTGGATAGGCTTTCCTTTGGTTGTAGTATAACAGAATCTTTGCAGCGATTTTTAAGTTAGATAGTACATGATAACTTCAGAGTTAGAAACAAAACCAAATATACCTTTTTGACTATGATTAAAATCTAAAGAAGGCAACCGAAAATCTGACATTGCACATGTGATACTATCTCATGTACCATTTTCCTTTTCTCAGTTTTAACTGGGTTAATTAAGTTTAACAATACAGATAGTCTGCTGTTGAGATTATACCCAAAACTGTGTGGACCATGCTAAAAACACATCACTTTAGTCAGTGTTGGTAATGCCACCATGATGACTTTATTCCACTCTCAAATTTATCGCATCCTTATCCTTCATGATGCACTACTTAGCCGTTTGCATTCAAATATGCATATAAACATCCAAACGAGTTACCATTAACAGTTTTTATTAAAAAACCGAATGTACATGTTTTACCCCAGAGCAGCTATACTGTCCTTAAAAAGTACTGCATGTATCAAACATTTAAGGTTTATCCCATCACTGTCAGTTGTCTTTGAAGAGCTGTCAAACACCTCCAGCTTTAATGAACTTCGATATAGTCTTAGGAAAAAGCATTTAGCTTTTTAAATGAAGAGGCTTAGTAGTTTGTGGCATGAAGACAACATGCCATTAACAACTAATCCTTGTGTTTACAGCATTCTCTCAGGAATGGTGTAATTTTCAAATCCCATGTAAGAATTCACACCCTGCATAAAACTAACACAAGATACATTATTCAGATAAACAGATAGCACTTAGAAAGGTCTGTCAACATTCATATTTTTAACAGCTCTTTAAAGAGGTAATGGTGCAGATTAAATACAAGCTCTCTGCCTCAGTATAACACATTTGAAATTAAAATAAAACATGGAAGACCAATATCTTTACATTTTATTCTTCAGAAAAAGAAGAATCTTAAAGAAAGCATTTAGTAGTCCACTTGTGCTTAAAATATTCAATGCATGAGAAAGCCAAAAGAAAAAAAAATACACATTTTTGTACACCATGATCAAAAAGATAACAAATTTTCAGAAATTGCACTGTATTTAGAACACTCTCTAGAATCTGTTCCACTTCTACGTATGGCTACTGAGGCTGCCTGACACAGTTCCTTTTCCATGTTAATTGCCAACCTGTGGAGGCCCTTCAGGGATGAGTGATGTGAAGAAGGTTGTGATAAAGGACCAAGCAGAAGCCATGAATCCAGGCTGCTGCTCTGTATTGCCATCTTCACCTGCATCTTCTCCGCTGTCTTCATCAATCCCATCATCCATAAGTCGCTCCTTTAAAAACAGAAATTGAAGCAATTCAACTGCTTCTTTCCAGAATTCTGACACAAGGTAACCAGCAGTATCTTTCTACATTAAGTTCTCTCAGAACAACCTCCTGAAGTAACTAGCAAGAAGAAAGTTTGTCATTGAAGTAGAGACAATCAGGAATTGTCAGAATTGAAAAATACAGAATTTAGGCAGCAGAAACAACCTGAGGGCAATGCTGAAAGCTTTCTGATTTATCAACTCCGTTTCATAGAAGTTGACTTTCTGTCCAGGCATTATATACTTTACAATATAATACATAGCAGTCTCAAAAGACATGTCTGCCCTTACTCACCATCTCTTCGAGATCAGGATTATTTGCATGTTGCCCATCACGGTTCACTTCGGCATTATTGGCTGCCTGTTGTTGGCCTCCCTCTTGCCTAAAGGGAAACCATCCAGCTTGGTGTCTATGTAAGAAAGCGGAACAGTTGAAAACCTCTCTTTTGAAAGTATCAAAAAGATCTTTCTGCTACAGCTAACTACTGCAGTAAATTCTTTAAGTACTCTGAAATGAATGAAGTTATATCTATTTTTCTGTAATTCTTACTTTTAGATCAAATGGCTATTCTTCAGTGTCTGAGTTAGGGGTTCACAGCCTTAAGTTCCAGAAGAGGAGTACTGTACCATGAATAGGTGATTAAATATGTATAATATGTTTTTGGGGTATCCTCCCCATTTTTAAGTACCTAAGTTATATAAATTTTCAAAGGCAGCCTTAATTTTTCATAGCTTAAGTTTGATTTTCTGTGGAAAAAAGAACTTAAACTTCAGCTAAGCCTTGAACCATGTTGCCACTGTAAAATAAATAAGTCTTTACCATGTTTTCAAGTGTCTACATTCTGATTTTAACTACCCTATCTGTAAGAAAAACAGAACAGCCCTTGTGAGGATTGAGACTACAGTGTAAGCAAAACTCTCAGTCAGTGACATCAGTCCAAAATATCATTAGCATTATTGCAGATTTCCACTTCTATTTACATCGCTAAGGTACTTTCATATGCAAAAGGCAGTGATGACGACAGTACTGATATTTGTTAATAAAACAGAGTGTGCACTTAGGTCTTTATGACATGTTGTTAAAATTTTTTTAAGTCCCTGCAATACTACAAGATCTAGTACCCCCCATTACAGTATCACTACTTCAACTCTGCCTAACAAAATTTACTGCACAGATAAGTTATTTTTGAAATTTACATGAGCTTAGCTCTGCAATTTCATATCCAAGAAGTTTACGCAAGTATATGCTTGAATGTATATGAACTTCCGTCCCCTCAGCCCCACTTTCTAAATTTTCATCCCAAAATTCTACAACACTGACCTATTAATATCACCAACATTTAAGAGCACTGTGTTTCAGGTATAAGTGGCATCCAACTCACTGTAAAAGTGTTTTGAGAATTACTTCTTTCTTTCTTCACATCAGTTTCTCCATGTGTTCGATACTTTTATTTTTTAACAGACACACCTTGTCGCAAAGGAGCAGTGTCTAAACTTTTGCATTTGGGTAATTTTTAATGGATTATACCTTAGCACTGTACTCCCCATTTCAGATCTGGAGCTATACTCAACTGTGGTACTCACAAATAAACCAGCAGCATGGCTCCCATTACCATGACAAATCGACTGAAAGAAGAATAGAAGTATACAATGCTCAGAAGAATTGCTGCTCTAGAGAAAGTGTACATCCAGTCCAGCCAGTCCCGATTGAAGTCTTCTTCATTCACTACTGGGCCACCCTGTGCATTCATCTGAACATTTGGGTTTACAGGCCTGTTCTCCTGAACGGCTACATTTGGCACTGCTGCGGGCTCATTTGCAGGAGCACGTTCCGAATTGACAGCCTGGGCAACTGCAGATCTTGCTGGCTCCGTGCTGGAAGTCACTTGGGCTGAAACAGCAGCTTGGCTAAAAATTTAAACATAAAACTGGTTTGTCAAAAAACATGCGCCATAATTTCTAAACCTATTCTTGTCTTCTTTTCTACACTAGTAAAAACAAAGTTTCACATCTAATACATGTCAAAACAAACTGCATTCTCCCTTAGATCTTTACTTACTAATACACTGATTCCAATCCAAGGCTGGATTTGATAATTTGCTGGACAAAACTAAGTGTAAAACAACAGAGCCAGACAAAACAAACAGACATTCTGATCCTGCCAACAACATTTAATACATTCTTTTCATTCATGTAACTCAGTACCAAGATAATACAGACTTACTATTGCATGTAGTACTGACGTACATACATCTGTTGCCACCATATCATCTGTAAGGGACTGAATGAAGGATACACAGAAAATCCAGCAGGAACACCTTGGCCTGGAACCTGGTTGCCTATATTGCTAGAGAAGGATTTAAAGAAAAATATTCAGCTCTGAATTGCTACATCCATAAAATGCACTGCTATTAAAAAACAAAGTAGCATTTTTCCTCTTATTTGTCCCCCTAAAATAATGCACTGAAATAACACCCAAACAACATGTAGTGAGGTCATCTAACCCATCCCAAAAAAGCACTGTATTTTCATAAAAGAAATTAATAAGCAAAGTTATTTCTACAGAAAGAGTACTTAGGTTATTGTACTTAGTCTGTCACTAGCTGCATCCTTAGGACAAAACCATGTTGAAAATTTTTCAAGAACTGTGTTAACTGCAGAAATTCTTCCCTACAATTCCTTTTAAGTTCAGGGGTCATCCTTAAAGGTGCTACAGGAGTTGTAAAGTGAAAACTTAGTATCTTCTACAGCTTTCTTTTACAAGCAATGCCTGAAATATTACTGTGATCAAAGATGTGAATAAATGAACAACAAGCAAAGACAACTAACTAATCTTTTAGATAGAGCTATGAAGACTGCACCTAAGAGCATTTTAAAGGATTTATATTCCCCCCACCTTCAATACTTGGAGCATGATTCTCCTCCCTATGGGTATTTACCTCTGGTTCACATGCAAAAGAGGTAAAATTCCTGTATGCAGGTTTTAGGTTTGGTTTTGTCTGTTGTTAGACTTCTTAAGCCTCTCTTACCTCCTAGAGCATATAGCATGTTTTGGCAAGATTTCCAACTCTTTCCCAAAAGATTTTGATGTAGTGAACGGTAGTAAACCAGGGCATCTTTCAGGACAGCATGAGAGTATAAAGCATGAAGAAAAGTTTATTCAGACTGCAGGCAGCAAAAGCTGAGACTGCTGTAATTGTACTGCAGACTACACCTGTTCCCTAAGTAAGGCACTCCCTGCAAAAATATCACCAAGAGAATTCATTAGTCTACCAGGCATTCAGATATATATGACATGCCCAGAAACAATGATAGGAGGAAGACATTAAAATCTTTTTTCCATGTTACACATGAATAAGCATTTCACTGTAATTCTGGACAAGAGCCTGCCATGCAACTCCATGACCTCTGCTAAAACTGTCATGTTTGTATTCAGTTATAACCTGTTCTGACAATAGTTGGGGGGGTGAGGGGGGGGGACAAGCAAAAGTACTTTCCTGATAGCAAAAACAAACTGAGATTATCAGAGGCAATACTCTAGGTTTATTTAAAAAATTGAAAGGGTGAACTGGCAGCCCTGCTGATGCTATTTACTTATGCATAATTAACATGTCGAAGAAGTGAAGTTGACAAGTTGCTATTGAAAAATATTAATCGTGATTTACAGCTGCAAGCTTTAAGAATGTGTTTTTCTAGCCCCAGAACTGGTAATCACTTTGAGAAATAAGATTCCTCCAAAATTCATAACACATTTGACTCTCAGAATGAGAAAACAATTCAAATATTCTGCATGGGTGTCATTAAGTACTGTGCTGAGACAAACCACTGAGCAGTGTCTCAATTTCAAGCAGGAAGAATATCCGTATTAGTATTGCTCCCAGATCAGCCACCGGTAAGGAGTGCTACCCACCTTGTCTCAGTGAATTCTGAGGGAATTCACCCAGTTCCTTTCCTCATCAGATAAAGATTTTAGGGTTCTTCTTTGTGACTATATTGAGCTCAACAAAAGTTGAGATGCCTTAGGCTAATAGCTCATCCTCAAAGATACATCTTCTAGAAATATTACTGGATTTGAGTCTTTCCTCTCCTTTCTTCCAAACTCTTTCGAAAGTTGCTTTCTTGATGTCTTAAAGCTTAATAGTAGATTAAGTAACCAGTCAAAACATGAGAAACCACAAACAGTTCAGTTATGTTATGTTCTTTTCTTTCAGATTCTAGTTTTTGATGGGTTATTGAATTTCCTTTTTTTTCCCAATAGCTTTTCTAGGATACGTGTCTTTTTGAAAAGCAAGAGACTTTTCCAATATCGAGCTCCTTTAATAAGCAAAAGTACACTGGCTTACAACAGGCTTCAGGCTTAGAATGACAACTAGCACAGCAGTATTTTGTTTGCTCATCAAAAATCAAAATGAAGCAGATGTTGTCAATTATAAAGCTATTACAGTTGCCAGGGTATTAAGTTAGCTTATGAAATTCAGAAACAATTCCAAACAGTGTAACAGATTTCAGTGAGAAGAACCTCCCCAGAGGAGGAAGCTCTTCTCAACAAACCAAGCCAGGTTGCCATTTAAAGAAAAAGGAAAGTAGCATGTACTTTTTCCCTATCTTTTTTTTCAGAAGGAGGAGGAAAATGGTAGAAAGCAGAGTATTTCAGAAGAATGGCAGCAACAGCGTAAGAGGAAAGAAGATCTGTAGGGTCTGTACAGGCATTCAAAGACTGGACAACAGAGCAGAGCAGACAAAAGATAAGCCAAAAAAACACTTCAAATGGTAGAGATAGCTTCGGAATATTCTGAAAAGACACATGCGCCTTAGGACGGCTAGAAATCTCAGAATTATTTCTTTCGGTCTATGGAAGACACCCAAAATGAGCTAACCAGCACTGAATTTGAGTGTAAGGTCAGGCTAATTAGCTACTATCATCATGAAAATACTGCTCACCGCTAGAGGAAAATAAGACATTTTATTCAGATTCAAAAGCTCATTCGCCATCATCTGCATGATTGACAATAACAGGGTTTGTTTAACCTTGACCCCCAGACATCTCATTTAGGGGTTCATCTCATATGAGCTTGGGATCTCAACTTCAAGTACTATTTCAATATCCTCCTCTATGTTATTTGCTACTTAGAAAAAAATACAGGGAGCAAAGGTGACTGACGCAGCAAGGTATTTCTGTGCTACAACAGAGTGCATGCTGTCAGTATGTAATTCTGTTATCTGCTTTCAAACATGACTGTGTACACACCATGAAAACGTTTCACTAGAGGAGCCACCCACACCTGACAAACAGTTTCCCTGCCTTGATGTTTCTTGTCTGTTTACTGCTTCCAAGTACTCTCCAATCTGAAATGCAAGCCCTTTCAGGACCGAGCCATCTGTTCTGTTTGTACCTGCACAGCACAGTAGGGGCCCTGATCCACAAGAGCAGACAATGCTGTGCTTGCTCTCCTCAGCTGAAGACTAACTTGGTAGATCCATAAACTACTTGCCTGGCCCCACCGCAAGTTTAGATTTTTAGAAAACAGCATTTGCGAAAGCTTGAAAGCAAAAGAAAATTTTGTTTTCTCTGTACTATTTAAACAACCCAAATTAAATGCCATTTTCCCAAAGGGTATTCAATTTACATGCTGAGGCTTTGTGCCAGGAACTGAAAAACCACCAAAACCATTATTGAATCACTTAGCATTCATGTTACTTATTTGTACAAATCAGTTTACTAATGGAAGCACTGCAAAATGCTCAAAAAAACCTGACCCTCACATATATTTTCAAACACCTCAGACCCTTCCCCATCACTAGTGCCTATAGGTCATCATACAGATAGAACTGAAGCGTTTGCTCATGAAAATACACAAACCAATGCCAGTTTCAGCTGTGAATCTTCATTGTTCCTAACAAGTCTCAGTCTGTGTATAAATTACATTAAAGCTAGATTTCATTGCCTTAAATGATGTTAAAGAGAGCAACTAAAAAAAAAAAAAAAAAAGAGGGCATTTTTCACTGCTGGAATACAAGCAGCAATGCCCTAAAGCAAAACAAGATGTATCTGAGAAGATTACTGAAGCATTAAAAAAAAGGTTTTTCAAGAAGAAAGCAGACTACAGAAGGCACTGGACACAGATTATTTGGAGTTGAGCAGAGCCCACGCCCAGTAGTCCACAAATATCTACTTTAAGTTCTATCAGCATTCCATTAAAATACTTTAAAAAAAAAAGCCTAAGATTTTTTAAGGTTCATTTATTTTAGCATTTCTGTTAAGACTTGGAATGCACTCCTAAAAACCTTGAGTCACTTCCTCTTACTACAGTTCTGTTTGCACCACAGAATGCTCTTGGATCACCATCCGGATTCCTCGTGGACTTAAAAAAAAAAATAACAACCTGAAATATGTGATTTAGTTGCACTACTAATGCGCCTCAGCCACAAACAGGACCCTATTCCAGGTAACCAAGCTAGAGACAGTCCAAATAAGACTGAAACCCCTGAAATATGTGCAGTGTTGATGTCAGGTTCTCAGCACCTCTTTCAGTCTACAGATCCAGTCCTCTCAACTCACATTACATGCCAGACATAGCAAGTCATTTTTAATTGACTTCTAAATTACTCCTTCTTTCAAACACAGCAATGTCTTCCAAACTGACTCATCCCACTGTATTTTAATTATTTCAGTCCAAAGACTGAACAATGGTTCTGTTGGCTTTTTGAAGTTCACAGCCTATCCAGATAACCATGCATGACAAAAACTCAAGTACCTCTATGTGAAAAGCTAATCAGAAAAACATTAGAACTTCTTACAGATCACGCATTTACACAACACATGATTAATTGCTTCCAGAATTAATATACACTACACCAAACAGCAGCCTTGACAGTCAACCTCTGGTCTCACCTAGGCTGGACATAAAGCCAGGTATGACCACTTCTGTGAAGATGCACGCGGTCAGAATAATGTAAGTGCCCCACCCACTGCAAAGACTATTTCTTCCCAGCAGAAAGGACATTTCAGATAAGAAAATAAACTTGAAGGTATGGAGGATGAAAACTGGCAAGAGTAGTAAAGTCCAAGTTAACTCTTAATTAGAGCATGTAAATTGAACTGAAACTAAATTTTTAACAGTTCTTGACATCTGTTTTCTTTCCAGCAACACTTGTTACTGTTAGCAGGTTCATAGCTCAGTGTTTTTTTATTTCAACATTCAAGTAAGTTTCTAGAATCCATACAGTACTGAGAGAACACCTTGTCAGGAAGAAAACTTGGAAGTGCTCCCTGAGGAAATGACAGCTATCATCTCAGAATGCACTATCCTCCTGTTTTCCCCTTGGAAGAAAATAGTAACAACATGTTTAAGCAGCTGCAAAGGCCACATAGGTTAAAATTAGTACAGCTGCTTTTTAAGTACAAAACAAATGACAGAATTTTTGTAGTTACGTAATAACTGATCTGATCTAGAAATGCACACTGATTACATTTCATTGGTATGCATGAAAATACTTAAACATTCCATTGTAGATACACAAGCACTTACATGTACCCAAAACACCCGCATATCATGTCTACAGTTAAATCCACTGTGGAGAAGTGAAGAATTACATCTCTTACAGGTCAAAAACTAAGAACATCATATTCAGGTAAGTATTTAGTGTTGACTATTAGAATAAAGTACAGAAAAAACCAACCAGAAGCAATAATTTTATCAGTTACATTACTAACTACATCCACTGGATATATTAAAGCTGCACTTGTGTCCATGCAAAGTTGAGGGCAAAAAACATGAAGAAAAAATAAAAAAGCAGCCTGAAAGGGAGCACCAAAGACACTTCTTCTTTGACTGACTCCTGGCTAAATCCACTTATTTTCATATGAAAAAACTGTCTCTATTGTGACTTATGCTTCCCAAGATGAAATAGCCAAATCATTTTGTACACTGAAAGAAACACAACTGCAACTGAACATTTGAAGTACTTTAAAAAGTATCAAAGAGCTGAGGATTGGCCCAGTCTCACTTACCCTTGCATTAAATAAGGGAACTGGTGGCTCGGTGTGGGATTGCTTTGTGCTTGTGGAAGATTACGATGCCTCACTCCATCTGCACTAGCGTTCAAAGATGTAGATGAAGCTTCTCGGTTTGTGGGTGAGGCAGCAATTGATCCAGAACGGTCTAAATTCTTGAAAATATAATAAAATTGAGGTTTTGGATCATTTTGACACAGTTACAAGATTTACTACTGTCTTAAAAAAATTATTTGCTTTAATGTTTTGTTGCAAGTTTTATCGAGAATATAAGCACCAGCAAGTCACCTGCGTTTTTTTCAGTTCTGACAAGCCTTAGTGCACACATAAAAAAAAAAAAAAAGTTTTCAGAAAGACTCAACACCTGATAGGTTCCAGAGAAAACCATAAGTTGTTGGGAATCATAGTTTCAAAAAGTTGAGGCAAACTAAAACTTAATTAGCAGCAACTTATTTAGCAGCAACAAAAATTCTAGTGCCTACCATTAACAGCAGTAACTACAACCTCAGGATATGACTTTATATTGAGAGACAACAGTGCCAGCAGTGACTTAAATACCATTCCTCTATCCTTGTCTTCAATTACCCTTTCATCCTCTCCACTGTGCCAGCTGCCCAATCCAAACTGCTGTGCTCACTGCTGGAACAGGGCTGCCAATGCTAATAGGGAAGCAGATAGGAAATACTCAGGCTCCCAAAACACACCTAAAACTAGTGTGTCAGATCTTCAATACCTTCGAAGAATCAATACTTAACTCTGAAAGTAGGACAACAGCTGGCTCCTAAATTGTTTGTCACCATAACAGACTACAATTTGGCCACTGAGAGGCATTATTTCAGTTTAAATAAGCCTCAAATTCTGTTCCTAAGAATTATTGTAATGTTTACTCAGTAGAAAATCCTCTTCAACTTTGACAACTCAGGAAGTGAGGAGGTGCAATTACTTAAGACATCCATATCACATTTGCCTTACAAAGGAAAACAAGAAAAGTTTGCCACTAGACAGTGTGTGTGTGTGTGGGAAGTAAAAATGAAAAACAAAGGAAAGGACAAGGCCCATTCAAGCTTTGAATTTAGGCTGTTTCCTTCAAAGAATTATGAACTTAACACTGTGTATACTTGCCTGTTTTTAGTAGGTCATTCAAATACAACATTTCCAACTGATCTACATAGCAATGAAATAATCACAAAGGAGGCCCCATGTCCTGCTTGCAAACAGATATAAATACAGCCTTTGAAGAGATGTTTTAACCACTGTCCCCTCTCTACCATTGCTTAAACACTGCTTGTGTTTCTGAGTGTCACACAGCAGTCTGACACGGTACCCTATCAACAGCAAAATGAAGACAGAAAACTTATTACTGGAAGGGTATTTTCCATATGCTGACAATCAACACACCTCTGATGAAAAGTACTTGGAATGGTACTGTACACATCCCTTTCTGACTAACCTTCAAGGATTGCTTAGTTATACTGCTGACTGGAAAAAGTCAGGAATTACAGTAATGACTACCGAGTCATCAACAGAAACCTTAACTGCCCTTAAAACACAGTACAAACAAAGATCATCATTTTTTGAGAGTGTGAAGAGGGCAAGGCTCAAACAACAGTCAACAAATGTGTTCTGTTAACAGCTTAACTAATGAAATTGTTAAGAACATTTTCTACTTTTCACTGTCTTACAGACACTATGACTACCTCAAAGCTCATGCATAAATACTGACCATTTCCTGTCAAATGGAACAAACCCTGGCCAAGTTTCACCTGGATCTCACAACAAGGGCACTGTTCTGACTGGTCTCTCTTAAGTGGTACAAATTCTCACAAAATAAATCCGAACTTAAGTTTTACTAAAATTCTGAATACACTGCACAAGTTCTGCCAAAGACACAGGGATACAGAGAGAAAGGAAAATGTACATGTTAATACAGTGTTAAAATGAAAGAACAGCTTAGAAAAAGTAGTGTTTTATCATCTAATAAACATAATTGTACTACTATTCGAAAAAAGGACATATCTGTTCAAATAAAATGATGCACTTAAATAATCAAGTCTAATTGTACAAATTCATATGGCATGCTCTACTTTCACCACACTGTTTTACAGTCAAATATAAAAAGTTACAAGAGAAATTAGCTGAAAGTTTCCTCGGCACAGAAGAAGTTCACGTCTTGTGTACGACAAGAAACTCACTGAGCTACTGCTGGAGGTTGAAGCTCCGTGACCTTCTCTACTGGTGCTGGGTTTTGGAGAACTTGGGGGTGTCCGTGAAGTACATACCAGATGAACCATATGATACTCATCTTGCTAAAAATAAAAAAAAAAAGCAACAATATTTCAGAAATTTACAAGCAAAAATTGTCTTTAGAAATCCACTTTCAAAGTTGCATTTGCAAATACCAAAGAAACATTATACAAAACAGAGAGACCATACAGCAACACTTCAGCCTCGCACAAGAGAATCCTACTGTTTCACAGCTAATGTCTTCTTGGTAGCTCTCCACAACAATATATAGAACATTTTAACATCCCAGTTTTCCCTAGAACTCCAGTATAGCAGAACCAATGGAAGAACTCTGGGAGACACATGAGGAAGTATATCACAAGCTTTAACTTGTATTTTTGAAAAATTTCAAACCTTTTACAGGGCTCAGTTTCCCCAAAGTTAAGAACACTAATCCACAAGCAAACTAAGATAAGAAAAATGTACCAGCCACTGCCTTCACCTCAATCCTGTCTAAGCGTGGCTCAAGCCTAACCTGAAGACACCCAACTGAAAGTCCTGTAGATATTCCACACTCAGGGAATGCTGTTCAAAGTGCTAGACAGGGCTAGAGTATTCCTAAACATTTGAAAGTGAGGAAGCAAATGAGTGGCACCACTTGAAGCCGTGTCAGGATGCCCATGCCAATTCTGCATGAATATGCTCACCCCCCCATAACAACTTCCATCTGAAGCTACTTCACTGTACCAAATTAAAACACCCCCTTGTATGGCCATAGCAACAGAACAGCTATGACTGTGTATTTAGATTGCACACTGCTGCTTTCTCAGTAACCAAATTTTAAACAAGAAAAGCAACAATACACCTCTCTGTCCTCTTCTGAAATCATCATGGTGCAGGCAAGCTGCTGTTTTTCATAGGATGACATTTAGAAATACTGGTTTTGGAGGAGGTTTTTAAAACCATAAAAAAATTGTTAAAACACCCATTTACCCACTTTGAAAGTTTTAATCTCTAGGAATAATGAAAACCAGAAAAGTGCTTTTATACACCACTCTGTGTTACTGCTGGCATAGCTGATGCACTCAGTCCTTTAAACTCCTCCTCATGTACTGGTTCCCAACCCCACAGCCTCACTACTACATAAAGTGTAATTTCTTACCACTCCATGATAGTGAGTAAGGATCAGAAAGCATTGGCACGAGCAATCAGCACTCTGACCACATCAAAAGCCTTTAACCTAACTAGTCACCCTCTACCTAGATAAGAATTTATGCCCTGGGAAGTGGAAGGGAAGCTAGACATATCACTGGTAAGCTTACAGTGTACAGCTTTATTAAATGTGACAGTTTATTGCAATATACTTCTATTCATACATAATGTGTTGGACATCACTATGCTCAGGGACTGCCACAGCTTCCAGTCTCGAGGTATTTTATATCAGTGAAATGACACTGCTCAGTATCAAACAGCAAGTATCACAAAGCTAAACTGAGAGATTTAGTAAATCCTCAGATAATATTAGGAATTCAGAGCTAATCCAGTAGGAAGAATATGGCAGAGAATAAGACTGAATTTGTGTAATCACACCTTTTTTCAAAAAGCTCTTAAAAGCCTGAGCACAAGAAACTCTTCTTCCAACACAGATTTCTAACTTTGTGCTTAAGGCTGGTGTGTCTTCAAATTCACTAAACTTCTTTAACTAAACCCAAGGCATACAAGTACCAAAATGCCTTTAAAGTCAAGCACAGCCCTTGTATAGTGAGGAAACACATTAGTCACAAAATTTCTCCTCTAGCACGTAAGTAAGGTTTGAAATTATGTTTCCTAAAACCAGTCTGCTGTAAGCAGGCCAAGTGAATTTAAGGGATTCAGACTTATTTTGTCCTTAGGAGACTGAGATTTGAGATAAGTTATATAAGCATTTCCTTGAGCTTTAAACTGGTACAGGACATATACTGGTTGGCAATAGTCCAGCTTCAGTTTTCCAGTAAAACTATACATAGAAAATTGCGACCATTTTTTGGTAAGAAGTTTAATCCCATTTAATAAGTTCTATTTCAGAATAAAGGTTATAAAGTAAGAGCAGTGTTAGTCTGCTGAAGCAATCCTCAAGATTCCTCTGCATATGTTTCTCCATCCTTCATACTGAAGTTCAGTTGCTCACTTTCAATAAAGCACCACTCTCCTTCAGAGATTTTCCTCCATGCTAAGTATTAAAATTAAGAACTTCACCAACTTAATGAAGTCACTATTACTTGGTAACATCATTCCAAACTATTTGAACCAGTCTGACAACCAAGTGCATGTATTCCAAAATCTCCTACATGAGACGCCATGCATATTTAGGACTGGGATTTAAATGTTGACTGAAAAATCCAAAATCAGATTAAACAGAATTATTTTTTTCCAATAAGAACCAACAGAATAAAAAAAGAAAGAAATTAAAATAGCAAGAACCAGTGACATTTCAAACATCATCAGGAATTGTTAACAGCTGACAATCAAAAATAGTACAAACAGCTTTCCCAAGAAGCCATTCAGGAATTTAAAATTCTGGTTTTGCATATTAAATATATTACATATTTATATTATTATATATTAATTTTCTTACACAAGTGCCATTTTTAAGGTAAGTTCTGGATTAAAGTCCGTTCAATAAATTAAATTACAGCCCAAACTCAACAAAGTATGTTGAATTATTCCATTTATCTGACAGTGGTAACAGTGGTAACTGTTCAAAGAAGTCAAGGCCAGGATGGATGGAGCTCTGAGAAGTCTGGTTTAGTGGAAGGTGCCCCTGCCCACGGTAGTGAGGTTGGAACTACATAATCTCTAAGGTCCCTTCCAACCCATGCCATTCCACAGTTCTGTGATATACAACATAACACTTATTTGGGACTTACAGAGCCTACTTGCTCTCTCACTGATCAGAAACATGTCTCAATCTACAAGAATCACAATCCTACGCAAAACAGATACTTGAAAATATATTTTCCAGAACATAGCAACATTATACAGTTACATTTCTTGATACAACAATGAAAATTTGAAGCTAAACAACAAAAATCTAAATTCCTATTTTCAAAAAAAAGGGGGTTGATCAAATATCATATGGTGTTGATATAAAGCTTACTTTTCTGAGAACATCTTTCAGCTGCAGATGATCAGGAAGCAGTCTGCCAGAATACACCAGTCTCTGATCCTTTGTAGACTAGGAGATGGGGACAAAAAAAGGAATTTAGCTTTTTTGCTGCTGTACAGGTATACAGCTGCAGGTAACATTTGCAGATGACAAAACCCCCTAGCAGTCCAACCACCAAAAGGAGTCTTAAAAACATTTCAGAGGCTTCACAAGTCCAAATTAATTCTGAAAAAGAATTCTGCTACTAAACACTCAGCAAGAGTGTCATAACAATTAACAACACTTAATGGCATATGCTGATCTAGAAAACTTTCAAGTACATTCAAAAATTCCTTTCCTTTAGTGGTTTGTTCTTTACCCTACTCCCGTTCCCAGGCACTTTCTGAAAATATAGATGGAGAAGTGGTTGGGGCAAAGACAGTAAAAAACACACCCCAAAAACAGTTAGTAGCATGATGAAAGAGCACAAATTTCAATCTTTTTCACCATGGACCTTCTCTTATTAGTCCTGGCCCGCATTCTCATACCCTCAAAGAAAAGAATCATTATAAGAGAAAACAAGGAGGAAAGCATTAAAAAACATGAAGCAGCAAAAGCATTTTTTTAAGGTAGCCTTCCAACTTCGGTAACCATTTTTTGTTATTCTTACAGTTTAAAATATCTTAGTATTGTAAACAAAGATTTTTTTTTTTCTCTAATGAGTGATATGCTATTCCTATGGTACGAACTTCATCTCTATTCTGTAGAATAGTTCAATGACAAAATAATTTTTAAAAGGGCACCTGTCTACAATAACATGTCCAGTATACTAAAGCAAGCAGCTTATTTGGTTAAACAAAACAAAGGGAAACCTCAACCCCCCTCAATTCAGTTCATGCTGTCAAAAAAAGTTGTAACAGTCTTCACAGGAGTGGGTCATTAAAATGCTCTAACTATGTGAATATACAGCTCCCTTTTTTTTCTTTAAAAAAAAAAAAAAAGCTCCCAAATATACACCAATTTTGAAAGAATTTTAAAGGTAATCCAGTCAGACCAATTCAGTCTAACTACTGCTTGCACTCCAAATGAATTCAGTAGCATTCATCCCTTGAAAGACAGCACGAACATAAACAAATGCTAAATGAAGAAATCCAGCCTAAGATCAGCGGAACAGACATGCATTATCAGCACGAAATATTTGAAGAATTTCCCCATCATGCAAACAGCGTCTTACACCTCTCCTTCTATCCTAGCCTTCTGCTGCCCACTCGGCTGTCTTGCTAACACAAAGACACAAATAACTAAGACCCAAATCTCTCTGAGTAGAAAAAGCTTTCACAGAAGTTTTAACATTGTTCTTTTCTTGAAATAGTCCTCTACAGATTCCCAATAACTTAGCAAAATATAGAAAGGCTGCAGAACTGTTTTTTTTTTTTTACCTAGAAAAAATGGTCATATCACTAGAACAAAGCAGAGATACCTAAAGCAAATCATTACAAAATTATTACTCAGCAAATCTGAGTAGCATTTGCTTTAACTTTCTTTCCCGAAGCCACACTAGCCATGCATGATTAAATAAGTCTTTAAAGTGAGTTCATAATCTGCCATATATTGTACAGAACTGTTTATCACTTCTATTTAAGAATAATTTTCTATATTAGGTTGCATTTTTCTGCATTTTTAATTAGTGATATAAGACACTATTTTTATAGGTTTCAAAGGGAACTAGTTATTTGCAGCAAACCGATAAAATACTGCAATAAATTCAACATCAGTGCTGTACTATTTCTATATACATTTAAAACATGAACAAAAAATACCCAACTCTCGTGTCAGACTAACTTCTTTTGAGCTATACCGTTCTGATTGCTCCTTTCAAGCTGCTAACAGAATGCAAGTTTACTTGCATTTTGTATTTGGGAAAGGCCTTCTTAGAACAAAAAACAGAATTTTCCGCATCAAGATTAAAGAAAACTTTATTTTCCTGAAAATTACAAACTTGTTGCTTTAGAATGACCAGTGCAGCCAGAAGAAAAATCTAAGAATCCTTGTTTCTGGATCCTGAGACAGATTATCTGTGGATTAATTAGAACAGAGAAGCGCTTAAACCAAGCAAAACAGAACAACAAAAACAGCTCAAACTCTGAATCTTTAAATAATATCCAACAAGGCAGCAGAGCATTCTACATGGTCAAATTCAAATTCTTCTCTTTGGTACCTTACGTATGAGCCCCCCTTTAACCTCTTCTCATGAGGTATCTTCCCACATACAAATACAAGTGACTTTTTAAATATGAATACTTCACGGAGGAGAAACTGCTAGATTAACATGATCCCTCAAAGCGAACTACACAGCCTTCAGTAATGCATTTCAGTTTCCTATAAAACCACAAAAGACAAGGTTACACATATGTTGAGTGCTGTTAATCATATTAAGCCAAATACATTAATGGGGAAGATGAGGCCTTAAAACTTCATATTCCTCTCTGTGTAAACTTAAACACCTATCTGAGCACTACAGGATTATCACTTGCAATTCTCAGGGTGAATGCCATCCTGGAATTCTGAAATGTGGGGGGAGGGAGGAGCATTTAAATGCAGATGGAAGAAGAGGTGATTAATGTAAAGACACAGCAATTCACATATATGCCAAAGTAAATGGAAAAGGCATTCAAGCCATCCTCTGCCAGAGGAGGTTTCACTACCTCACCTCCTGCTTCAAGAACAGCATGCCCACTGCTAGCCCAAACACTGAACTGTGATGGAAAAACACTTAAGAATACATAATCAGAGTGGCCCCATTTGCAGAAGCAAGCACATGGCATCAGATAAAATTATTCTAGAACCTAAAGTTTTGAATGAGATGGTAGACAGTTTGCAGTTCAAAATCCAAAATGTATTTAAAACTAAGAATTCCAGAGTCAGTGTTTTTTAATTCCATTTTTCCTTTCCAATGCTTAGTCCCAATTAGCCGTGCCCAGCACATTACCAGCCACCAAAGCTAAGCTAAGGTAGCAATGTCCTTTAGGAACACAGGCCATCCTTGAGCTATAGTGCTTCAGCAACATGTTATTTTGGTTCACTCAGCCTCTCTCCCATTCTTCCATAGGAAATAAAAATCCAAACAACCACATCTGGTTAAAACTGAAGGCAAAGTATATGCTAGATGACAGGTACTACAGGAAATGAGAAACAGCAGCTTTACATTAGTTTATGGCTGTAATCGATGCAGCGGTTAATGCACTGAACTGCAAAGACACAGGGGGCTGATTTTACAACCACCTTATGCTGTTTTACATAAACATCTCATTTAGGGGCATTATAATTGCAGTGCTCTACCTGTGAAAAACTGGTCCAGTCAGGTACCAAAGGTATTGACGAATGTGAATGTTAGTGCAGACTCACAAACTAATTTAATACCATTTTGAAGCTATTTAGCTTAATAAATTACTTACTTTGCAAAGTATACCAACTTTAATAACAACTAAACCAATCTCAATCTGCCTATATTTGAAATTTTTATGTATTTAGGCAAGTCATTTACACAAATTAACCCAGAAAAATCACAAACAACACTGCCTCAAGGCCTAACTTTTCATTTGCCTATTTTAACCACCTCACTTTCTGAAGATATACTCTTGATAAATTGTAAATTTAATTACAACACTTACAGTTACCATCAGTTTACTGACTACTTTACAGAGGCACATAACAAGAATGATGTTCAAGTCACACTGAAAACTTGAAACACAACATACAGCAGTAAGAGAAACTGATTTCTATTTTACATCCTTAACTTCAAGAACAGAGTAAGACCTGCATAGAGTCCTTGTGTTCTGATGTACTCTGCTTAAAATAGCATTGTAATAGAAGTTATTTGCAGGACCTATCATATTCAGAGAACACAGAAATCTGATCAACAAGCTTTTGACACTGATCTAGTTTAAAGGGAATAAAAAAAAAAAAAAAGGCTGGGGTGAGGGAAGCTCCTAAAAGCACAAAGATTTAAAGGATTTTGAAAAAAGCAGTAGCACTCAACATCAGGAACATATCAAGCCAAAAATATGCTTTTTTGATTTTAGTATACATAGGAGCCATCCTATTAAACACCTTTCTCCTCTCCCATGTTATTACTTTGAAAGGTTCCATGAAATAAAGACACTGTGCTCAGTTTAACTGCAAGTACAGCAAATCCAAACCAAGCTACAACTACTGAGATAATTTTCACTAAAGAAACTCACCATACTTTAAACCCACAAAAATTCTGGGGATTCTGAACTAGTAACTTAATAATGAGGGTATGTTGAGGAATCTATTTTCAACAGAAGGTGTTTTAGAAACTGAAATTTAATATTCCACTAGTGTTCAAAGCCTACATGCAACACGAAAACCTCTTGTTCATTAAGGATCCTTCCTTTCAGGAGCTCAATTTATCAAGATCATAGGGTGAGTCAGAAAACCAACGTTAAAACACAAACACGTCACTGGAGGAGACTGTTGTGAGGAGGAAGAAGCAGCAATCAGCTGGAGTCATATATTTGTTTTTCACAGCAGATAGGCTTTCTCAGTAGAGAATTACTCACAGCAGTAACTATATCCACAAACTCTCAAAACTGCTTAAGAGATCTCAATGTAGCAGTGACGCTGCTCAAGTTATTGGCTGCTTTCCTTCTTTCTCCAAAGGCAAAAACCCTCTTTGAAACACAAAGCTACTCTTTTACCTTCCCCCTTCAAAAACAAACAAACAAACAAAACAAAACAAAAACCACACAAAAGGCATGTTTTCTACAGCAAGGTCTAGGCCCCGCATGCTGCTGCAGTGTAGAGGCAAAGTCACTTCATACAGTTCTCTGGAACAAATTTTTAAATACCGTTTTGCATGTCTGCCATTCTAAACAGGTACAGTATTACCTATTATTACCTATGTTGTTTTTTTTTTCATTGCCAAATTTAGAACTTAAAAAGAATTCACAAATAAACCATATTATCGTCAGGAACAAAAAAAGCTGTCGTACAAGTTTGCAAAACACCCGTGCACAGAATTTTCAGCACAACCTCAAGAAAAATGGCTTTTCAAAGAAGGAAAGACAAGCAAATAAATTTAGAGGTTGCTCAGCTGCATGTTTCAAGTAATATTATTAATAAACATCTGCTCTGCACCTCGGTGAATTCACTAGATGGTGTTAACCTTAGGTATATCACTTATACTGTAATTACTTTAGGCAGGACTCTTACATTTACAATTAGTCTTAAATTCAGTTAACTTAGACAACTAAATCCCAGTTCCCCAAAAAGGTATATGAAGCACTGGGAAGCATCTTTAGAGATACCGCCTTTCAGGATGCTACACTGCGATCCTCTCACACCGTGTAAAAGAGCAGCCACTATTATATTGCCAACTTCCCTGAAAGCAGAGGGCCAGCCGCTGCCTTCACGCAGGTCACTCTTCGGCAGCAGGACTCGCTTACTTATGATGCAGGGTCCAAAAGAAGTCTTGAGCGACTGTCCCCAAGTTACCGCAGTCCCCAGCCTCACGGACAAGGCGAGGGAAAAGGGCTGGCCAACAACTCACCGGCTTGCTGGGGTACACCTTGGACAGGTGAGTCTTGAGCTTGCCCACAGTCCACTCCAGAAAGCAGCTGATAGTCTGGTCGGTGTACTTCTGGTTGGGGGCCTTGATGATGAGGGTCACCGGGTGCTCCACGACGCTCTGGTCCATGCTGCCCGCGGCGGAGGGGTGCGGGGGGGGGCGGCCCTTGCCCCGCTCTCCTCCTCCCCGCGGACACGGAGCCGCTCGAACCTCTCGGGGAGGGGGGGGCTGCGGGCGGGCTCAGCGGCCGGGAGCGAACTTCCCGGGGGAGCCGCGGGAGCCCATCCCCGTGCCGGCGCTCCGGGAACCGCAGGGGACCGCACCCTCACCCCCCCTCACCCCGGCAGAGGGAAGGGCGAGCGGACAGCGCAGCACCCGCACCACCCCCGCCAGAGCGGAGCCCGTCCGCCCGCAACACCGCCTCGGCCTCCGGCCGCCGCCGGCCGCGTAAAATGGAGGCCGGAAGCGCCGCCGCCGCCGCGTCCCCCCGCCCTCCGCCGCTGCCTCCGAGCGGCACCGGGGGGCGCCCGCGGGCCGGGCGGGGGTGACGCAATGGCGGCGGCGGGCGGGCCGGGGGGGTGTTTGTGTTTGGCCGCCCGGTTTGCGGCACAAGCCGTGGGTGTCCGTCGGCTGCGCGGGTGGGTACCTTCGTTCCCGAGTTCTCAAGGGCTGGGAGCCTAAAGGCTTCTTGGCAGCGGGATTAAAGCTTTGTTGCTCGTGTGTCTTGGCGTCCGTCACCGCGGCGCGGGAACGCCTCTGTGTGTTTACCCCGAATAGCCTGGTGAGGTCAGGGAATGCTGTTTTGTGGCCGGAATGGAGGCCCTAAAATCACACAGAATCACAAAATAACAGAATGGGTTTGCGTTGGGAAGAACCTTAAGGATCATCTAGTTTCCAACCCCCATGCCAAGGGCACTTTCCACTAGACCACGGTGCACAGAGACCCATCCAGCCTGTCCTTGAACACTGCCAGGGATGGGGCATACACAACTTCTCTGGGCAACCCGTGCCCACACTCACAATGAAGAATTTCTTCCTAATACCTAACCTAAACCTCCTCTCTTTCAGTTTTAAGCCATTCCCCCTTGTCCTGTCACTACATGTTCTCTGTCTGTCTGGTAAGCTCCCTTCAGGTACTGGAAGGCCACAACTAGATCACCCTAAAGCCTTCTGCAGGCTGAAAAAAACCAGTTCTTTTTACCTTTCCTCATAAGAGAGGTGCTCCATCCCTCTAATCACCTTGGTGGTCTGGACTCTCTCCCATAGGTCCTTCCTTTGCTGAGGATGGGGCTGGACGCAGCACTCCAGTGGGGTCTCACCATAGCGGAGTAGAGGGGCAGAATCACTCCCTCACCTGCTGGCCATGTTGCTTTTGATGCAGCCCAGAACAAAATTGGTTTTCTGGCTGTGAGCACACATTTCTGGCTCATGTCCAGCTTCTCATCCATCAGCACCACCAAGTCCTTCTTGGCAGGGCTGCTCCAGATCTGCTCATTCCCCAGCCTGCATTGATAACAAGGGTTGCCTCAACCCAGGCACAGTACCTTGTACTTGGTCTTGTTAAACCTCATGAGGTTCCCCTAGGCCCACTTCTTGAGCTTTTTCAGATCCCTCTGGATGGCATCTCGGCACCACTCAGCTTGGTTTCATCTGCAAACTTGCTGAGGGGCTCTCAATCCCTTTCTCTGTGTCATTAATGGAGA
The DNA here is from genome assembly GCA_036023395.1 of Myiotriccus ornatus. Classification (NCBI taxonomy): domain Eukaryota; kingdom Metazoa; phylum Chordata; class Aves; order Passeriformes; family Tyrannidae; genus Myiotriccus; species Myiotriccus ornatus. Next base: position 46,637,536 of record JAYRBT010000082.1, read on the forward strand.
TACTAAACCACACTTATCCCAGTAGGGACTGCTAATGGTTCTCAAGAGCTCTGTCTAAAACCATAAAATAAGTTTCTGCATTTCCAGGTGAGCAGTGCAAAAATTTAATCATCTCACCTGATTTTTCAGTGGCTGGGAAAAAAATACTTTAAGGGATAACCTTTGCGGTTGATGGATAAAATGACAGTGAATAAGGGAAAAGTTTAGTGTATGAGACCTCAGCTAAAGACGTCTGCAATAGAAGTCGGCCTCATTAACTCAATAAAAACAAAAAAATGCTTCTAAAAAAATAAATCGTCTCTTGAGCAGACAAAGAGTGCTTTCCTTATATTTCCTTCTGTCTTCAAGTGCTATATGTAACTACAGAAGGCACAAGAGTTTCAGGCAGGTCTGATTTTTCCAGTAGATAGTGTCCCTTTAGTGCCAAAGAATCAGATCTTTCATGAAGCTGGAGTGAGGTATGGAGACTTTTGCTAATAAAGACAGGACTGTAAGGAGCTCAAACTTCTGAAGGGAAAGATGAAAAAGGAGCCTGGAGGAATATCTTTAGCACCCAAGACCTAATTCTCCCTTTTAAATAAAACCTGAATATGGACAACAGCTAATTTGCAAAAACAGAGTGGTCAATTTTTATGTTTATTGATTTATAATTACTTTCCTCTACAACCACTCCTTTGCAAACCTTGTGTTTAAGATGGAGCATGAGACCTCTCTGCTCCTACAGCACTTGTTATCCTTGGGATGTCTTATCAAACTGTAAATGTGGACGGCTGGTACTTGACAGCACCTTGAGCTGCAATATTTGATGTGCTCATACCAGTTTCCCAGACCTTCCCATGTTATATAAGAACAATTGTTTGCACTTAAAATTCTGAACATGCTGTCACTTCCAGAGCATGTAACTTGGAATTCCTGGGAATTTCCAAGAATAGACTAGAATTTCCAAGCACTAGGCAAATATCTGTACATAAGGTGAGACACCAAAATGTATCAGAGCCAGCTGATCGCAAGCACTTGGAAGGATTATTATGCAAACAGTACATTTAAATTTTGCATTCAGGATGGTCGCAGTTTTATTGCTTGACTGTTTGGCAGTCTATACACACACATAAGATTCCTATAACACACACTTTAACTAGCATACAAAACCTCAGACTTGGGATAACAAATAAATCTCCTGAGTTCCAACCTGAGAACATAAGATCTTTTCTGTGGTGGCATTTTAGAAGCTGCATGTTGTGCCAGTTCTGTAGGCAGATCCCTGCACTCTGCACAGGCCTTCAGGGGTCAGAATGATGCTTGAACAATCTCATTTTATGACTAAAACTTAGAACCTTGTAAAAATAGTTTGACATTAATTTATGTTCCAGAAAATCATAGAATGGTTTGGGTTGGAAGGGACCTTATAGATCATCTAGTTCCAACCCCCCTGTCAAGGGGGCACAAATGTCATATGAATATACATTGTGAAGTATTGTATCACACCAAGAGTCTATTTGATATTTTGACATGCAAGAAATCATCTCATTATTCTTAATACCTGTCTGGCTTGACATACCTTGACACATCCACTCTAATCTTTGTATCATCTTTGACATCTCTGTAGTTCAGAAGAGAAATTGTGGCAAATCATCTTTAAGAATGCAAAAAAAAAATAATTTTTTAATAAAGAACTTCATGCATTAAAATGTTATGAAAGACTGATTCCTGCTGTGCAGGGCCAGTTGGACTTCAATGATCCTTGTGGGTCCCTTACAACTCAAGATATTCTATAATTCTATGATTCTAATCTGTGCTGATATCATTTATCAAGTTAGAATAGATCAAAATCACAAGTTAATGGTAGTAAAATATCATCTCTGTTTCTGTATTAAATATTTAATTATTTTATTTATTTATCTTCTGAAAGGATAGTGAGTGTACAGTCTAAAAACTCTGGGACATTTCTTTCTTTCATTCCTCTGCAGATGCCAGCAGGAGACAGCTTAGGCACTGTAACACTAAGTGAAATCACAACAGCTACAAGCTGAGTTGCAACCAACAAATTCAGCCTCTTCTGTTATTTATACTAATAGTTGAGGTCATGTGAAATGACTGACCTGTATGTGGGATGACAACCAGAAAAAACTTGAGAATCTGTATGCTCAGACGCATCAGTTCTCTCCGAGACTTTTTGAAAACTGTGCCTTACCGTGAAACAATCACAAGGATTCCCACATTATTTCTTTAGAACAAACGACTTTGAGAAAATCGGTATTTCACTCCTTGCCAATATTTTTTCTTCTAAATCACAGAATTTACATTTCAATTAATGATCTGGAAAACCTGATGTATTTGGAAGAAAGAATGGGTTTGTGCTGTTTGTGCTCCCTTTAGTTGTATACATGAAGCCAGAGAGGTTTATTCCTTAAGAAAACTAAGGGAAAGGTCATGTTCACATGGGTTTTCTCACTCTGGAAGTGTGCATCATCCCTTCAGTAACAGAAATATCGCTAATTCACAACAGTACTATAGGAATTTCCATAATAGATTTCCATTAGGAAAAACTTATTTGGAAGCCTTTTTGTTGCCATATTAACAGTATTGACAAACAGGTTTGACAACATGTCTTTCTACAAGAAGTATACAATTTGTCAGTGTTATTTCTGATACTTCTGTAGGCAAACAAGCTGAAATGCATATGTGTTTAAATATAATAATGGGCTTTTCTGTTGTTTTTTAGGACTTATATGCTTATGTTTCCTGTATGTACCAGTTGATCCTCCCCCTAACCTATGAACCCAATGGCCAATTTCCATCAAACCTCACAAGGGTTAACAGTCTCAGATATTACAATCCTGAAGGCTTCAAGAACTAAGGGGCTATTAAGAGAGAGACTTTACAAGCATATTCACTGATAAGAAAGCTAATAAGCTTTCTCCTTTCTAGCCACCAGAGAATTCAAATGGAGCAGGCTGAAAGGGAAATACAGCACTACTTGCTTTCACTTGCAAATCACCTAAAGAACGTGACAGTTTAAGGCCCCACTAGTTTGCAATAGGTAGCTGGTGAACAGAGAGCAACATGGCAGTGGGCTTCTAATGAATTCAAGGTGGTTATACAGTTCCAACATTTGACTTCTGGAATAAAGTCCTGCAAAACCAAGATCTGGTTTCTAACAGAGGTATGAAGGTGATTTTATTGACAAATCCTGAAAATACTTTTAACTGTGTGCAATGTTACTAGCAGTGGTAATCCAGTTGGCAACACATGTCCAAGGCATAACCTCTTGAACTGGTTAAATGGAAATGTGATTCATCTGCAAACATTTTTGCCCTGGTGGTATCTTCAAGACTGAAGAGGAGTAACAATTACCTGCACGTTATCCTTCTTACATTTGAGGTGCTTCAAAGGAGACAGAATGGTAAGATAATGTCTTGGTATCTTATTGTTTCAAGGGAAATCTAAAAGCAAATATGCTGGTTAAACATCTGCAGCTATAGAAAATTTTAGGTGAGCAGTAGCTGTCTGGGACAGGACTCGAGTAGACCATTCTTTATTCTGTAAAACAGCAGTATAAAAGAGCTAGACCTCTGTGTTATATGGTGTCAGATCAGATCTCTGATTTGAAGTCAGACATGGACTATGGTTGTATAGAATGGCTTTTAAGTTGCAGAGCTAGTGTGGGGTTGTATTTGGAATTTTCTTGTTTGTTAGTAATTATTCCTTGTTTGTTAGTAATTATTCCTAAGCATGGGTTCAAATTAGATCTATATTATCAATAATTTGTCATCCATGGTAAACATTGTGAGAATGATCAACAAAACATCGCTAAAATGTCAACAAACCTTTTTGCAGAATGCTGAAGGATAATAATTTCAAATAATTAATTTAAAACAAATTACTAAAATGGCCATGGGAAATCTGACAAAACATGGTAGTGTCATGATTTTCTTTTAGAAGAGCATTTGTCTTTGTAAAAAATACTATTTCCATTTAGCAAATTCATTGTCTTTTAAAATTTCAAATAATACTAAGACACTGCTAAGTTAAACTGGAGACAAATCAGCATTGCTACAGAGAAAGATCTTTTTTGCAAAGCAATGAATCCAAGAAAGTCCACTGATATAATTGATTTTTAACTTTCAAAAAACTTTTGACCTTACTGCCCACAAGAGGCTACTGAGGACATCAGTGCTGTGATCCCATTTCTGCTTTCATCAGTAGCATTCTTTACTCATGTGATGCTCCACTAACATTAAGGACGTAGCAGTCTGCCCACATGAAAGAAATTGCAGTTGGCTCCTACACAGACACTGATAGGGTATTATATGATAAAGCGACACTGAGACCTGAAATAGTGTTCCTCACTCTAAATGTTTCCTTGTTTTCTGCTACATGCTTGACTTTCTTTTGAGGTTATAAGCCCTTTGGGACAGAGACTATTCTCCACAGAGACTAGCTGCAGACCAGGCAACTAGCTGGTTGTGCTTTATAGAAATCTATGAAATGCAGTAGGTGCATAACTCTTCAGAATAGGGGCTTCTTTGTGCATTGCATCATGGCACAGTCATGATAGGCTGCCCCACAGTTCTGGGTCCGTAACTATAAAAGTAATAAGCCCTAAAGGATCTCTCTTAGTTTGAGAACAAAGCAATATTTAATTAAACTAGGAAGAAACAAAGTGTGACCCTTTTTTTGTAGTTCTTTTTACAACAGTGTATAATTAGTCCATGGAACTTGCCATCTAAATGTACTTCCAAGCCCTAGTGTTCAGAGCAGTGTCGGGAAGCATTTGGTTAGAAAAGGGCATAGTTTATTGGGGAAATAACTTATCCCCCAATTAAGAACTGCCCAAGTGCAGTCTGAATAGATGCTTGTTTCATTCTCTATAATATACAAGCTATGCTGAGGCATTGCCTATAAGAGTATTATCCCTTTCACCTCCAGGAAGCAGTGATGGACTCATCTGGATCAATGGCACTGAAAAATGTATAACATCATTGGAAAGCTCACTCCTTCCTGTAGTCTAATTTTTCTTTGATGTTTTTAGGTCGCAAAACCTAAGCAAAAAAAGAAAGCAACTTGATGGCAGCCAGAATTTTTCATGCTCAAAGGAAAAATTCCTCTGGCTGCTGATTTACATTATAGGTACTCTGACAGATATTTAAAAGTGTTTTATCTTATCTTGGGTAAAGTTTGTGCCAGCATCTCTAACTTAAGCTAAGGACAACGCAGACAGAAATGGGGATACATGCATCTCCTGGCATATACTCAGATAACTACCATCTGTGTAGTAAGTGTGACGTGCTCCAGATACCTCACATTTATATTCACTTAAAGTGCAGTTGATCTATGTATGTGTGCTGGCCACTTATCAGGACAGCCATCATTTGATCTGCACTACTGCACATCCAGTCAGGTTGCTAGCTATCCAGAAATCCCAGATATGAGACCAAATTCCTGTTTTTTCTGCTGGAGCAAAATTTAGGGGGTGAGAGCAAGAAAGGGCATGCATGGAAAGAATTAAGATATGTAAGTGAATACCCAGCTTTTTATTAAGGAAAGGATTGCTCCTCCACTAACCTCAACAGTGCTGTTTGTCTCGAGGTTGCCTCCCCAGCTCCCAGGACCTGGTGTGAGGAAATGGCAAGGGCAGAGCAGAGCAGCACTGCTAGTTCCAAGCCTTCTTCACCATGCTCCAGGCGTGGCACAGCCCAGCACCACTGCCTTCTTCCAGTGGTATCTGTGGCACGAGGAATGGAGCTAGGAGTGGGGTTATGGCAGAAGTGATGAAAATGCTTGAAATTAGCATGCAGCTTCTCCCTTCTTGCAACTGCGGTGTAGCCATTACCTCCTGGCACTATCCCTCCCAGCATTGCCCTCAGGAGTTCTCTCTCCCCCTGTACCATGCACTCTGTGTGTCGGTGCTACACAGGTGAAAATAGCCACATAATTCAGTAATTGTTGGACTGAGAATGTGCCTTTGTGAGGGGCAAGAGGAAGAACTTTTAAAATTGCCAGTCTAATGATTATGAAAAATCTGTTGATTCTCAGGCTCTACTCTACAGCTGTATGTATATAGCTTATTATTATTATTTATTAAAAATGACCAAATGCTTGCTAAATATTATCCAGTGCATAAAAAAGAAACCATTGCTCTTCAGAACAAGTTATCATTTTTGAAGTTCCAATCCTACAGGTTTGCAAATGTCACTGCACGTGATTGGAGACTTACAGACTCTAACTAGTAACTTTACTCATGAGCAATCCCAGGAAACTTCATGCATTCACTCCAGCCCATAGGTATTTACATAAACAAGATCCAATTGTTCTGGAAATACATATATTTTGTGTGTTTATAATTTGTTATGTCTGAGCCATTGTCTCATGTCTGTTGTGATGACACTGTTGTTTACTTTTGAGTGGAAACAAGCTGGTTTAGATTTTCCTTCTAAATATTTTGTTTCCAAATGCTTGTCTATGCCTGTTTGTCTTTTTAGATGTCATCCTGACATCCGTACTTTGAAAAATATAACCTTCTCAGCCTGAAATGCTGTTCTTGTAGCTATAAGGTTATGTAATAACATATTTATCTCTGTCCATTAAACATCACAGTCTTATTTAAAGAAAGTTTTTACAAGTTTTTGAATATCGTAAGAAGAGTCTTGAGCCTCAGTTTAAAGTCTCAAAACTTTTTTGCTCATATACATTGAGATTTACACTGTGTCCTGAGAACCTGTAGTAACATTTCATTTACAACAGCAGGAAACAACAGAATAACCTAGGAGGAGTATTTTGCCTGTAATTCTTGATGCCTTGGCTTTTGTTTTTTTCTAAAAATTTCAAAGGGTGAATTCAGCCTATGGGTTTTGTAAGCAATAGGGATTAAACATAGTTATAATTTAATGCAAGCCATGCTGAATTAAAGCCATGCTGAATTAAAGCCATGCTGAAGTGGTTGCAAGAGGAAGAAAGGCACAATTTCCTCATAGCGACACTTCAAAGAGAAGTCTTAGTCGTGTAAATCTGGATGCTCCAGTTCCAACAAGGGTAGGAATCATGTGTGTATGTAATCAGCCTTCTGTCTACAGAGCATTTAGAGCTTTCACAGCAGCACTGCAGGTTACACAGCTCCTCCTAAACCCAAGGAGGACTGTGGGACTTCATTCACCGTGTTCATTCACCAACCTGTCATGAGGCTTACTGGCAGAGTCAGTTGCTCTGGTCAATCTTGATCCCTACAGTCATTTCATAACAACACAAGACTTGTTATATTTACACAAGGTCTGCTATTTCACTATGTTTTTGTGAGTGCTTTTTGGACTGCTCAGCCAGCTACTTGTGCACAAAGTATGTCAGGTATTTTTTTAGTTTGCTAGCATGGACATTGTTCCTGCTGAACCTTATATGATTATTAACCAACAACTTATTTTCATTTAGCGATTACAAAAGCCTTTCGGTAAAAGGGAGCTTCTTGACATCCATCCAGGATCTAAGTGTTACTGTAGCACAAATAATCTTTTCTCATTCTATTTTTGCACTTTCCTTGTATATGAACTTGAAATGTTCTTCATTTGTTTGTTTTAATGAGAGTCTGTGGCAAGACGTGGACTTCCTGCAAGACTCCATGGTCTTAAGACATGTGAGCCCTCAGGTCACATAGCACATGGGGTATTGCATGTCAGGCTCCATTTTCAAACACCTGCATCAGCATACAACCTATGAACAGCTCTCAAACATAATTAAATATCCTCAATAATTCCTGAGTCAGACACTCACATCGCCTTGTCTGCCTGGTTGCTCTGACAACATTGTATTGGTTTCCAGAGTGTTTCTCTGACTTTTATGAAGTGATCAGTGTTCAGCAAACACCAACCTTGCATGTCAACCACGAGATGTGATGTCATCTCATGCTTGGGAAAATACATGGCACATGCTTAAGAGTGCTTATTCACATAGCTACCTAACCAGATGTCAAAGCAATGAGTAACAGGGAGACTCAGTTACTAATCAGCTATTAATTGTGCGCTTCAGTAATTGGCTTCTGCTGAAAACCAGTTTTCCAAAGGCCACAATTTTAGGATGGAAATGGCAAGTTAAATGAGCACATAAAGATGTTGTGGTTAACCTTGTCAGTCAGTAGATGGCTGTATTGCTTCTAGCCATCTTCAGGGAACGACATTGTATTCCCATGGTCAAGAAAGAGAGCGCCCTTGTATTCCCCAGGGATACAAGGAGCCACTGACAGTGCATACAGACCTTTTCACTTTGTTTTTGTTTGGTTTTTTTTTTCCAAAAGGTTCAATTTGCACACAATAATTTTATTTAATTATTTGTTAGTTGCACAAAATCTTTGTAATTCCCTGGTTGAACAGTCTATCTGTTGCTGTTTTATACAACTTAGCTTAAGTAATTATCATCTGCTCTTGACATTGCCTTAGTTTCTCAACAACAGGTTACAAATGTGCCAATATGAAGGGACTGGGTATTTCGACTGTTTGAAAGTGGTGCGTGAGTTTCTTCAGCTATGTGTGGGCTGAGATCTGGTGTATATTCATAGTCACTGTCCTGGTTCCTTCTCATTCTCACCTTGTGGCCTAGCAATTGTACAACTGATGGGTTTCCTGTCAATTTAAAACATGCCAACTCTCACATCACCAAAAGTTACAATTGCTTCATTGATTAGATGCAGCACTGAGAATGAATAAGCACAGAGTTCAAGCTACTCTTCCCTTCCAAAGAAACAGTCACACCAAATTGGAATTGCAGGAGACTGCCAGGGCATCAGGAGGAAGCTTGCAGTGTTAGGCTCTCTCTATTCTGCAGAAAAAAACAACATTTCAGCTACCCAGAAAATCTATTAATGAGTTTTCTCATGCATTAAATGACCATACAAAACCCTCTTCCCCTCTGCCCTAAAAACACAAGCCAGCATGATGCCAGAAGAGCTCAGTGGTGGTGAAATTTGCAATGGGCACAAGGATATTGTATTGGTTGCAATGGAAAGAAATTAAAAAAGAGACAAGTTTATTCTTTGGCAATTGTGGGCAAGTACATCGAAATTACCAGTGGACATAAAAAGCTCTGGAAAAAAAATAGTAAACACTTCCAGATGCAGGTGGATTTATGCTCAGAAGTTGGTGATATTATCTGAGTTCCTGAAGCGCTGTCATGGTACAAGGAAAGCAGCCTGTAAGCAGGATCTGCAGTCCTCTGAAAGCACTGGGAATGTTTTTAGGGGTTTCAATAGCCCGTAGAGCTGCCAAATGTCGTGCATTTCTCTAAGGCTGGTGAGGACCTTCTCACGCTGACCTGGCTCTCAGCTGGTTTCTCAGGCACTCAGACTGGCGATGGGAAAATGTGTCAGGCTTTGGCTTGTAGTTCTGTCTTTGGGCTGTTAGGGGCCCCCACAGCTCTGTTCCTGAGGCTTGTAATCATGACATGTCTGTAACTGGATTATGGCCCTAAGCAGTGGACCTGATCCATGGCAAAGGTACCAGAATAAAGCTTCCCAAGCTGACACATCTGCCCTTAGTTACAGCAGGATCCCCTCCAACATTTTGCTCCACATGTAAAGTAGCTTCTACTTGTAGGAAGTCCAAGTCAGAGCATCCACTACTTTCCTCACCCAGCAATGTCTTACCCATCCATCAACCTTCTGCCACTGAAACCACCTGGGTCTGATGTCTGTTTCCCTACTGATGATACTACATCAGCCTGGGCAACAACCTTTGACTCCTCAACACCCTTGTTACTTACCAGCAGCATCCATGTAGTAGCCCTCTCCAGCATTGCCCTCCCACATACCTCTGCTGTGCATGGCTTAGATTAGTATGTGTTGCCTGCTAGTCTGAAAATTGTTTGCAAGCATGTGTAAAATTGCACAAAGAGAGTGGGGCACCATCTGGAACCGCTGTTTCAGTCCCAGTCTAGGGCAAAATAATGAGGACAATAACGATTACAAAATCAGAGAAACAGTAGTAGCTGAGGTCCATCAAATTTTCAACTTGGGGAAAATGCCTGTAGTCAAGGAATGACTGTGGAAATGCATATGGAAATGAATGACCGAGGTCAGGAACAAGATAAGACTTTTATTGCCATAGGTTTCATAGTGGATGGCAAAAGCCATCAAACAGATTGAAATAGCAGGAGAATTTATCTAGAAAATGCTGTCTTACGAGCTATGAGAATATGGAATGGTAAAAATCCCTATTCAGTGAGAGGTCAAGAGAGATATTTAACCTTTCTTGGACTGTACACATGTGAAAACTTGTGTTAGATGGTTACAAGCTTGAAAGAAAGCTGACCCATTTTGATGTTTAAAATATTCTGAGACTTCCATGGAGACTTATCTGATGCCACCTATATATAATGACCTAGATTTTAAAAACAGTTGGGAAGCAGACGTCTGGAAATCTGCTGTGAATTTTAACATTTTCCATGCAAAGATTGAGTGTAAACTTGCAGTTTAATTTCACTTACAAAAGATTAAAATGCTTTTAGGACTTCCCAGTTATATAATTAGGATCATCTTGTTGGGGAGATGACCAGTGACAACCGAGCCATCCTTTCCCAGCCAGATTCCTGCCTTAAAGGACGCTCAGGTAAGCACAGGTCTAAAGTCATTACTATCTAGTAACTGTATACTTGTCTGTGTGCCATATCTTAATGTGCTTATTATTAAATGGGTGTCAGTGTCACAAGATTCACCGGCACCACTAAGTGCCTGCCAGCTGAGTTATCACGATGACCAACAAATGAAGCAGTGAAGGGAATGAATTACTTTGCCGAAATGAAGCACTCAGAATAAAACAGACGTAATGATCTAGATGGAACAATTTAGAGGATGGGTTCCCCTGTCCTCAGATTAACAGGCTTCAATCTGCAGGTTTTTTCTTCCCAGCTATATTCTCTGGAACTCACTCAACCATCCAAAGCATGGACTATGTGAAGTGGCATTTCTAGAGTTCATCAGGCAGGCTGCCAAAAGAATCTCTTCTACTCCTATTTTAACATGAATTTCTGTGAGTTGGGGAAACAAAATCAAGCAGTCGTATTATTGAAAGGGAATTGCTGGCAGAAAATATTTGGGGGAATAAAAAAGAAAAGGAAACTAAATGTCCCTTTTTGAATTTTAAATAGGAAAAAATATCCCAGATCTTCATAGGCTCAGGGGTCCAAAGGTCATCAGAAACAATAAGTAGTAAGCCTTAAAAAAATAAATAATGCAGAAGGTAGAAAAAAGGAAAAATTGTAAAAATAAGCAAAAGCAAGTTAAAGGGTAATTAGTGAGATAAATAATACTGATTTCCAAAAAATATTTCAGCTGACAGCAAGGGGATACAAATATGTTTTTAATGGAAGCTGACCAAAGATAACTAAAAATTGGTCCATGGGAGCATAATTGGCTTGATTGTCACAGCTATTTAAATAAGAGTTTTGAAATTATGAAAGCAGTTGTGTGATACTGCTGAAAGTGCTCATTAAAATAAAGCAGACATTTCTTCAGGCTGCTAGTGAGAGTTTCCAAGGAAAAGGATTGATTGGAGTTTGTTCTTGAAAACCTCTCTGCACAGCTTTTGGAGACCAGTGTACACATGGAACCAGAGAAAAGTAGAATTAACTGTGCACTTTTCTCCCACAGTTTCATCAAAACCTTAGTGAATCGCAGTCTCCTTATAAAATAAATGCTCATTGTAATCCCCTGCAAGTCACAGAAGTGCTATTCCTGTTACACAAACAAGGATGACTCCAGACACAACAGTTATGTCTTGAGAAATATCAAGCTTGACCATCTTTCACCAGGGCAAATAAAGACCAACAATTATAAAAGACTATGAAAGCATATTATCCATTTTAGCAGCTGTCAAGGAATATTCTGTATTATAGTAGTAATGCTGAATGAAGTCAGGGCTAATATTAAAGTGATTATTGTTGTGCAGAATGATAACAATAGCAGACATATGTGCTATGAATTGTAACATACCAGGTGATTGTTCAGATGAATCTTTGCAAAAATTAAGTCTAGGTCAATAAATTGTAGAGCTTCAGCTTCTCAGAAGAACATGCTTTGAACTATTTCCCGTAACTATTTGGTGGTTACTCTTGCCACTCTTTCTATTTCCTGACTGTAGTCCCGTTAGTATGAGATGGTGTTCCCTGAGTCTATTGAAGTCCAGTATGAGAGGGGACTTCCACCTATTTTATGCTGGCCCGATGGCAGAACAAACTGGTTTTGGATGAGGCCAGCATCAAGGGTATCTGTATGTCAACTGGAAGAACTAGGTGGAAACCCTGGGTTGAAGGAGGGCTTGGAGCGGTGCAGCGGACACACAGAGTCTGAGTAGAAGGCAAGCAAAAAGCTTGGGATGGACACAAAACCAGTGCTACCAGATGCTTCAACATCACCTAAGTAACATCCAGTAATTTTCACTTAACTGTTCTTTCATACAACTGCAACATAAAGAAGTTTGCCAATGCCTCCTTTTCTTAACGGCACTTCTGCAGCGGAGAATTTAAACCTCACAGAAGCCAAGATGGTACTGCTGTCAGCAAAATGGATTTTATACCTGATTTTTTTAACTGCAAACGTAACTAAACTTTTGTTAGTGTATATTGAGATTTCCAGAAATGACTAGTTATTGCCTACCTTTTATGCCAACTTTAATTAAGAATAACTCAGGTGGTAAAAATGTGTAGCCACTTAGCCATCTCATAGCTTGCAAAGCTTTCTTCTCAACAATTTATAGTTCATGCCACCTACAAACACGACAAAAGTCAATCCCCAGAAGTTAAATGAACCACATCCTCTGTGAGTATACCAGCCCCCAACCATCTGCAGAAGGCCTGAGAAAATAGAGCTAGTAGTATAACCCAGAAGGTCAATAAACTGATTCTTTCATTTCTGCACTATTTTGGATTTCGAGATAAAAGTCAGGATGTGAGTTTTCTGAGGCTGTTGCTTCTCTGTCTAGAGCTGCATGTTCAAACTGTTGAAAGACAATCAGGGCTATGTAAAGTCCTCAGCTTTTCACACTTATTTGATACTTCCTAATTACAATTCTCCTCAGTGACAGGATGATTGAAATTTCTATGATTCCCGTTGTAGCTGTTTTGCAGGCTTCCTTTATCTACATAAACATTTCCTGTTCTGCTTTCTCATCCTCCCCCAGTGTCCTATAATGGCTTCCTATTGTAATTTTTTTACCATTTCTTTCACTTGAGTCCAACTTGTTTTTTACTGGTGACAACTCTGTCTGTAATACTTCTTGGGTTAGAAATATGTCACAGCTTCTCCCCTAAAGATGCTGCTAAATGCTTTAGATAAAATGTGTAGCATAACGTTTCAAATTCTTGACTGCATCTTAATTTGACCAGAGCTGTGGCACATCTGGTTCAAGTTCTACATCTTACCCTTTCATAATCTATTTCTGCAATTCATTTGTACGACTGGATAGATTATTATTTATAGAACACCATAGGTGTATAATTCAGGTACAGTTTAAATGCTGCATTTCTCTGTGATTTACCCTTCACTGCTATAATGATTTACTGTGGCGCTTGTGGTCTGACTGAGACAGTTACAGACCACACAGCAGAAAACAAAGGAAGGACCAGTGCTGAACAGCACCAGTATGGAAGATAGTTCACTAAAGTCAAGTCAAAGTCAAGCCAAAAAAGAGGAATCTTGAGGAGGTTCTTAAGTCTTTTTTATGTGGAAGAAGAGAGGCAGTGCATGCTGAGGAAGGTCCGGGAAATGAGCCTGAGTGATGTTTGTCTATCCTCATCCCCACTGTCATGCTCTGACCCAAAATACTTGCCTCGAGTGACTGCTTAATCCATTTACCTCTGCTCCCTCTCCTACTGGCCTTAAATCATATTAGTCACTTTTACAGCCTTTGCTTCTTATTGTCTTCCTTTCTAGCCATAAAATTTATGAATATCCCCCAGCTACCACCACTGGCCCTGTCCTCTTACTAGCCCTACCAGTCTCTTGTTTTTTCTATGCCTTCCATTCTGTGTGTCATCATCATGTGCAGTTAATCTGCAGCGCATTTTGCTGCCAGTGACCTAAACCTCACCTACACTATAGCCTAGGGGATTATCCCAGTAACACTTCAGGGTGCTTTAGGCTCTTTTTGGTACTTTCCATTGCAAAAATGTACAAGCCTGGTCTTTTTCCCTCCCCTGAAGCCCTCTCATGAAATAGGACTTAGCTATGTATAACTGCATCCTTCTCTGAGACGGTGAGTGACTCCAGGAGCTACACCTGCAGGTCCTGTTCTGTTAGTGGGTTTCAGTTCTCAAGTAAGAGTGCTCCTCATTAACTCTTATGTATTCCCATCATTATTGTTATTATTGTGTATCGCCACCAAATAAAATTTTTTGCATCACTTTACTAAAACGAGTGGCCATCTTTTAGGGGGCTGCATGTTGTTGAAGAGGAAGATGTTCTTAACATGGTTTCACCTAAATCTGAGGATTGTGTTGGTTCTTCCTCAGCTGGAATGTCTCTCCAATAGCTCTTGTCTTTTGAGAAATTAGTAGATATAATATAGTTAAAGTAAGAAACAAAGGAGATAATTTAGCGGGCAATATATCAGTGCTTCTGTTGAAGGAAGGATTAGAAGAGAATATAGAATATAGAATACAGAATATAGAACGTAAAATAAAATAGTTCAGCTGGATAGGACCTAAAATGATCATCTAGTCCAACTTTCTGACCACTTCAGGGCTGACCAAATTAACCATGGTATTAAGGGCTTTGTCCAAATAAATGCTTCTTCAACACTGACAGGTGTGGGGCATCAACCATCTCTATAGGAAGCCTGTTCCACTGTTTGACCATCCTCTTGGTAAAGAAATGCTTCCTAATGTCCAGTCTAAACCTTCCCTGCTGTAGTTTAGAATCATTCCCCCACATCCTATCACTGGATCCCAGGGAGAAGAGATCAGCAACTCAAAGGGTAGGCCTTCCTGCCCTTTCACCACATTTATGAATATCCCCCAATATGCCCTCCTCTAGAAGCACATTTGGGGCCCAGAACTGCACACAATGCTCAAAATGACGTTACACCAGCTTTAAATACAGTAGGATAATCATCCCTTTTGGCCGTATGGTTGTGCTGTGTGTGATGCACCTCAGGATGAGTTTTGCCTTCTTGGCTGCCAGAGCACACATTGCTGACTCCTGTTGAGCCTCCTGTCAACCAGCACCCCCGGGCCCCTTTCTGTGGGGCTGCTCTCCAGCCACTCCTCTTCTAGTTTATGCTTGTACCCAGCATTACTCTGTACTAGGTGCAGAATCTGGCATTTCAGGTGTTTAAATTTCATCCCATGATTCATTACCTAATACTCCAATCTATCCGTATCCTTCTTCAAGGCCTCTTGTCCTTCAAGACAGTCAACGACACCTCCCAGTTCAGTATCATCAGCAAACTTGCTAAGGGTGCATTCAACTCCTGCATCCAGATCATTGATAAATGTATTGAACGGAACTGTCTCCAGGACTGAGGCCTCAGGAACACTGCTGGTGACTGGTCTCTATCCAGACATAGCCTCATTCTCTACAGCCCTTTCGGTTCTCCCCTTCAGTCAGTTAAAGCTTGAGTAAACAATATGCATCTTGCAATCTTTTTTTAAAAAGGTAAACTTTTTTATTTTTTTCTTTGCCAGATGAATATCTATAGCAAATGTGTGTTCTTCACACTCTGTCTCCTCAACTGATCTGAATTTCATTTCAGTCATGACAATTACATCATCCCCTCTCAGCCAAGTATCCTTGGAGTGTTAAGGAAGGAAATACAGTGATTAATGGGGTTGAACCCTCTCCTGTGGAACGCTGGAAAGAGAAAGATCATTGTTCTGGCTTAAAGCAGCTACTGAATGTGGAATCACTAAGCTGCAAAGTATGCAGCAAAGTATGTTCGGAGATGTTCCCATTTGCCTTTGCAGAAATCAAGAGATACATAGCCACATGGTGAACTGGTTAATGCTCCTGAACAGTTTTTGGAGAGTTTAAAAGATAGAATATTCCCATCTTCCACCTTAGAAATAGTCATGGGGATGGATGCTGCAGTCCCGAGAAGCAGGTTGGATTAAGATGGAAGATATTCCTTCCAACTTACATCCATACGTGGCTTTATGGGTGTTCAAACACTGATCAGAATTAAGCATTACCTGAATGCTGATATTCTTGATACTCTCTTATATATAGTCTCTCCTTAGCAACTGATGGAAGGAGGGGAAAGTCGTGATTTCATTGAAGTGCTGTACCATCTGTCAGCTCTACTCATTTTTTCTTCAAACTTATTTTGAGTTAGCTTCTTTTCTCCTTCTGACATTCACTATTCCCAGGCTTGGCTATAGTTGGATGATTGTTATGTTCAGTTACAGATTATGAGGTAGGTATAACTGTTCACTTTAGAAATCTGAGGTATCTCATCAAGTGACATCCCATTGACGCAAATATTGACAACTAGTTTTCCACAAGGGATGTGAAGCAAGGAAGATAACCAGCATGACCCTCTCAGATATTTCTGCAGGCAGTGCAGATCGTTTTCATCTTTAGCATGACCCCACTGATCCCAGATAGCTTCTGGAGAAAAGCAGCCAGATCTTGAGTTCATTTATGCTGGGAGCTGATGATAAACCTTGCAGACTTTTACTGGAGATTAAGAGGATCATATTGCACAATGGCTATAAAACATGCTAAGAAAAGTTTGTATTCCTGTGAAAGCTGTGAATTACTGAATCTGGCATTTTCATATTTTTCTTGCACTTAAAAAAATACAGTGATTATACAATGCAATATATATTCTTCTCTTATATTTAAATGTGATCATTGAGTAACATCTGGATAATGTTTGGGAAGAAATTATGCAGCTTTTAAAATCCTGTACTTGTTTTATTAATTTTAGCTTTGTGCAGACTCTTTTTTGGGCTTTTAAATTTTCTTCTTGCTGTCAGTAGGACTTTATTTTAAGTGTTTAATTTTTTGGTCTTCCCCTTTGCAGTCTCTCCAACTGAGCACTAATGCTGGAGAGGTTAAAATCACAAAGAAGGCACATACTCATACAATCAGGATGCTAAATGCAGCTGAGCAAAGCAAAGCAGAGTGCAGATGCAAGACAGAAATAAAATATGGATCAAACCGAGAACGGAAAGAATAAAGAAGTCACTATGGCAGACAGTGAGAAACTAAACAAACACATTCAAAACACAGCCCACGAGGGGAGCAAACACGCACCAAGTATAATGAGGAAGGAAAAGTCAGGCTTGGGCCATCCCCACTCATTGGCAGCACATGAAGAGAGTCAGCAAATGCAAGTTGTATGGGTTTCTCTACAAACAAAGGCTTGATTTTCAGAAATGGAATTTTCTTCTTCCCGTGAAGCAGCAGATCGCTTTGTAAAAGTCCATCTCTCTAAAAAGTCAAGACGAATACCAGAATGTGGTTTAGTGTTTTGTCTTCTGGGGAAATGTTTATCCACGCTAACTGGAGGTAATTGGAAAGGAATTGCTTTAAATTATCTGTGGAACTTTGAAATATATCTTTTTTATTGTGTCATGTTCTGGCAGTCAAGCAAAAGTAAGTTAATGTTGGCAGTTCAGGAGGAAAGCTGGAACAGGAAACATCGGGAACAGCTAATGCAGTGAATAGCTACTCACAGCATAATTTCTAATACGTGGATGCTACACATGCACCTGGAGCAAGATTTGCACATGTAGGCCCATGTGCATGTGCGTGCACACCTCTGCCACGCAGACGCTGAGGAGAGAGGCAGAAAGACTGAAGAAGCAAAACAGCCAAGTGCTCTGAGCCCATGTTCACATATGTTAGACCTCTGTCCCAAGCCCACCCACAATGAGCCCTTTTTGTTCACTTTGCTAGTCTTGAAAAATGTGACAAAGAGCTCTGGCATGTGGGAAAAAGCTAGTGGTTTGCTAAAGCTCTTAGGAGTTGGTCTGCTTTTTTAATCCTTTGTTAAATGTGCTTGCAGCCCAGACTACATGCTTTTTTATGTTTTGCAAATTGAAATAAAAATAAATAGCTAAAAGGAGCTTGCTGGCAAATTTATTTTATCTATGTGTTGTTATAATTCTGCTAGCAAACACAGAGTTTCTCAGAGGAGGACAGCCAGGGCTCAGGGCTTAAAAGAAGAAAAAGCAGAAATAAGGGAGCAGGAAGCTACATCCTTTGCCACCAGACCAACATCTATCACAAAAATTGTCATCCAGAGGCAGTGGTGACATATTATGAGCTCAGGAGGATGTCATACATCACATAGATGGAACTAACAAAATTTAAAAAGATGTGTCATTTTAAAGGGTAACGAATAAAGATAAATGTGCCTTGTTCCACGGTCCAGAAATGAGCGGATATTCAGAACGGGGAACTGAATAAACCTATCATTTCACATCACTTTCAATTCTTCTATCAGAATTTTCACAGCCAGAATAACTTAATGGGAAAGTGGCACAGGTCACCGAGCTGAGTGTCAGATGGTGAGGTAAAATCCTCTGTGGCTGTAACATTATCAAGTGTATCAGAGGCTTGTGCTTCCCTGAAGCCAGCGCTATCTGTAGACAGCTCTCAGAGCATTTGCACTGGGGGAAGTGCTGATGCAAACGAGGCAAAGCTAAATGAAGTTCAAGCAAAGACCTGTTGCCAGAGGGTGGAAACAGACGCCTCAGTTTGACAACATAAAGTCTGCAAGGCCTCAAACAGAAATGGGCAATTACTGCCTTATGTTCAAGCTCTAATCTTAAATTATAGGATAGTTTCCTAATGAGGGGGAACATTGCTGGACACAGCTGTGGTGGATGGAAGGGAACACTGCTATAATTACAGATCCTTGCACATCGGTGACAGAAGTTCCCAAACTCCAAGGGGAAACACCTCCATAATGTTTGTTTTTGCAGAAGCAAGTAACATTTTCAATTTGCAGTGGAATGGAAACATTTGAGTATGTAAGCCTTTAAACCAGATTGCAGCCCTACATGGTGCATATTAGGAGCTGGACCACATTGTCAGAGGTGAGTTAGTGCGCTGGGATCTTGACTCAGACTGGAGTATGATAATGGTGGTCAACTAGAGAAATGCAAGATATGGCAGTAGCAATGGACAGAGAGAAAAATCAAAAAAATTTGGTAAAATCAAAACAAACTTGTTCTCTTCTTTCAAGATGACTGCTTGCAAGGGTGTTGAATGTTTTATACACTTTCTTATAACACAGAGCATGTTAATGGAAAGACTGAGAAAATTATTCTTGATTTAATGCATTTTTTTTTTTGCCTTTGTGAGCTATATAGAGACAGTGGTTTACAACATGTGGTCTGCAAACTCCCAGGGTTCCACGGATGACTTCCAAGGGCTTCAGCAGAGGTAACTAAAGAACAAGCTGTTGTCTAGTCCCTATCCAAGGATCTGCCTCTCTCTAGCAAAGTTTAGAGGGGTCTACAGGCGAAGAAAACTCAAAACCACTGCATTTACACTATTACTATTACATGAAAAGAAATGGATGATACTTTCAATTAGTACTTTCATGGATGACTCAGCTCCTACTGGCATGACACGTAATTATATTTTCAGAGTATCTTTGCTTCAGCCAGTACACAGAACAAGACCTGGTTATTTAATGAGCAGCTGTTCAATGATTTGTATTCTCCTGGTTATTTAATGGGGCTTCAGACTTTACTGTGATGTATTATTTTGCTCTGAAGGAAGAATTGTTTGTTCGCAATGGTACTTATTTATTGGCATTTAACATTATAAAATCTGAGTATTTCACAATTTTTAAAAAAAAAAAAAACCTCTGAGGTGGTGGATAAAAAGTGGGGAGAATTATAAACTAATTTAACACGTGACATACTAAAACCTGAACCTTTTAAGCACTTGATGTTTGGGGGGTTTTTTGTATACACAAAAAACATAGCCCCCATTGACTTTAGTTACAGCTCTGAACACAGCACTTTCTCATGTCAGGAATCACACTGATCACCAGGGAAATTAGGAGCTTCCGGGTAAACATATACAAAGTTTGCCTGGTATGCAAGGAGTTCTGGAGCAGTGGGACAGAGTCCAAGGCAGCATTTAAACCCTGGGGGCCGTTTATCCACACCATATCTTCTCCTTGCCCTCAGCATTAAGTCCTGTACCTCTGATTTATCCAGTCCTCACCTCCACTCAAGTAAACTTCCCACTCAATCATTATCTTCTTGCACAGCAAATCCTAGGCCCTAGCAAATCTAAGATAAATCCACAGACATCAGCCCTAGGTACAGCACTGTTACCTCTCCCCTTGTCTCAGCATCACTGTCCCCACTGCCGTTCTCACTTTCTCCCATGCCATCTCAGCTAGATTTGGTCCCAAATTCTCCTTGTGGGTACTGCCCAGGTCCCCCAGCTCTGATGCTTTATACCAGCTTCTGCCTTGCAGTTTACTTTATCACCAGTGTTCTCCTACTATCTCTGATGCTGCTTTAAACCTTTTGTCCCTCCTCTTGCCACCTCCAGGACCAATTTCCACTGTTCTGAGGCTCCTGTTTTCCAGCAGCTTCCCCTTCCCTCCGTAGTGCCAGGCTCGGGTTGCTGGTTGGAAACCAGGCTGTGCCTCTCTCTCAGTTCAGATCTCAACATTAAACATGACCTGCCACAGAGCCACAGAGCCGTGTAAAATCTGTATGGGGGGAAAAGGTTATTTTAAATTTGGACTGGAGTGTGCTCAAGACAGACAAATCATCAGGGAGTTTAGCTGCTAAAACTGTGAATGCTTCTGTTGAACATTTGTGAACGACAAACATTCAAGGGCCTCCCTCTGCCTGAGTGATCTGTGGCTGGATTTGCTGAAGAGAGAGCCCTTTCAGCAAGACCACTTCTCCCTCCTCCACCCAGCCCTCCTGACTGCAAAGGCCAAATCTTCACTCCAAACTCCTTTGACCTGAACAAGATAGACATTTCACTTTCATCCTGTATCCGAAAAGTACAGCCATGCATATGTAGGTGTACGTAGTAGAGCCAGACAGCTCTGAACAGCTCAATTCTAGGAGCTGAATTCAGAAGTTATAACTGGCTCTAAATAAGGCTTTGTGAGGTGTGCAGACAACTTTAATAATACCTGGAGTCACCAGCCTCACCTACAATAACTGATTTCATTTGAAGAAATCTATCAAAAAACTGTTTTGGTACAACCTACAGTAAACAGGCTTTTGTTTTATCCTTGTCCTCCCCATGTTAATTGTGACAGATACAGCCTGACATCATTGTAATCTGGGAAACAGATAGTTAGGAGAGGAGTTGCAGCCACACCAGCACCTAGCTTTCATCTGACTTCTTTTTGCTCTTTGATCTCTTAGCTGGCTAATTAAGAAGCTTGAATCAGCACCCTGCCAAAATATGTTGTGCCTTAGTCCATACCTGTGGTACTCATGTTTGGTAAAAAAGGTATTGCTTATGAGTCTTTTCAGCTCTGTTCATTTAGGTGACTGTATAAATGTGTACTGTGTTCTACTGTGGACCCTCCTCTTTCTTCATTTCCTATTTTAAGATGGATTGAGGGGGAAAAAAATATAAGCCTTGACATCACATTTTGCAAAGGAAGCAAATGTGCTCCTCCCTCAGTCTAAATGAATGGCCTTTTAAGGTGACTGCTGAATTAAATTCCTGTATGATGAAATCAACAGGAATGAGAAAGTTCTTATTTCCGAAAAAGAAAAAAGCTGCAGGGAAAGAAAAAAAAAAAAAAAAGAAAACCAACAAGGACCTACAGTTTGTGATTGCAGGACTGAGAGCTGAACAGGAGCTGTTTACACTGCCTCCATAAGGATACTGTACTCAGCTTTGGTAGTAAGGTAGCTTCACGGGCTGAAGGGCAATGGGGATATACATATTCTGAGCCTATTAAGCTTCCCTTCATGTAAGACGTGCATTTCATTGAAGTCCTGAAATACCTCACTAAGAAGAAAGGTGATCGAAACCCCAAGCACATCTTTCTGTTTATCATACATTACATATTTCTGACATACTTTGAGCAGTACTGTGTGCAGCCAACATCATTCTTTATATATATATGCCTGTATATATACACAGCTAAAACCTAGTCTCCGTAAAGACCTAAAATACCCTTAAAACAGAGTAAAAATAATCTCATTAGGGGAATGGGACACATCTGGACACTCTTAGGACAGAAGCTCTACCCAAGCACAGCCTGTCACTTTAGCCTTACAGGGGGAAATCACAGTGAACCCAACCACCATGAAATACAAAAATTAATCAGTATCCCTGCAACCTTGAAAAAAAAGAGACAGAGACCTCCACGAAAGCCATAAATTCCCTAGAGCTCAGGAGGTCACTAATGGTTGATTAACACTACTGAAGCACTTTTCTATAAATTTTTCATAGGGATATCACAGAAAGACAAGAACATTATGAACATGAAATCTGCCTCCAGTTTTTTCCCTTTCCTTATACCTGCTGCCCCAGTGTAACTCCAAAACCTGGGTCTGTGCCAGAAGTTCCTCCATGTCTTCCATTGTTGGGACTTCTCATGTGGCTGGATTGTTGATAGGAATATGAGAAGTAGGGCAGGACAGGTCTTGTTAGGTGTTGGTATTTTTATTATTATTCCATTAGCCAGACTTGCTTTAAGTAAGGTTAGACCAGACAATGATAATCCACTGATGTCTTATCTTAATTGTTCTCCGTGTTGCTACAGGCGATGGTGCTACTCCAGAGATAACTGAATATCAGGGGAGGGTGGCTCTTTTAGAAAAGCCCAGATCTGCAGGAAGGAAGGGAATGTGACACCTTGGTACGGATTTAGTTTTAAGAGAAATGAAGCAGAAAGCAGTGATTTTCCTTTTTTGAATATAATTTGTCCTCCTATTACAGATTTACAGGTGGTAAATTAGTTACTTGGACAGTTCAAATAGGGAAAGGAGAAGGAGCTGAATGATGGCTCGAAGACCTTCCAGAGGCTAGTCACTTGTATCACAACAGGCAGGGGAACACTGCAGTCGAAGCTACTTTCTGTGTCATAATCTGGAGCTAACCCTGAACTGGATGTCTCAGCAGGGGATGTGACAGCATTACACTCTTTCAGCTTCTCCTGTCTTCTTTGCTCTCTGTCTGCTAAAATAGTGAATTCTGAGTTTTGGGCCCTACGTATATCTTTTCCATAGCAACCACAACACTTCCCTCAGATTTGCTAAAATGCAAGTCTTTAATTTAGATCAAGGAAGATAGCTCTTCCCCCAATTCTCTAATTCTGAGCTTGACTGAAATCTAAAAGTAAGCATCTTTGTCAGCATCAAGGCTTCCTGATGGCCCTTCCTATCTTAAAGCCTCCAGACACTGGCTTAGTAACCCATAACCTTTGCTAATAATCAGTGGGAAAGCGCGGAAGAAAAATTGCTGAGTGATGACTCACTCTACTGCAGTTTGGTTGCTTTATCATTTTCTAGTGCTGCTGATGGGAAGATATTTTCTATTGTGAGAGGCTTGTTTTCCTGCTCCATAGGAACAATGATCCATAAGGATTTCCTGAGGAGTGACTTCTCCTCAGAATAAGATTTCTTGTCTCTTATCCCCTGGAAGACTAATTAAATTACCCATCACCCAGTTACTTATTACCTTCCTGTTCCCTCTTGCCTTTTCAGTACCTGCTTTATTGCAGAGGACTCCTCAAGTGACACAGGCACTGGGAAACAGGGTGTGACTAATGGAAAACCTTTATAAATCGACAGTGGAGGAGGAAGCCCATAGGACCTGCTAGAGAAATCAGGGGACCCATGTGAAGATAGAGTGGAGGACTGCACATGGAAGGGAGCAACGCTGTGGATTCAGTCCTGGCTCTGCTGGCCTTTGGTGTGAACTCCAGCTTGGAACAGCTGACCCTGACAAGGGTCATGGCAGAGGACTTCTTTTTTCTCTGATCAGAAAGAGTGCTTGGGGTTTCTTAAAAAAGCAAAGGCTTGACAGCAGTCAAGGTTTATCTCTTTGGGCAGAAGGCCCAAAGCCACTACATTCTTTTCCTTTTATTTACAGCCTTGGGTGAGTACTCCTCTCCTCTGATGGTCGCAGATTGTAATGTTTCATTGCAAGCACAGCTGGCTGTTTTGGGTGGTTTACACGCAGAGCTGCACCTGCTAGATTGGATGCTAAGAAAGGGGATGTGTTCTGAGGGATACAAAGAGATTGTCTGATCTGTGATGGATTGCGTGGCCCGAAGACCATCCTGTGTGACCTCCTGATGGTGAATATTGGTAAATACATATGTGTGTGTGTCTTTAGGTTGGTGGGGTAGAAAAGATGTCAGTCACACTGCATAGCTAGCTATTGTCTCTTTTTCTGCTCCCAGGAGGCCGGGAGAAGCAGCTGTACTGTAGAGATGCCAACCATCAGGAAAATACAGCAATTGTTTTATGAGTTTAATGCTATTTGTCTTCTACTTTATTTAACAGAGACACATGTAATTCTTAGTGAAAGCCAATTTGCTGAGGAGAAAAGTCTTAAACATTTGCTAATGTGTTTTTCTCATTAAATAGAATTGTTAATGTTTTAGAAACTTTAAGATTATAAGCAAAACAAAACAAAACACAAACAAGGGAGGGTGGGGTGTGAAGTACCTCCTCAGCTCATGCTGAGAGAAGACAGCAGCAAGTAATGGAAAGTAGGTCAGCCAGGTCTCATCTTCTTTTTCTAATTACTTGTCCCAGCCAGAATGGGGTCCCCATTGCCCTGGGAACGTCTGGTCCCTTGCCCCAAAGGCTCACATGCTGAAGGGTGAATGGTCACTCTGTGTAACTGCATCTGAAGGAGTTCAATCATGATCTCGACTCAAATGCAAGGAAGCTGCTGGCTTGGCATTTGCCAGCACAGGTACTGCAATCTCCTTCGTGTTTACATACAGATATCCTAATGGCTGGGACCCCACGGCAAGTGCTGCCAATCTCTGTCGCAAGTGGAATTAATTGCAGGATAGAGGCCCACTGTGGAGCAGATAAGAGGGACCTAGAAAAATGACGGAGGCCAGACAGCGTTAGATAAATGGTGGTGAGAAAGCCTGCATTAATAGCAGCAATGCAGCTGTGTTTTCCTGAAAAGAAAGCAAGAAATTCCCTAGTGTGGACATACTTTTTGTTGGCCAAAATGCATTCTGAATTCCTCAATAGTAAGGCAGGAAGTGGTAAAATCCATCAGACTAAATGAACAATCTGTTATTTTTTCCAATATCAAAAATACATTTTAGGTCATAACTATTACAGAAAAAACATTTTATGGCCAATAAGATTTTTTTTTTTCTGCCATACTAAATTTTTCAGTGATGTACAGCAAATGGAATTTCTGTACACTAAAATGTATTTTAGGAGCTTTGTTTCAGTCCAGATCAGTACTTTACGTTGTAGGTGCATTATTCAAAAGTACTCACTGCTCTTTCAAATATTTGGGCAAATAGAAATTGTGTTTTAGTCATCTCCCAGTCAAGTAGTCAGAGAGAAAAGCAAAATTATGATAGGCATGAGTTTTGTGCCTTGTGTAAACAGCTGGAGTTAGGTAATTTCTGATTTAATTTTGTGACTTTGTGTGATTTTGTTTAGTTTACTCCATGACTGCAGTCGGTGTTGACTCTGTACCACACCAGGTCTAAAGCTTTGTACCTAGCTTGCCTCTGTTGGCCATTCTGAGAACCTCCTACCAAGATTTCCTGTTGACTCCAATTTAAAGGAGCTCTGTCTTTTCTCCGGTGAGTGGAAGTTACTAAGACCCACGGGTGCTGCTGCCTGAGTTCAGTTAGAAGAGTAAACCTGCAATTCCTTCCAGCTTCTTTGCTTGTAGATAGAGAGGAAGGAGGATGCTAACTTAATAACTTCTCCCCATTGTGCCCCAGAGGTTAGGCACCTTGCCATATACAGATGTTATCAAAAATGGAATCATTTTATAAATAAACTGTGAATTAGCAACAGTCTGGATAAATGTATGCTTTGGTTCAAGACTGATGTATTCCATTCTTTGAGAACGTCCTTTAAATAAACTGAATGTTTTCATTTTGTACTTTGTTATGATTTATCACATTGTGGTTTATTTAAGTCTTTCAATGCTCTCTCTTCCATTTGCTGAACTTTAGATATAGAATTAAAACACGCTTGACTGCACAGTCTTCCTTCATATTTGAAGAAGCCATGTAGCTATCACAATGGATTAAGACATCCTCCATTAAAACCCTGTCACTTTTGCAACTGCATTTATGCAATAAGACAACAGTAGCTAATGGGTCTATCTAAGACATTGAGTTGAATGGACAATTTCTTCATAGCTGTGGTAATTATGAATACTCTAAAAAAGGCTGCTTTGCCAGTTGTAGCCCAAGAAAACTGAATACTGTTCTCTTGTAGAAAATGCTCTGCAAGTATTCAGCCATCTTATTCCATCACATGCCATTACAAAAAAAAAAAGCGTGAGTTGTTTATTCATTGGAAGTTTATGCACATACACTACATCTTTTGAAAGTCCATAAATACTGCTTTAGCCTGCTTTCTGTTGAAGGCACAGGCTCAAGCTAAGAACCTTTATAAAGGATGACTTCTCCATTTATCTACTATGGGCAGCCCATAGCACTAATAGATGCATAATCATAAAACTCAGTGATCTCCAGCTCTCTCATATAGGATTCCAACAGCCACCTTTGCTCTCTGGACTCAAGGCATAACAGAGTCATGGGGAGATCCACCCATCTGCAGGAAAGGGTTTCTTTTGGGGGACATCCCCCAAAACATCAGGACCAAACTCTCAAGTCTGTCCAAACCAACTTTTTCAAGAAGTAGGGTTTTCCAGGAAAGAATGTTAATGATATTGAGGTATCTTCACAATAAAACTCGTTCTGGTGTTACCAAACATATCAACTTCCATTTGGTATTTAGTTATGCCTTAAACCATTTATTTACTGTCTAGTAATGATTCATGTAACTATATAGTGCTGGCAAGTGAATTCCATTACCATGGGGATATTTGCAGACATTTTAAATAGTTGAGATAAATACAATAAACTAGAAAAACACCAAGAAATAAATTGATAAAAAAATGGGAGATCACTGGCTTACAAACCGGAATTCAATACACTGAATTTTTGGACCAGCTAGCCAACACAACAGTAACTCCATGAGCTGCTTAACAATGCGCTACAGGTGGAACAATACTACAATTCTTTTTGCAATTATCTAGTCAAAACACTTTTTAAAGAAGGGTAATATTGGCAAGTATTTGCTTCCTACACAGCTGAACCCTCTTTTGATAACATTCAGTTCTCCAGCTAGGTGTTCAAGGAAATAAAGAACACCCAGCAACTAGCATGTAAGTGTCATGTCCAATAGACTATTTCTATCACAGTGTCTTTGGTGAAGATGAGTAATATCTGAAAACAGGCATAGGCATTAGAAATGCTAGTATATTCATAAAACAGAAAGTCATGCAATTAGACATTCCAGGTATATCTATCTATACATATATATATATTTATATACACACACATATATATGAAGTGATTTCATTTAGTATATTATAAACCAGAGGTGTTCCCATGCACTCCACAGAGCACAAGATTAACTATCAAAAACTGCTATCAGGGTATAACCAAACAGTATATGCTTCCCATATATTTGCCCACAGTTTTTAACCATGTCTTTTTACACAACGTTAGGCATTCCACTGGACTGTTAGGGGGAAAAAAAAGTGTTGGCAAGGAGTTTAGAAACGCCCTGTGTAGAAAGACTCCATGCTGCCAGTTAATCCAAGAAGGATTCTTAATGACTTCATGATCCAGAAGTTGTTTCAAAAAACATATCTATGATACTATGAAAATAACTCCAACCTTAATTTTGCCACACTAATGCAGATTATGTATTTTGCATTAAAATGTATACACTGTAAGGAGTGTGCCTGAAGTTTGACTCTGTAACAAGCACATAATTTCTTCAAAAACTCTTCAATACTTTACCTTTCCGTTATTACAACAATACAAGAACTTTCCTTGTCTAGAAGACCCAGGGTATGTCTTAGGTTATGCTAATGGATCTACTTTGAAACAAGCCCTTGAAATATTCTTGGCTTATATAGTGGATTCATCATCAAAAAGACCATTATCTTCCATTATGAATCCCAAATGTCTACCTAACTGATTCTTTCAGAACTGTGCTCTATTTCTAGTATCGCTTGGTCATCATAGCAAAATCAGTAAGTACTTTACTCCTTATGTAAAATAGAAGTTCAAAATGATGTAATTCGGAATACAAATACAAAGAAGTAATCTGAATTAATTTTCATAATTTTCCTTGTTCTACATTTCCAGTTTCAATTTTTTTTCCGCATTACGCACCAATAATTTAACTAACTGGATTGAACTATAATGTATTTTGAGTATTTCTATACTGTTACATTCATATTTTAGCTCTTTGTGGTTTTCTTACAAAACATATTTTTGAGATTTTTTTTCTGTTAACAGAGAGATTTGTCTGTTCTAGCAAGGGCTAGGGTTCAGCAACTGGCTTTAGGCTTGAACCTAAAAGTCAAATGCACAATCTGAAATTGAAAAGTGTGATTGAGAATCCAAAGCTACTTTCAGGAGGCATAGGGTTGGTGATCTGGTGCCGAGGCACCACTAATTTTGTTCATACAGAGTAGCTACTCAGAAAAAAACCTGGAACGATGGTCTAACTTCTTTGGACAAATTACATGTGTTTGCGTGGTAGACTAGACGGGAGTGGTGGTACAAGTCCTTCTCTCTGTGAAATCCTTTGCTCCTAATGGTTGTGAAAAGCAATTCATTTAAGTGCCAGGTGCAGCCTCAAAGTGTGGATCTGGGAGCCAAGTCACATGCCGGTCAGAAGGGTAAGTGCAGTGCTGGTCTCGGGACCTGCCTACCCAGAGGGAGCAGGGTCCAGGCTGGTCCGACTTGCAACACAAAGGGAGGGACTTGTTGCTTTGGAATGAACTTGGAGAGGACTCCAGACTGTAGGTATCCCAGGAACCATATCAGAAGCATTTCTACCGAAGGCTTTGATGTGGCATGCTGCTACCTCAAGTCTAATGTCAAGTACTACTATTTGCAAGGACAAAGCCCTGTTCAGTGTTCCTAGGGTGATGGAGATGTCCTTTAACTGAAAGAGGACAAATGGAAAATACAAAGCCAGAGTGCTGGGACCACAGTGGCACAGGGTATACAGTACTTCTTTGCCATCAGAACCTGTCATTGACTTTACTTTTCATAAAAAGAATGTGCTGATATGAGTGAAGAGAATAAAGAGCTGATTGCTGTACATACAGAATTGATGTTTCCATTCATTCTGTAATATTTTACTATTATTTATTTTGTAATATTTGATTTATTCTGTAATATTTCACATATGGAATTATCCTCCCCACATACCAAGTCTATCATTTATGCAGGAAATTAATTTTAAGCTCATTAATTCATTTTAAAAAAAACTATTTTTCTTTTGGAAAGCATGGCTCCTTTCCTGAATTAAAAAAAGAAAAAAAAAGAAGAAAAAAAAAGTAATCAAATGTCATATTGCATTACATGTCTAAGTATTTTTTTCCCCCTAATCCAATACGCAAAGTATGACAGCAATACCTTATTCTGCACTAGGAAGCACTTGCTAACATAAATAGGCAGTAAGCCCAGCTCCCCAAAGGCCTTGCTGTTGCAGCAGTGGCCGTGTGAGCAGACCCTTCGTGCCTGTCAAGCTCTGCTCAGACACAACCACTCATCAGTGTGCGCTCATCTGCAGCACTGGTTATTAATGATTACGCATCTGGGAATATGGAAAGCCTCTTAAGGATTTGCTGAGACCTGCCCAACCCCAGTGGGGTTTACTTATTAACAAATAAACAAACGGAGAACTGGAATTACAGGACGCGTGCCACACACTATCGCCTTGCTCCTGGCCGTCCGAACAGTCGCCGCTACTGCCTGCAAGCGGAGGGGTGGAAGGGCGAGAGGGACCTTTGCTTAAGGCTCCGACTCCCCGGTGCAGGAAATACATTTTTCGATCTATGAGCTCACCGTCTTGCAACTGTGACTGTTGTACAAACAACGTTATTAGATAGTGCATTTTTCAAACAGTTTAACACTACTGGAAGCCTACGGTGTTTCCCGAGCCGCGAGTCTCACACGGGATGAAGGAAGCTGCCATAAAGGTGTATCTTACCTCACTTAAGGAAGTAATCGTTATTGGTGTGAGTGCATGGCTAAGGGTTAGGATGCCTTCCCGCTTCTACTGATCTATATTCCCTGCTACACGACTATAACTGCACAAAGCCACCATTTTCTACCTTAAACAATAAGTGCATGTGTGTGCCTCTCACAAGGATCACATCATTGGGTCGTAATCTATCAAAGCCTCTTTCTTTAGATAATTGAAGTAATGGATGTATACCAGGACGATACAGTAAACACACTACAAAACAAGAGATGCTGTATTTTTCCCGTAGCAATTGTTCAATAGAAGCCTGTGTTCATAAGTTTTACAGCGTTTTATAAGCATTTGCTGATGAATGCGTCTCTTTCTTATTGTTGCTGAGCCCTTTTGTTAAAGAGCAAATGGCAAAACTTAAAAGGGGGCCAAGAGGTGTACATTTTACATTGCTTCATTTGCATATCTGTAGAGTAATCTTGTAGGTGGCAGCCGAAGAAGACAGCCATGATGGCAGCAACAACAATAGTTAGGATAGAACTGTAGCATCATAGCATCATAGAATCATAGAATGGCCTGGGTTGGAAGGTACCTTTAAAGATCATCTAGTTCCAGCACCCTTGCTGTGGGCAGGGACACTTTCCACTAGACCAGGTTGGTCAGAGCTCCATCAAACCTGGTTTTCAACACTTCCAGGGATGAGGCATCCACAACTTCTCTGGGAAATCTGTTCCTGTGCCTCAGCACCCTCACAGTAAAAATTTTTTTCCCTAATATCTAATCTAAACCTACCATCTTTCAGTTGAAGCCATTCCCCCTTGTCCTGTAACATGCTCTTGTAAAAAGTCCTTCTCCATCCTCCTTGTAGGTTCCCTTCAGGTCCTGGAAAGCTGCAATTAGGTCACTCCTAAGCCTTCTCTTTTTCAAGCTGAACAAACCCAATTCTCTTAGCTTTTCCTCCTAGGAGAGGTGTTCCATCCTTCTAGTTGGTTAGCGTGCTGCTTGTGAGTTGGCAAGGGTTTTCTGTTCCATGACAGCCCTCATCTGAATACAGAAAAGCACCACAAATACAGGCCTGACTCTGGAAACCTTTATGCAAACAAGTAGCCCTACTGTCTTGGTATGTCTCCAAATAGGAAAAGGTTGATGCACAAGATATCAGGGCCCAATTAGATGTGACACTAGATGCCTCATACTGTTAGCATGCATATTACCATTGTGTTAGGCAATTTCTTGTGCTAGTGAACAAAGCAAAAAGGCAACATTTACAAAAAGATCATCCAATGTAAGGAGCAACAGATGCCAAGAGGCAACACAATACAACGACTAGAGACATTTCTGGTCAGCATGACAAGCAGCGGTCAAAGAGTGGTCAAGATGGTGGTAGACATTATTGCAAATCTGAGATTTAAGGTTGGGTTTGAAGGAGGATGCTGTGCTCATTATTCACTGTTGAGCATCCTCAGCCCCCTATCTTGCAAGAGCTGCACTGTTTACAGGAGCGAGAATTTAGGACTTCACCCAGTTGGTGTAATGAAACTGGTTGTTTCGGCAAGACATTGTTTGGTACGCAGAGATCTGCTACACTTGCGCAGCAGCTCGAAAGGACGCTGCATGCATCAGACTCACTGAGCCAGCATGATTCAGTCTGGAGATGTACCACGTGTCCTACAAAGCCAGGAGGTATCGGAGTCGCAATGCAGGAGCAAGTCAGCGGGCTACAAGCGCAATAATTCCATCACATCCCATGCTGGAGCTAATGATATGTGCAAATTCACCTAGTGAGTCATGTCTGCTTGCAGTAAAAGAAAATACAAAAACAAAATAGTATTCCTATGTCTCACTGGCAAGAAGAGACTGAAACTGGCTAGGCTGGTTGGGAACCAACCTGGCGGCAACCCTAGTTAGGAGATTTTCTAAATAAGGTGAGTGGGTTTTGTTTCTGTATCTGAAGACAAAAGGGACACAAATGGGGTTGAGTTATGGCAGGTAGAGTCCTACATTTAAGTTTGCAAAGCTTTTTATTAATTTCACAGAAAGCAGTTTCAAAATTGTATCTTCCATCTTTGAATCAAATATAATCTAAAGAGTCCTGAAATTTACTTTTTGAGTTCAGATTTTTCAAATTCAGTGACATACTTTGTAAAGTCTTTTGATTTTGAAGGAAGAACAGCAGATGGCTACAGCAATGGAAAAAGTTTGGATTTATTATATTTTATACACAGTACACAGAATTCTTCAAACCTCAGGGACCCATTTGCATTTGCTTTATTTCTCAAAATGAACACAATTTTGCAGAATCTTCCAAACCCTGTGAATTGCTGTATGAAAAGAGATACCTCCCCCCCCCCATACACTGCTATTCACAACACAGAAAAATGGGACATTAACCTCATATAAAACCCACTGGCTTGCCTCTTGCTTCCTCATTAAGCCTGTGCCAGTTTTGCAGTAGATTTCAAAGGTGCAAGCTCACTTTTATTTTTCCAATGATCAATCCACAAAGTAATGTTTTACTTACAAGGGAATTCCCCAAAAAGCATCACTCCCTTTTTGAAGATATCCCCATCACTTACATACTTTTCTCAACATTACATATCTGAAAACCAAGATAAATGTTTTTGAGCAATATGAAGCCCCTACTACAAAAGAGAAAACAAGTATTATTCATGTTGTTTGTTTTCCCACAACGTATTTTTATGGGAGAGCTGTGGGGATCATATTGTACTCAGTGAACAACTTCTGTGGTGTAAAATGTCTCCTTTTGGTATTCAAATAACCACGAAAGCTATGTAGCTATATCCCATTGCCATGGACATTAGCACCTAAACCAACCAGAGTGAAAAAAAAAAGGTTATTTCTTACCTCATCCATTGTGAAAGACACAGATTTATGAGATAACATTTGGCAGTCCTGTGACCAACGATAACAAAAATCTCTTTCCCTTGGGCACCCAAGAACCACAGTGTATTGTAACAGTTCCAGTTCTTAAACAGTGCTGAACCGCATTGTGCAGGACTGCATACCTTTCTAAAAAGTTTATGCATTTTCCTTGTTGTCATAAAAAGTATTTATCAAATGCACCAAAAAAAAAATAAAATTGGACATTAGATAGGAAACAATTGGATGGATGGAAATCTGCGAGAAACAAAGGAAAACTTAGCATCTTCATTGTTGCTCCTCTCAGCCTGGCTACGACTCTACCTACAGAAATGTTGCGTTATTGAAAATTGCCCTTTTGCTGCTGAGATAAAAACTGCTATTTTCGTCCTCCTAGAACCAGGGCACGCTGTTAGGATGTACTCTTAATAATGTCGGCAACAAATTATATAACAAACAATAAATTAATGTATTT
The DNA here is from genome assembly GCA_036023395.1 of Myiotriccus ornatus. NCBI lineage: Eukaryota > Metazoa > Chordata > Aves > Passeriformes > Tyrannidae > Myiotriccus > Myiotriccus ornatus. The sequence continues at coordinate 46,671,062 of JAYRBT010000082.1, forward strand.
TTATCTTTTTGCCAAGTATCCTTCCTTATTAGAGAAATGCACTGTGCCTCGTGTGAAAGAAAAGGCAAGGAAAGGACCATACTCGAAAATCCCTAACACAAAAGAAAGTGTGTTAAGTTTCAAATCACACATCATAAATACAGATCTCCAGTATTTCAGTTTGGGCATAAAATATCCCGGAGTTTAAAGGCTCCAAAGGTACCTGTCCCAAATATAAAAAGGAAATACAGCACCGAGAGCTGTATTGGAAAAGGCCAAAAGGCATTTTACTGCCTCTTTTGGAGTCCATGTTTTCCAGTGTCATTTCTTTACTGCAGCGGGCGTTTATCCCGGCTTGTGGCAGCTTTTCAGAGGAGCCAGTTCAGGGTCTCAGGGACGTGCTGGACCAGCCCAGGCGCTGGGGCTCGTCAGTGAGACTCCCAGGGCTCCGCGAACACCCCTCTGGCCTCCTGGAAGGATTTCATCCACTGCCTGCCAACAGCTCCGTTCAAGCGGTTATTTTAGTTTTATATTTTTTTTTTTTAAATTGAGTTCTCATTCATTGCGAGGGACTCGGGCACCCAGTGGTGACTTTACGAGGCGGAGCGCAGGGACGGGCGCCCGGCCGTGCCCCGCAGTGCCGCAGACCGAGCGCTCCTCGAGGAACAGGGCGGCTGAGGGGGAGGATGGGGGGGGGCAGCCTCGGATCCTCTCCCCATCCCCGCGCCCCCCTCTCCCGCCGGCCTCTCCCTACGCCAGCTGCGGGCGCGGGCAGCGCAGGGCGCCGCGGCGCTCCGCGGGCCCCGCCAGGCGCGCACGGAGCAGCGACGCTCCGGGACCGGCCGCGGCGCAAGGCGGGGGCGGCGGGACCGCCTCGCCCGGCGCGTCAAGCCCGGCCGACATCTTTGTCGCGGGCAGAGCCCGGGCCGGGCCGGGCCGCCGCGGGGCTTTCCCGCTCCCTCAGCGTGCGCCCGGTTCCAAAATGGCCTCCGAGCAGTGTCTTTTTCCTCCGACGCGGAGCGCGGGGAAATAAGAGCGAGGCCGACCCCGGGCTGGGAGGGGAGGGGCGGGGGAGGAGGCGCGGGCGCCGCGCCGGGCGGAGGGGCCGAGCCGGAAGCCGCGGCGTGCTCGGGGAGGCGGGCGGGGAGCGTGCGAGGAGCGGGGCGGAGGCGGCGAGGGAGAAGGAGGAGGAGCAGGCGGAGGCGGCGGCGGGAGCGGAGCCGCTAAGTCCGTCCGGCCGCGGGAGCGCGTAGGCGCCGTGTGCGGAAGGGCCGCGGCCCCTCGGCGGAATCGGCGTAGGGGGCGTTGGAGAATCGCCGGCGGGTTGGCCCGCGGGAGGCGCTCGGGGAGGAGGGGGCGGCCCGCTCGGTGCCGCCGCGGCTGAGGGAGGCAGGGCGGGAGGACGAGCAGACAGCCGGAGCCCAGCGTCAGCAGCGGCAGCCGCACCGCCGCCGGCCAGCGCCATGGGTGAGTCTCCAGCCCGGGGCCGAGGCGCGGCGGGGGGCCCGTGACAGCCCGAGCCCGCGGCCGTGGGGTCTCCGCGATGGGTGGGCTGAGAGGCGGCGTGGAGGGGGGGATACAGCGGGCACCGCCGAGCCTCCCATCCCGGCGGCCCCGCCGCGGGGCCCCCCGTCCCTCTGGCCGCCCCCCGCCTTCCTCATCTCCTCCGCCTCAGATGCGGCTCCAGCCCCCCTCCCCGCCGCCTCTCCCCCCCCACCCCAGCAGTCACTTCCTGCCTCGCCGAAATTGTATAATGCCTGCGCGGGGCTTGGGGAGCCGGGCGGCGAGAATGCCGGAGATATTTCTTCTCTCTCGCTTTTCTCCCCTTCCCCCCCTCTTCCCCCCCAATCCCCGTCCCTCCTCCCCTTTTTCTCCTTTTGCGCCCAAATTTGGGAGGGAGGAATTTGCTGCTGCAGGAATTAAAGCAGCCTTCAAATATGCGGGAGAGGAGCGGGTGGGACTGGGATCGCGGGAGGAGGGGGAGGAAGGAAGGGGGCGCCCGTGCGCGGGTGGGAGCGTGTGTGGCAGCGGGAGCCCGCCTGCCCGCATCGCTGCTGGGCTCTCCTGCTGCTTCTCCCTTGCCCCCCACCCTCCCCTTTCTTTTCTTTTTTTTTATTTTTTTTTTTTCCCCCCTTCCCCTAGGGCATTTTTTGGAGGGCTTTATGCCGCTCGGGTCTGGCTTTTATTGGCTGGTGGCCGCCCGCGCTGCCCCGCCGGCCCAGCCCCTGCCCTTGCAGCCCGGGGGGGTTGGGGGGCGCCTCGAACGGTCGTTTTCAAGGCAAAACAAAAAATAAAAATTACAGTTTTTTCTGGGAATTCTGTAGAAAGTGCCTTTTTGAGCGGTTTATGTGCTATCCCCTCGCTTAGCGTTATCGGTCTTGCAGAATAAATTGGAGGGGTGCTTAGTGTTCTAAGTGTTTCAGGAAGGTGACTGGGAAAAGGGGCCATTACGCACGATTTTTTTTTTTTTTTAACGGGCAACTTAAGGGAAAGCGGCTAAACTTATTTTAGCATGAAGTTGTTGGCTTCACGCTGAACGAGTTATGTGTAAATGTAATTCCGTGAAAGACAGCGTTCAGGAATCTTCTGCATGCAGTTTGTGTCGCCTCCTGCAGATGGAATATCGGTGAACAGAAGAGTGTCAGAACTACCCATTCACTGAATGTTTTTTCTTGGCCATTGGACTCTCCCTCTGACTGCCAGTGGCTTTCAGTGAAAGAAAGGCTTCCATATGCAGAAATACTTATGGTCTGTATTAATATTGGGACAAAAAATATGGGTTTGGTCCGTGTGACTATGCAGGCTCAGCTCCCATCAGAGTGAGAAAGGTCACTGCTGTATATCTCCGTTAAATAGTAGACGATACCTTCTTATGCTGGATTTTTTCTTGTAGCTGTAGCTTTTTGGTGCTAAATGATAACTTAATTTCTGACTAGAACTTTTACTGAGATACCAAACTAATATGATGGTGGAGTATTTCTCCTTTATAATTCTATCTCCTTATATTTTAAAATTTTTGCCTGCTGAAATGTTAGGAAAGAGGGGAAGATGTATTTTTGTGTAATGTTGAACATCTTTCACTTGATACCTGCTTAGTTTGTGGGATTACTCTCATCTTTGGCTGTTGAGTTGTGAACATAGAAGCAGTAATTGATCCTGGCTTTGGATGACTGCGTTCATTTTTTTTTTGAGCTGACTCGTGAATAACAAAAACCAATAAATAGAAATTTTACTTAGGAGAGCAGGTTTCAAGAAGCCATTGCATTAAAGGTCAATTACTGCCTTGGCTGTGTTGAAACCTGAATTGGAATGCAAGAGCATCACCTCTTCCGTGTTTGCTACTGTGTACTTAGTCACTTTGAAATTGGTGCGGATGTACCAAGAGCTGTGCTATCAGTCCATGCATTGACAGTAACTCGCAGCATTTCCTTCTGCTTACCCATAAGGACAAGCAGCTAGTCTCAGTTAAAACTGTGCCTCAAATGTCTACTCATTGCAACAAACGTGTGTTTCTGTATATATGGCTAAAAACTTCAGTGTTTATCTTATGCAGAAATAAAAGATCAGATTTGTCTGCTTTATAAGCTAAAATACAATAGATTTTGGGGTTTTTTTCTATGTCAGATGTCCAAACATGCTCACTAGAACTCTTCATTTTTTCTTTATCTGGCTTTTAGCTTAGTGGTACTTTCTGTCTTTCATGGGGCAGGCTCATGCTTCTTGTACTTTATTTTCTGAAGTTCTAGTAGCTCAATGATGCTGTGATGCTGTTTCTAATACTACCTTAAAATACCTTGAAATACCCATTAAGACAACAAATAGTTATAAAACACAGTGGCTGCAGATTCAAAACCTCATTTTAAACACAAAGTCAGTGAAGAAAAATTTGTCTCAGAGAAGGTGTAGAAAAGAGGTTTCTCCTCAGAACTGCAGTGTGACATACATTTTTAGCTTTAATGTATTGCCAGACTATTCACTTAACCTGTCTAGACCAGAGATGTGTATGTATGAGCGACGTTCTATTTTCTGTAAGTTGGTGCTCCAGCTCCTGAAATAAGCTAGTTAATTGCAAATGTGTTCTCTGTAATTAGAATGGCATTTAGTCACCATTTAAGTAGTTTAGTTAAGCCTCGTTTAAATTAGTAATTCAAATTTGGGGTAGTGTTAAACTGTAGGCGGTCACAAACTATTCCCTAGGAGGGTTTCAACGTCTTGAACTGATGTTTATGGAATAGATGTCTTGCAGAGGTGGGGATGGTGGCATCAGTGAGGTAAAGATGTTTCTCAACTGCTAGGGCCAGAGACTTGGTTCACAGAAACCGGTGACTTCCTGTTCACCTTGTCAGAGTGAGTTTCATGTATGTCAGAGATGAGTCAAACTGGACTTTCTTTGCAGCCCAGGTTTAATGGTTGCATACTGATAGCTCTGTAATGTCATCAGGTAGCTCTTTTCCATTTTGTGGGGGTTTTTAAGAGGAAAGAATCGAAACAGCCTTTACTTACATAACTTGTAGTTTTGCCTTCTGCTGTAGTTTAATGCAGCTGCCCTGTAAAACCAGGTATTTGCTGCACTGAGTTAACATGGCTGTGAAACGTAAGTCATAAGTTATGACAACCTTACTTCATATTAAAAATCAAAAAGCAGCCAGTAGGCTCATAAGAACTTCACAAGACAATATGTATCCACTTTCCTTTTGACAGAGTTTGAGCTAGAGCAGTGTAAAACACACGCCTGACTAAACCTCGTTCTGATGTACATCCTGGGCTTCCTTCCTGCAGAAGCCACTTAATCTTGTGCTTTTTGTGCATCGGTGCCTTTCCACCCTTCTAAATGTGCCTTACAGGAACCTGCCAGTCGCCTGCTGACTTCAGTGTTGGGCTGGTAGGGCCGCTACTCAGAGCTGTTCTTAAAGCCACTTAGGGGGAAGAGAATAGTTCTGTATCTTATTTTCAAACAGCTCTTTGTGTGCTGTTTTCATGCCAGATTTGTCATTTTAACACAGTGATAGTTCAGTATGCATTTGCAAATAATTTTGGAAGCAGTATTGCAGAACAATATCACTGTGGGTGTTGCATTCAGAAGCACTTAAGCAACTAAAATTTGATTGAATTATTTCTTAGTAGCACAGAAGATTTAGAATTTTTTTGTTTTGGTCAACATTGGAAATAACATCTGAAGATGGAACTTTTTTTATAGCTCTTCTTTTCCTCTCTTTACACTTAATAGTAGTGTGTTTTTTATTTGTTTATTTTAAAAATCTGAATAGTAAAGGTGTTGACATAAAACCAGAGGGAGGACTGATTAAAGTGTTAGGGAGATTTCTTCCTCCTTTGACCCACTGTAGCTTTAGAATGATCAGTATTCAGATACAGCATCAGGCTTTGGTGGGACACTTTAAAAATAGAGCTTTTTAAATGGAAAGATTGCATCCTACTCACAAAATATGTGAGACCTGAGGAAAGAAAATAATTTACTTTAGACTGGTCTTTTATTTGACCACAGAAACGATCTAAGGGTGACAGTGTTCTTAGAAGTGTGCTCTTAAAGGAGAGAATAACCCATGTGAAGCTTTTTTCAGTGCTGAGGGCTAAAGCATGACAGGAACAATGACCTGAAATAAAGAAATACAAACTAGGTGTGTAAGGTGTGCTCTTTAACAGTGTTGGTGAGTGTTGAGCTGCGAAGTAGTACTTTATCAAATTCCAATCAAAACAATCATATTATATGTAGAAATCAGTCTCTCATACAGTGATGTTATTACAAAGAGATCTTTCAGAAAGGCAGCTGAAGTAATTGACGGCAGAAATTCTGGAGTGACATTTGTCTGAGAAAGCATTGTAGGTCATTGCAGTTGATGCTGACAAAAATGTAAGATGGCATGAATGTAAGATCGCCACTGTGTTATGAGCAAGTAGATTATTAGAAGAATAATGCATGAAATATTACCTATTTTTATATTTTATACATTAAAAGAGCATTCATATAATGATTCATGTTGAACTTGTTAATAAAATGAAACTTGACCTAGTAAGGTGGTCAAAGTTGCCAAGAATGCATAAGTTAGCATTAACATAAAGTTTAAATCAAACCTTTTTTCATCTCATCTATGTATAATTTTTTCACAGTGTGCAGGAAATTTTAGTGTGCCCAGCAGTATGCTCTGCTTTCCTTTTTGTTCTTTCTTAAGAACCTTATCATGCAATTTCATAGCTTGCAGTGGTATAACTGGATGGCAGTTGAAAAATCCTATCTTGATTTTGTGTTTTTTTTTTTTTTTTACACACAGTATAGAAAACCCTCCAATGTTCCTATACTGGTGTGATTAGATGAGCTTGCTGATGTAATGGAAAGTTAACCTTATGATAGTTTTCAGCTGGACATGTGAGCTAATCTCACTTGTTCGATGTTTAGTTTTCAGAACTGGTATGAGGGAAGCCTGACCTCACCCCTGATTGTCCAGTTGCTCGGTGAATCTGTTGGCCAGCTGCTTGAGAGGAGGCAGTTCTGCTGCTCTCCCCACCCTCACAGTGGTGCCTCTTGAACCCAATAGTGAGTCAGTTCATGGAGCTCAACTCGTGAGAACTGTCTGTTTTTTCTTCCTCAAGATTATTTCTCTTTCTATTAGTTGAGCTCCCTGAACCTTTCGTATCATGTGGTCACAGAAGTGTTGGCATGGAAAAAGAAATGCAAGTGGGCTCTAGGCAAGAGATGGAACTTCAGCCCACCACTTGGGCAGTACACACATCCACACAGTCTGGGTTTAGTGTCTGCTTTAGACTGATGTAACATGGCACTGCTGTTCCCACCCAGACACTGAATTTTAACGTAGGCTGGAAGTTTTTGTTAGTGTGCCCAAGGCAGCAGAGATATGTGGTAGTTGATCTAGTTGTACGACTTGTTTATTTCCACTTTACCAGTGGTTAAGATAGGGAAGGAGGAAAACTGTGTCCGTTTGGAGGAATTAGTGCTATTGGTTAAGAATGCAGTACTCTCATCTTGGTGCTGAGCTGGTGACTTATCTAAGGGTAAACACAAGTGGGCAAAGTTTAATGGCTCTTGTTTCAGCAGCTGTGACTCCTTGAGCACTGAATGGCTGAGGTGACTTGGTTTTTATTATCTGCTGTTGCATCATTGCCTGTGTCATTTATGGTAATGCTGATATTAGCATAGGACTTTCCAGAGTGATTTGTAAAGCTAAAGCCCTTATTAGTGATGGCTGCAGAATTCTGGCAGTGCAGAGGGTCCTTTAGTCCTGACTGTTATGATAAGTAAGTTGAGATACCAGTTTTAGCTGACTTCCTGTCATTAAAAAAAAGGCAGTTGAGAGTAATTAAAAGCTGTTACTGGAGAAATGTAATTTTCTGGAAGTTTTATGGTGGCAGAGATTTTTCTGGCTGTGTGATCTTACCAATACTCACTGTCGTTTTTTAAAACAAGAATGCAGAACTCAAAATATATGAGTCAAAATCAGTTAGATGCCAGCTTAAATGTAATTTAAAGTCTTCAAGTTTAAGACAGTGAAAATTTCCAAAGTAGAATGATGCCAAGAAATCCGTCTTCTTATTTCTCCCCCTCCCCAGCTTATGGAAACAAACACTTCCTAAATGTAGTTATTAAAGGTGTACTAACAAACTAAGAGATTCAATATTATATTAGTTTCTTCTTGGGAGGCTTTGCTAGATGGTTCAAAATCAAGGTCTGAGTAATCCCTTGATGATGGGAAAGGGGAACCATCCTATTGCCTTCTTCTGTGTTGTTTTTTTAGCACCTAGTTGAGGGAGAACTTGGAGAATAGTCTGCAAACTGCTGCAATATGGTTCTGAAGTTCACAATCACCTCCTACTGTTCAGCTGTGCCAAATACTGACCTTCAGTGCTCTTATTTGCAATTCTGGGAGCATCTGCAAACCTGTAAGTTTTCAGAGCGATGGAAAGAACTTGCAGTTTCTAAGTAAGTGACTGAAGCAATGAGGAAAAAGACCTGAGAGAGACAGAGGCAAAAACTAGAATATGTGGTTGGTTGTTGTACAGTTGTGGATTGTGAATAAAGGGAATCTCCTTTTCAATCAGTTAAAGGAAAAATGTCTAAATGTTGCAAGTTCAAAAGAGTGCTGAAGACTAGATGCTTGAAAGGAGGAGAAGGTAGGGGTAATGAGTCCCCATCCTATAAAAGTTTGGCCAGGAAGGCTGGGAATTTCAGCAGGGAGTTTTTCTTTACCAGCAGTTTCAAATTTAGCAAGTCTTTGAGCTGGGTGGTGGTGTTCCTTTTCATGTTTTTAACAGGGACTCTGTAGAAGGTCTTTGGAATTTGTTGTGTTATAAATCCTTGAACAGTTGAAATTTTCAGCTGGTGAGTTCAAAATTGTATCAGTACTTGGTATTTTATGCAGACCAAGTTAAGTTATTTGAGTGTTAATACATTGTGAAGGGACACTGACATCTTGTTTGTCCAAATATCTGCAAGAGTTGATTTGGAGAATGTTTGGAGAGTGATGAAAACACAGCTTCTGCAAAGAAGTGTTCAAGGATGGCCTCTAACATGATTGCTGAATGATTTTCACTTGGCCCTGGCTTTGTCTCTGGTATCTTGCCTGGCAATATTCCTGCAAGGCATCCAGTGTCCCCTTTGGTAAAGGTGACTGCTTTTTTTGGCGCATTCAGTTCTTTCTTGCTGTGGGCAGCAACAACAATCTGGTTTTCTTCTTGCTTTGAATTGTGTTTCTGGTTGTGAATCTTGGCCATTGAGTACTCTAGTGTGGCAGCTAGGCATGCAGAGGATTTAATTCCCACTCTAAAATTTAGCAGGGCTAATCATGCAGTATAGCTGCTCTGCTGTTATACATATTTGACCATGTTATGCATGCTCTTCACAGCCAGCTTCTTCACTAATGCCAAAAACAAAAGTACTTGGGAAGTTGGGAAACCAGCAGCTTTGGTGCTGTTAATCCCTGGGATGGTTTGCTGTCCAGCTGTGGTTTCACTCCTCACAGTCCTTAGTTTTGACATCCAAGGCAATTAGACTTTTAGTGTTCTGGATGCTTTTGGGTTGCCTTCCTCTTTGAGAAGTGTATGCAGTAATACCAAGTTACAAATTAAATCTTTGACATCGAATAAATGAAATAAAAACTTAAGGTTTCTACAGATGAATGGGAGTTATGCCAATTCTGTATTGTAATAGTATTAATATTAATCCTGGTTGATGGATTTCATTTTCAGTATGGACTGTTTTTCAGTTGCCATTGCAACCTGCAGGGAAACAAGTTTTACTTACTATTTTCCTTACACAGTAATTATAATGGGAGCTATCTTTCTGTGGAATCTCTCTAGCTTAAAAATAAAGGTAATTAAAAACAATGCAGCCAGCCAGCTGTGTTTCAAAACATATAAGTTTAACACATGGAGAGGTTTCTAATACTTGGCATAATTCTTTTATAATAGCACCTGTCTTTTTTTTAATCTTCTTGGTCTCATTAGAATTCTTTATATTCTAAATACGGAACTCATTGTGGAAATGGTTAAAAAGTATTAGCAATTTAGTAATATCCCTAAGGATGTCTCTCAAGGTTTGATGAACCTTGTAGTAGAAGTATTGAAACATAAAAATAAACATGATTTCAGCATATCATGAAAACTCGGTTTATAATTAAAAAAGCCTGAATTATGTCTCTTGGTGTCATTAAAATATGCTCTCATGGGGGAAAATGGATGCTGTGGAAAAACACCTACTCTGCTTCAAGTGATAATAAATACAATAATTTAACTTTGAGCTACCACTATGCTGCTTTTCATTAAAAAAGGTGTTTTAAATGATTCATTGGTGACACTTTTTTAATATGAGATAGTTTCAAGATTTATTTTAATTTTGTCCAAAGAAGTTGCTGGTTTGATACAAAAGAACTGGTGTTTTCAGAAGTACTTGTGTTTCACTGTTCTGGGGTACTGGTTTGCTGCAGCATAGAAGTACAATAAACTTCAAAAGACAAGACAGGGACACGTGTCTTAAAATTTTAGCTTAGAATATCTGCCTTGGTGAAACCTACAGGGCTTCTGAAGGCTTCTGTAAGTTGGAGGGTGAGGTGCTGAGCACAGAAACTAGTATAGGAAAATAAGAATATCCGGTAAAACAGATGACTTCCACATTGGAAGGAGTTGCATCCACCAGACAGAAATGTCTAGTAGAAGCCTAGTTATGTCAAATGAAAATTGCCCATGTCCACAGAGGCACCAGTGATGAAATATTGTAAGTTCTCTTTGAGGGGAACACGCTTCACTTTAACAACGTCGAATGTACTTGAATATTTTTGCATGAGTGATTCACCTTTCATGAGCATTTCTGCACCTACATGTTAAAGAAATTTTACTAGATCTGATAGTAGCCCTTTAGGCTAGAAACGTAATAATGCTATTTCTTGGACTGCCATCCTTACAGCTGCTTGATGAGGAAGGAGAATGGGATGTGCTAGTAGGGAGTTCACTTCTGTTGGTATTCAAGGCATCAAACAGAAGGAAGTGCAGCATGCACACCTGGAAATGCCTTTTTCAGAGTCCCTTGGTTGAAATACTGCCAGTTGGATTGCAGGAATCTGCTATTCCTGAAAAATTCACTCCTGTGCTTGGGTGTTTGTATGATGCCCTGTTACTGCTGCTTCACCTAAAGATTGGGGGTGGGAATTAGTTGGTTTGCTTTTGTGTTGTTTTTTTGGTTTTTTTTTTTTTTTTTTTTTTTTTGTTTGGATTTGTTTGGTTGGTTGGTTTTTTAAAATCATCACCAGCTGATTCTTTGAGTTAGCTGATCAGTCTGCAAATTTTGAAAAAAAATGCAATGTTACGGTGAGCCTGAAGGAAGTGAAAAATTCTCAACAGGATATGGGAAAGAAATAAATGATACACTGTTTCTTAATGTTTACTGTGCCTTGTTGCTTTTTTTCTACTATGTTTCCAGTACTAAGTGAGACTCTAGAAATTGGTCTCCATGTAGAGGTACTGACTTGCTTGGGGAAGAATTTCCATTTCCTTAAATTTTTTTTTTTTTCAAACCCATGGTTTAGTTGGTTTCATAGGAGATGAAAATAGTGTGAGATAAAACTGTCTGAAAGATCCCACCATTTTGGTTTTGATTGGTAATTTAAAAAAAATAAATTTTTAGAATCTTTTATTTACATGTCTTTTGGGAAACAACAACAAACTAAATAGAGATATGTTAAATATGAAGTGGATACTTCATTTTCATTTCTGTTGGAGCTTTTTTGTTTATTTTTGATTTGTGGTGGGGTTTTGTTTTTTTCCTTGGAGGCTTTGTATCCAGGAATCTTTCATAGCTTTTTAAAATTTTTTTTTTCTTTTGTATCTTTCATCTTCAACCCTTGGTTCAGTGTTTGTATTGGAATGAACATTCAAGGATGGCAAAACTGAGGAGGAGGAGTTAGGAAGGAAGATTAACAGCCTTGAAAGACGCACCAAGTGATGTGTGGTTGAGGCATTATCTGGTTCTGTTCCTGACATGAGGTCCCCAGCTGCCATTTCATTTCGACCCCTACTTTATGGAGTGGAAGATAATCGGTCACTTTACTGTCAAATGTGATTTTGAGTTGTATGCAAGTTGCCGTGTGATGGTGGGTTTGTGTGCTGCTTTCTGCAGGTAGGCAGAGGCTTTTTTTGCAAGCCAGAATAAAGGGGAAAATGCACAAAGAAGCCAAGCTTTGAAATTGTATTCCTGTACTTACAAATTTTATTTAAAATGCACAAAAAAGGTTTTCTTCATTTTCAAGGAATTGCCTAACTAATTCTTGTGGAGTTGAACTGTGACAAAAAAATTGTTGATATATGTGGCTGGCCTGAATATTTTGTGGAGTCATCATGGGTAGAACTTTTGATATTGTATGTCTTAGTTATGCAGGCCTTCTTTTATAGTTCAACAACCTTCCTCCCTCCCTGCTCCCTTCCTCCTCCCATCTATCTATAATTAGTTTTGTTTTTCTAAATAGTTAAGTGACTTCATTTTCCTGTAGTTGTCTGCTTTCTTGCACTTTGACTGCTCCAAGAGCTGCAGCACTGGGTGCGTTGGCTGTAGCTGCTGTGGTCTGTACAGAGTTTTCTGCTTTCCTCCTGGACACACTGCCTGTAGCTCAGCAGATGGATTACGCTTCCACTCTTTCTGGTATTTGCAGTGCGGAATCCTTCTTGCAGAATCCTGTTGCTCTTAGGTGTCACATGTGTTTCAGCGCTATCTTTAATAAACTAGATGATAGTGCTTGGCTTGGGAAAAGAGAGGCTAAACTCACTCTTCACGTATACGCACTATGCCTAGTGAGATTTTGAGGAATGGTTAAAGTTGATTCACTGGATCAGTGCTTGAAATTATTGATTATTGACTTAATCACCTTGCTACTAGAGACTGAAAGAGATCCCCATTTCTTAATTGTGCTTATGCACTGAAAGGATTTTTTTTCCCCCTGATCCTTTATGAAAAATATTTTTAATTTTTTCTAATGTAGGCCAGACCCTAGGTTCACGCTTGGAAGCCAGATTATCTTATAAAAGCAGGCTGCAGCTGATGCCTGTTGAGGGAATAGAAGTGCTCATTTCCTTTCTGTCAGTGCTAGACTTCTACCATGCAGGTTACAGCAGATGTTCCTTACCCAGCAGATATTTTTATTGTACTTTGAGTAGTGAAAGGACAAACATGTTCACAGATGTTCAGCCTAGGTTTAACTTTACAAGTAGATCTGGTGAGTTTTGCCTTTTTATTGGTATTTCCATACATTTAAAATTCAGAGCTATTTGGGGTTTTGATTGTTTTGAGTTTGTTTTGTTTTTGCTTTTTAATATAGATTATGTTTTGGTTTTGTTTTGTTGTTTTTTTTTTTTGTGGTAGAGGAAAGAATCGAAGTTAAGGTACCGTGTATTATATTAACCAGCGCTCATGGCTTGTAGTAGAAGCTTGACTACACTAAATACTGCCATTATTTAAGAATGCAGAAATAAAGCCATTATTTAAGAATGCAGTAACAAAAGCTATCAGTTGTAAGACATGCAGTTGCTGTCTGCCTCTGGGATGTGGGAGGACAAGATGGGGATATGCATCAGCTATTTGTTTTAGGTATTGGCTCCATACTGGCAACTGCAAAAAAAATCCAGAGTTTGTTAAACTGTAGCAAGCTTTAAGGGGTTTTGAAGATATTGATAAGGTCTTCTTGGCAAGTTCTGAAGGCTTCTGTCTATTGATGTGGAGACTTTGAACAACTAGCCCTGTTAGAAGAAATCAATAAGGTACTGTGTTAGGTATAGTGCAGGAAATACAAGTACAGTGTTTGTAGACTAGCCTTTCTGCATACAGCTAGAAACTGTACCCAACTTGTGTCTTACTCAAGCATGATGGTAAGACACTGCACAGAAGTACTGTGGCTAGAGTGCAGAAATTTAGTAAAAGTTCCAAAAAGATGGTTTTAAGGATTGAAATCATTGTTAGAGCAGGTGCAAATTATTATATTTTGGCAGCACTGACATCTTTCCAAGGTAAACTGTGTGTAAAGAAAACTTGTCCTATGTCTAGATATCTTACCAGATCAAATTGACTCCATAGCATTTGTAAATAAAATCCCGGTTCTAACTGTGTGAAATAGGTTAAAAATTACCACCATTTATTTTCGTTGTTGATGACAAGAAACGTTGCTATACTGTGCTTAATGCAATGGGTATCTGTGCCCTTTCTAATACTGCTTTATGTTGGGGTCAGATTTCAACAATTTTTGGTTTTCTCTGACGCTTCTGGATATTTTTAAAAATAGTGTGTCCTAGAAGGTCACTAGAGAAGAAAAAAAGTACTGCGTTTCTTTCTCTCAGAGTAAGTTTGATTGAGAAGCACTAAAGCCAACTTTGATTGGAAAGGACAGTGACTCCCTGATGTCACACTGCTTTTTTGTTTGGTCTTCTTTTTTCCTCTCCAGCTGTCTTCATTAATATTTGCTGCTGGTTTGGCTATGTCAGAAGTCCTTGAAGAGTTTTTGTAACATCATGTTACAGGCTGCTGGTTGCTAACCAGTGCACACAAGCTGCACTAACCTGTGTTGAGTGTGAGCTGAGCTCTCAGGTCGCACTTTGGAGAGGTAAAAAATGTCTTTAGCTCACCTTGGACTTCCATCTCTTCTTGATCAGAGAGATTAAGGTATGCTCATGTCAGACAGAGATTGTAGTCTTTTGGCCCAGATGATAGTACTTGAAGAATGACTTTGGATTTATCATTCCTGGACACAGTCATGCCAGAATAAAGGAGAGATGTAAATTATGGACTCTGGGCAAGAACAAAGATGATAAGACAGGCTTGAGAGAAAGGAAAAAAAGGGAAGAAGATTATTTTTTTATTATTATTATCAATATTCTCCCTTAGAACTCCTTGGAAAGCCACTGATGTTGTCTCCTTTCTCTCATTTGCATAGTTAGAGCAGCTTGCTCCTGGCTATTTTTCCATTGATTCAAATGATGGATCTAAAAACACCAGCTCTGCAGCTGGTTTGTGTGGGCTGTGACATTTTGCTCGAGGGAGATCTACATTAAAATAACTTTGAGTGCACAGAGTGGATGCACTGAAGGTCAGCTAAGGCCAAATTTGTGATTATTTGTATAGCTTACTTTCATTTGTGCTAAGTTAAAGCAGAGATGATGGACAACCAAAAGAACTTATAAATGTTAGAAGACTTGATACAAAATGATAGCTGAGTTGCAGTGTAGGTGAATGTAAAGTGATACACGTGGACTGCTGTCGTGCTGTACGCTCAGTGATAAGCTGTGAACACTTTTTAAAGCTCAGGAGCAAGGTCTTGGGCCTGTGTACAGTTCCCAGGATCATCATCTCAGTACTCAGCAGGAGTCAAAGAAGTTACTTTTTGTTGAGAGTCAGTAAGAAAGGATCAGAGTAAGAGATACCACATGATCATTCTGTGGATCTGTGACTGTTTTGCGTCTTGGATACTGTGTGTGGCTCTCACCCTGGCCTCTCCAGAAGAGCACAGCGCTAGAGCAGTGTTCTGTAAGAGCAGCAGAAGCAGTCAGAGACAGAAATGGCTTCTGAGTGAAGTGTGCTATATTACTAAGGCTGTTTTCTGACGCAGATACTACCGTGCGGCAGTGAAGCTAGCGGGAGGTAATTTTGAAATTTGGAAGTCCTCCCTTTAACAATGTACAGAGGGAGTGCTTGCGCTACAGGGACTTCTGTGGATGCTCTGTTTTTGTGATGCTAAGAAGAGTGTGCATGGAAGACAAATTGGTTAAATGATATTGAAGTGCAAAAATACCCTGATCTTAAATGCTAGAGAGGTAGATTTTTGGTTACTGCAGAGGTGTTTAGAGAAATATTAGAGAAATATAGCTCTCAGTTTATTCCGTTGTATGTGCTACCTCAGACGTGTGTTTTTGGCCACTGTTTGAGACGGGAACATTGGGGTGGCCCATGTGGTTGCTCTTTGCTGAGATGATGGCTTTGATCTTTGTACATTTTCCAGTCTCAAATAAAAATATGCAGTAGTGTGGTGAAATGAGATTCCATGTTCTGGTGAGCATCTCTGAAGGAAATAAATACCCTTGAACCCATTACAGATTCAGGTAGCCTATAGCAAAGAAAAAGCATGCTGAATAATTGGGATAAAAAGAACTATTGAATAATTATCTGTCTTAATCATTAAATGGTATGGAGGTCATGTAGTACATTACCATGAAATTAAGCTGTCATATGTATAGAACAAATTAAATTAATGTTAACTAACAAAGTAAATTTGGGGCCTCACAAGAGAGCTGTAGAGGGACTTTTTACAAGGACATGGAGTGAGAGGATAAGGGGGAATGGCCTTAAACTGACAGAGGGTAGGTTTGCATTAGATGTTAGGAAGAGGTTGTTTACTGTGAGAGTAGTGAGGCACTGGAACAGATGTCCTATCCCTGGAAGTGTTAAAGGCAGGATTGTCTGGGGCTTAGAGCAACCTGGTCTAATGGAAAGTGTCCCTGCCCATGGTGGGGGGTTGGAAGCAGATGATTTTCCAGGTCCCTTCCAACCCAAACCATTCTATGATTCTGCTTAAAATGCTGTTTACTGAGCACAGTAGGTGGGAAGTATTGTGGGTTACTTTGGTCAAATGTAAGTAACTTTTCTTTTCTTTCTCACCCCTCTCCTGTTTGTCTTTCTGGATTGTGGCTGCACCTGAATGGACTCGTTGCTGTGATGATTCAAATTCATCGTGTTTTGCTGGACTACTTCTGGATGTGTTCTATTGATACCTTCCATACTGGAAATGATGGAAACGTGTTGTTTACAAAGTAGCTGTAAGTATTACTTTGATACAGATGTTTTACAGCTTTTGTGGAAATAGAAGCATCGTTAGGTTTTTAATAGGTGAACTAAAATTGTGTTTAGCAGCTGGTTGCAAATCAGGAAGGAGTATAAGTTAAGGGGAAGCTATTGTAAGTATTTGAAACATGCGATCTCACTTGGCACTATGATGAATACAGCGGAAGTCAATTCTATAACAAAAAAAATACTAAGTTCTTTTAAAAGAAGCTGTTGCAGGAATTAAAGAAACTCAATTCCTAGTTTGTTCTGGTCTGTTTAAAAGTAGCAAGTTATGAAAAAGTGCAACCATTTAAACAAAAGTATGTTGAAAGCTTTAATTTTAATTGGTGTACCAGGAATATGAATCTGATGTCCACTTTCAGTGTTTTGAAAGGCTCTTTCCTGTGGAGTATAAATGCTCACATTAAATACAGCATTAATGCCCAGTGTAATGCTTTATACATCTTCATCTTTCTGATTAGTAACATATATATTTCATTATCTAAAATTGTGGCTGTAATTGCTGTAAACCCACTTAACAGAGCAAACAACCCAAATGTTGCCATCTATTCTCTTTTGGCATGTTATACTCAATCCAAAAGTTCTTAGGAGTAAAACTATCCTAAATGTGGAGCTGTATATAAAGGGGAAGGGAAGAGAAGTAACAATAATTCAGAACAAGAGTTACATGTAAACCCATTCTTTTAAGCAAAGGAAGCATAAGCTAGAGTTAATGAGGGGGTGAGCTGTTTCTGGTAAGCATGACACACATTAAAAGGTATGTAGATATTAAAAAATGCAGATGGTTGACAAGTAGAACCATAAGGAGTGTCTGACTGTGATTAGATACTTTACATCTGGTAGGATGAATAGCAGTTCTGTATCCTTAATAGCTATTAAGGACCTTCACTGTTAAGGAGCTCTTTAATCTTAAAGAGCACGGACCTGCATGTCACGTTATATCTGAAGTATTGGCTGCTCAGAGTTTTAGATTGTGATAGATTCCATTCCTCACATGTATTTGTAGGAATAGATTGGAAAATTAAAACAAATATCTGGATTTTAAATTTGTGGCTGATTTTTTTTTTTATGTTTCGAAACCTTTCAGATGAGACTGTTGCTTCACCAAAGGCTATATTTGAAACAAAAAGCACCTTTGAAAAAGAGTTTCTTGATGACACGAGGCAAAGATTCCTACATTTAGAGAAATAATAATATTTGTTGCATTGTGTGTATTTGAACTTGAAACTATAAGTTAGTCTTTGTAGTGGTGTAGCTTTGCTTGAGAATAATTGTTTTTTTTGCAAAATGGAGAAATCAGTTATGTGACTTTAAGCAGAGTCCACCGATTGACTGCTGGATTGCAAAGAAGCTAGCTGTTTTTGCATTCAATGCTTTAAAGGGGATAGTGGGTTTATATGCATGCAAGGAAGGTTTGCTTTTATTAAAAAAATATATATTTTTTGATTTAAAAACTGTGAGTTATTACTGAATTAAGTTTATTCTGTCAGTTTTAGGAAAAAAACCATTGAAATAAGCATGAGTCAGCCACATACCAGACTTGAATTAGCCATGCTCTATTCCATACAGAATTTGTTAAAAATTGTTTTTTAGAATTCTTCTATCCTCTTGAAGATAGTGGAACTTAAACTTGTAGACAGCACTGCAGCTGTGTGGATGTGTATAACTCTCTTAAACTCTGAAACTGAGGCAGTAGCACCATCACATCACATCCTCTCAACTTTGTGTGGGCATAAAGCCTGAAGGCTGAAATCATTGTTCCATGAGAAGCAGTGCCTTGTGTTGCTTTAAGTAGACAGTTGTCTCAGAACGTATCTCTGTAAAATAACTATCTGTCTTGTCTCATGAGACAATCCTCAGACCTGCTGTGATAACAAACACATTTCTAGGGTTCTGCTGGAAGAGTGGTTTAAAGGTAGCACAGCTGATGTTTGGGAGATTGCTGGCTCTAGTACAGTGAGGAAGAGGCATTTTAAGCACCTTCAGCATTTTCATTAATGCGATGAGAAGAAGTAGTGGCTAACATCCAGAATTTTCCTCCTGTTTCATAGTACAGGCATTTTTTGGGGTGACTTCTTCACAGTACAAGGCAACTGCAGTTTGTTGCAAGGCCTGCTGCGTTGGTGTAGTTCTGGGTTAAACGTGAAGGCATCTGAGTGTGTGACCCAGACGTAGGGGTTGACAGGTTAGTCCCCATCATACTGGGGCGGTACCACTGTGACTTGGAAATGTAGGAAAGCTTCATTTATACTGCTTGCCCGTGTTTCAAATAGGCATTGGTACAAAGTTGGTTATATTTTAATTTGTTTGCACATTCGCACTCTTGTGCTTGCACAGTTGTAATGTCACAGTTGTACTTGCTCAAAATACTGTTAGCACAGCTGAACTGCCGTGCCAGTATTTTGGCTATCCCGTCAAAAAAAATCATTTTTTCTGATTTATTGCTGCAGTTCATTGCACTGTCTTGAATGTAGGCAGCTTAGTTTGACAGGTTGGGTAGACAGCACTTTTCTACAAATATGAATATGAAATGAATGTTTAAACAACTTTAAAAAAAAAATAAACCAGCTAAAAAAATCACATGCTTTTCTTCTAACTGTTTTTTTTTTTTCCCCTGAATATTTCTTGCTTTAGCAACAGAAGAACCTTGAAGGATATGTGGGGTTTGCAAACCTTCCAAATCAAGTTTACCGTAAGTCTGTGAAGAGAGGATTTGAGTTCACACTCATGGTAGTAGGTAAGCTTCTTTCTTTGTTTTGAGTAGTGATCATTGAAAGTATTTTTGTTGTATTTCTTAGAATCTGTGATGATAATGTAAATCTATTTTGCATGATCTCATGAGAAAACATGGATCTTTCCCTGCTAGACTGATAAATCTAGAGTGGTTAGAAAGAACATCTTATCTGGTATGCAAGTTGATGAGGAGAAGAGTAAATAATGAGAACTGTATAGTTCATACAGACTAAAGAAAAACATTTGGTGTGGATCTAGTCTAAAATGTGGCTTGCAAGTATGACAAAAGTACTTTGAACTTGGATTTTCATTTGAATTAAGAAAAATGAACTTTTTTAGTGGTTGAGTGCGACATGGCAAACCTTGTACATAACCAGGCAATAGGATCCTGTATATCCTGCACTTCTGTGGCCACAAAACTGTGCTACAAAATCAAAGCTTTAATTTAAACAAACCTTTCTAGTTGTATGGTTGCAAAGAAAACCAAATGTAAACAGCTTGTTCCCTATGGACTACAGAAAATGGGAAACTGTAGTTAGTATGAATGAATAATACCATCCAGAACAGTTCATTTAGGCTTCAGTGATGACCCAAAGTGTCATATTTCCCGCTAAGACGTTTGATTTTTTTTTTTTCCTCATTCTTTTGAGTACTTTTATGATAGCAGACGGTTAGGAAGGTTGGTTATGTTTGTGTGTAACTGATACTACTGGATACGTGACCCTGTTTTGACATGGCAATGATCAAAATATTAAAAAGTGTTTTATAATAGTCTACTGTTTCTTTGTTGTTATGTAGCTTTCTCTTTTGTAAATTGACCAGTTTGATAATGCTTCGATGTTTTGTCATCGAGACAATGGATATCTTGTGCAGACATTATGTACATGTGGCACATAACATAATAGTACTATTGACAGAGTTAGAAATAAGGGTCAAATTGCTGAAAACTTGTAGATCAATCAATGAAAACCCAATGTAGATAATTTATAATTTTCTTTTGCTTCCAAAAGTGAGTTAGAATTTTAAAATTTAAGTGTTTCTTTTTTCTTTTGGAACTTGATTACAGGTTCCTTTGTAGTCTGGCATCCAAGTACATAATTCACTATTTGGTACAAAAACTGTTCAATCTTAGATAAAATTTGTGTTTCTGCTATCTACATGAAAAAAGGAGGAGGAAGGGAGGAAAGTGTCTTCATAAGTGGTAGATGTCGTGACGTATTAGAACGGGAGAAAGTCTGTAAAATTACCTTGGTGTTCTTACATTTGCCTGTAGCAAAATTAAAAGCAGTTGCACTTAGGAGAACTGTAGAAGATTGTGACTGTCAAGAAATAAAATGAGTCCAAAATTAGATTGAAAATGAGATGTTGGTCAGAAAATTTTGTTCCTAGTTTTTCTATTTATGTACTTACTACTAAGACTTCATTCATTTGCATGGAATTTTTTGCCATTGTCTGGAAGTTTCCTAAATTAAAAATGCATCTAACTCTCTCAAGTTTAGAAATCAGATACTTGAAAGTGAGTGTTTAAACAAAATGATGGCTGATCTTTTAATACCTAACATCTGGAGAGGGTTGGGGTAGAGAAACAATTTTGTTTCAAACTTACATGCCCTGAAAAAACATCTGTTTTAAATATGAAGATGCAATAGTTTGTGTATTACTTGTCACTTGTGCTGGTAAATGTTGCAGTATAATCTGCAGTTAAATTCTTAGAATTGTAATTATTTATTGCTGCATTAATCCTCTGAGATAATGTTCTCTGACTTGGTTTGAGGTCTTTAGCTGACATAATGGTACAGTTCTGTAACAGTAAATACTTGTAGTCAACTTAATAAAACTTAAAATGTAGTGCTTATCTGTGTATAGTCAGTGCTGGAATAATAAGAATACTGAACATATTATCTCTTGGAGATAATCTAAAATATTCCCCCGCTCTTTCTACTACCAAGTGTCATGTGTGCATGGCTACCTTTTACTGTGGATTGCACAATTACTAATCTGCTGGCTATGCTTTATTTTTCGGTACTTGGGTTTCAGTATGTTACCTGTTTGTGCTGAAATGAAAAATGAGAAAAATGACGCTTGTGGTTGCTAAATGGGTACAAGGAAGAAAACAAATTGTATTTGAGATCTCTGATCTCTGTGTTCAGCTATTTTCAGGTGTCTGTGAGGCCTTGATATTGCAGCTAATGCATTTGTACAGAAACTATTTTCTGGTTATCAGTTTAGTCTGGCTTTATCAGTTAAACTTCATAGATGTGTGTAGCATGATGTCTGGCTTCTTTGTCTGGGAACATGTAGGATGAAAAGTCACTGGAGCAGTGTTTTAGGGAGACTTGCTGGTATGGTGGTACTATTGTGTGTGTTTCTACTAGTGCAGAAACAATTCAGTGTTCAGTTTAACAGTGTAAAATACGCAGGACTGAGTGAGTATTAAGTACAGCATCAAACAGATCCAACATTACTCCCAGTAAGAATTTTTGTAGGGATATTGATCGGTTTTGCAGAACCTTTCTTGTGCTTACGGAGTGAATGCACTCTATAAAATGTGTATTTTCCCAGTTATTGCCCTTGAGATGATGAGGCTGCCCATAGCAGTGTGTGGTGGCTTCCTGCACTTCTGTTGTGCCAGTGGAGTCGGAGAGTGGGCTTTGAAATTTGGGGCTGCATGAGGCTGAGTAGTTGTTTAATAACCTACGGAGTGGTTTCTAGAGCAGGTTATCTGCTCCATATCTGGGCTGATCTGTGCTGGTTGTGGGCATTGCTTTCTAAGTGGCCCCATTTCAGCCATGTGGCCAGTGTTCTGTCCTGTGACTTGCTCTTTGAGCCAGGACTCATTAAGATTAATTTATTTGAGGCTTGTGATGGATGCTAGTGAGGTCTTTTCTGAAAGTATAGTTGCCAATTTCGAGGTGTTCTGGTGTTTATGTTAAATATAACCAAAGGGTGAAGTGGTTATGAACTGCACTCATGTATAAAAAGTGGATGTTTAAATACCCTTTTTTATATTTAATATTTTAAGAATCATTGAGAAGTAAATCGTAGTAGAAGTGGTGTTACTTTATAGTATTTAGCCATAACAAGCATTTCAGCATCTGTCTCATTAAACTGTTTGTTTTCTCTGTCATGTTATTTCTTCTGTTAGTGTTTATGAACTTCTCTTAAGAAGAAACTGAAGACTGAAATATCTCTTTGTTTTCCTAATTAATCAGTTGTCATTCTCAGTTATATCCTCAAAGGCTAAGCAGTAGTTTCTTTTTGGTTACATTGTTTCTGAAATGACTTGGTTTATTGAATAAAAACTAACAGGCACCTCCTCTGAGAATAAGACATAAAGTAGGCAGACGTATGCCTTAAACTGAGCTTCCTTCTTTCATGCTTTCAGAGTAAGACATTTAAGTAGCGGTTCCACATCTGAAATACTAAAGCTCAACAGTGGAAAACATGTCAGGCTTGCCTTGGTAGGCTGCTTCCTTCATAATCTTGTATAATCTCTTCAAGTAAAAGATAGTTGTTGAAACACTTGAGAACCCGACATAAATATTTAGTCTGTTTGAAATCCAAAGTGTATTCTCTGCATTTCTCTGCTGTATGGGTTTTTTTTGGAGGACAGTAATGCCTAAGTCACATGCTTAAGGAAAGAAAACTTCACAGTTAAAGAAAATCTTAATTGTCAAATTATAGGTCTGTCTGTTTATTAATATAATTACAGTTGCTTAAATAGTGGGTGTATGTTTTTGTTTTAGTGTAATGAGGTGTGGAAGAAATAGTTACTTTTCAGTGTTTCTTCCTTCTAAACATGAAGTCAGGAAATCCCTCTTTTGTTGTTCTTGTGTTGAAATGACGCTGGTAACATGATTTGAAACAACACCCAAGTAGATGCAAAGTCATAATTTTAAAAAATGCTTTTCTCCTGTGCTTTATGTGCTCAATAATAATAATTTGTGGTGACTTTTCCTAGAACTATATGCTTTAAGATGTTCAGACTTCATGAGTCTTGTTAGACGTTGGACTTTTAAATTTTATTTTATTTAAAATAATCTGATTTGCAATGTGCAGAACACTTACAATCAAGTGACTTTTCAGAGGACCTTTCTAAGAAGTTCCTAATTCTTAAGCAACTGTTTGGTAGCTTTGACTTTGAAAGCTGTTTTGAAACCTGTCCTAGAGTAAATTATCTGTTTAGTTTTCAAATTGTTGCTTTGGCCTTGTAGATCACCTGTGGATTACAACTTAAAGGAAGATGTCAGTCAATATTGTTGTAGTGCTTAGTTTGTAATTATATGCATGCTCAAGTGTTTTGATTTAAACATGTTTTTTTGGCATGGATGCAAAGAAAAGGACTGTATTTTGCAAGACTTGAAGTTATGTTAAAGCAGCAGCACACTCTGATTTTAAAATGCTTTTATTGTTCACTGGAGAAAACTTGGACTGGTTTAAGACTGGTGTCTTCTGGTGATGGATCCTGTTCTGATTAGAATTAGCACTTTCATTAAGCATATGGTAGGATAGGAAGGATAAATAAACGGAAAATAACCTGTGAATGGGCAGTACAGTTTAGTAGAAATAGTTGTAGGATTTTCCTAGTTCATGTTGATCTGCTGTAATTTGAAATCCTCTTGATTAAGGTTTCACTAATGTCCCGAGTGCCACCGTATCTGACTATGTGCGTGGCCCTTGGTGTGACCTTTATTACTTGGCTTCTTAGGATCAGTGAACTATCATTGCTGGGTGTTCAGTGCCTAACCTTGACGTTATTGCAGAGGCCTCTAAGCTCTGCCACACAATTATAGCTAAAGTTTCTTTTAAACC
This sequence comes from Myiotriccus ornatus, assembly GCA_036023395.1. Classification (NCBI taxonomy): domain Eukaryota; kingdom Metazoa; phylum Chordata; class Aves; order Passeriformes; family Tyrannidae; genus Myiotriccus; species Myiotriccus ornatus. The sequence goes on from JAYRBT010000082.1 coordinate 46,694,925, forward strand.
TACTGGAGGGGGGAAAAAAGGTGAGTTTTGACCTTTCGAGTAAGTTCTTAGCTTCCCCATGTTATGTTATTGCACTGGAGCTTTTCCTTGTGTTTACAGTCAGGAGAGTACACTGGTGTACAGCTCTTGCAAAGAAAAAGCATATGATGGAAAAGAACTGGCAAAGTTTCTTGCATGTGTCCTGCCTTCTTTTCCCCTGTAACTTTTCACAATACCTCAATTGCTCCTATGTTGTGCCCCTGCTACATCTTCGGCTGCAGCTCATCTTGAGCTACTTGCTTGGTGACTACCTGCCTGTCTGGCCAGTACTGCTGTGCCAGTGGGCTGGGGCCAGGTTAGGCAGTACACTTTCACTTCTGAGGGTTCAGCTGTTGTGGTGTAGTGGGTATGGCTCCCTTAGGAAACTAAATTTAAAAAAAAAAAAAAAAATTAGGCTGCAGATATTCTGTTGACAGGATTATGATGTTTCCATGGAGTACAGAGTTGTTTTTAAGGTTACAAAAGTTTTCAAGGAAGGAATTTGGGTTCCGGTGATGATGTCTACAAAGTATTAAAATTGATGGCTTAATACTTACATGTACCTGATTGGAGATGCTGAAGCGAAATAGGTTGAATGGAGTAGAATTGACACAGATGAAAACTAAGGAAATTGAAAACTGGTGGAACTCAAAATGGAGCCAGTCCATGCTTAGAGATGACACGTTCCTCTGGAATCATCTCTGTTGTTGGAGTCATGGCTAGGCTTCGCGAACGAAGATTCTAGGAGGGCTCTACCCACGCTTGCTACAAGCGCGCTGATGGCTAAAAAGGCCAATGCGAGATAGACAAGTCCGGTTGCAGAAGGCACAGCAGAAAGACTCTCCAGGTGCACTGGAAGCCGCAGTCCTAACCCTGCATGCAGGCGGTTCAGGACACTGGTCGCCTGAGCCTGACCCGGAGATGACAGACTCACTCGGCAGCATCCTGAATGACCAAGCAGCCTTTTTCAAGGAGAGCACTGCTTGGTCCACGCGGAGAGGGGCCTAGAAAAGGTGGCCTAACCAAAGCTCATCTCCACCCTTCACCCGGTTGGTAAAAAAAAATGTTGTTGGAGTAATGCTTCACCAATAGCCTACTGCTCCTTTTTGTGGAAAGAAGTTGATTATTGAGAAAACAGAATAGATGAACTCTGAAGATCATTCTGTGAAGAAGTGAGTGTCTGTTCAAGATGGGAAAGATCAGTAACCTAACAGTGAGTTTACTGGCCTGCAGTGCATGATTTTCCACTGAGTTACTTTCAGATGAGACCATATTCATGCGAGTACTTGGCTTCAATTAGAAAATCTTCTCTCATACATTTTTGTTGGTTTATGGGTGGATTTTGTCTTATTTCTTTCCTTCCTCTTCCTTTTGTAATGCAGTGAACTACAATGTACAACATGCTTGCTCTTCTTGCCTCTTTTTTTTAGTGTTGGAAAGAAACTTGCACGAAGTCTAAAACCTGATGGAGGAAGAGAAACTCTTTACAAATGTGTTATTGTTGAAAGTTATTGTTGGGCAAATTCAGTTAATCTACCTATCCTATTTGAGCTTATCTAGAAACCATAGCTCTTCAAAGACTCTCACAAGTTTCTCCTGACGTAGTGGCTTTTAATTACTCAATATGGAAAAAAAAAAATCTTCATTTTTTGTTAAGCTCATTTTAAACATTTTCCTCTCTGTGTGGTAGCTTAAAAATTCTAATGACCAGAACTAAAGTTGGCATTTAAAAGGACTGATCTTCAATTCTCATTTTTTAATGGTTTGCAATTAGGACATTAACTGGAATTGTGGTGCTTAGTGGATAACTTCTAAAGAGCCTTTGGATTTTTATTTTCTTATTAAGTGTTTGGATGCAAAGCTTCTTGAGGAGATTATATAAAAGCCAACTTCAGTAAGGTACCTCGTAGTGGATACTTGCAGTTACATGTCTCAAATTCTAACATCTAACTTTAAGTACCAAGTATTAGTATATTAAAATATTACTTTGTAAAATTAAGGTAAGATTTTGTAAAGCCTAGGTTTTTGTATGTAAACAAAACTGACCTCTTATGTGGCAGCATTTTGGTCAAAGCCTAATCTCCCTATTAAAATTCTTTGTTTCCTGGTAAAGGTTTTCACGGAAAGAGACTTTTACTTCTAAAGATGTGGATGTGAACCCATAATTTCACAAAAATCTGCCCGTAACCTAATTGACTTTTATTTCTTTTAAAAAGTGATGATTCTGTTGGAAACATTTTCGTTATTCTATGTATCATATCCTTGTCAGCCTCATAAAAAAATGATATTAATTCTTTTACTGGGTCTCTAATAGATGAATTCATCTAATGTGATACTGTGTTCTGCACTGTGTAGGTGTCATCTTCACTTTTTTAAGCTTCGTGCAGTTTTTTGGTGGTTACTGACATAATTATTCCTGTCAGGGTATTACCTGTTTTCAGCCCAGTTGTAACTTTTGCTGTGTTTCTAACTGCAGGTGGTTTTTCTTATCCTAGCTTACCAGTTCTTCATCTTATTTCTGAATAAAAATGTCCATGCTGATTTTAATGCATCTAAATGTGCACACACCTGCACACAAGCACACGGTTACTCTGTTGATGTTAAATTTACTGCAGTACTCTTGTTCATTATGGCAAGATCAGCATTTGAACCTGATCCTTGTTCCCATTGATGAGAGGTTTGTAGGTCACAATTTAACTGAAATGAAGGGATCTGGCTTTTTGGCATTAGAATAAGGACAGTTAGTCACTGCGTGACGTTCTAGCTGTGCTTTTGTAGTTGCTCAGATGTAGTGGCATTTAATGTGTGAACTCGAACATGCCTTAGAGAAGGTACCAAACTAATGGATATATTTTATTTCTTAAATTGGTTATCAGGTGACCAACACTTGTTTTGATGCTACTCAGCAGATTGTCCTGAGCTATCATGGTGCACTGGTAGTGTGTGAGCTAAATGTTGCACATTTACTAAGCAACAACCTGTTAGAAGTTACACTACTAGTGTTTTTAGTTCCTTAGCCCTGGATAATGAGGTGCCTCTTTACTCCAGGACTGGTTTTGGGTCTGTCTTTGCTGTAGAAGCCTAGAGCATGATTCAAAGTAGGAGCCCGTTTTATGTATAGATAAATATGCTGTATTAGTTTAAAACTGACTCTTTCTTGTTGGATGAGTATGTTAGGCTTGCCTGCTGTATCAAGAATTGTTGACAATTTCATGAAGGAATAGGTTCATACTTTAACCAAAGTGATATTTGTGGATGGAGTATTTCTGATTTAAATATCCAATTGTAAAGCCACTGTGACCCATTAAATGTGATTAGATATGATTGTTTTCCCTCTGACTGATTTTGCAAGTCAGAATCCACTTGAAACTGTTACATTTTCTTTTTCCATTGTTTTTCTGTATGTAGTATGACTATTGCATGCAACTTTCATTTTGGGTTTTGAGTGTTTTTCTTTTGAGCTGCTTTTGAGCACATTTACTGATAAGTTAGGGTTTATGCCACAGTCTTGTCTAGAATTACTTTCATTAAAGAGAATGAACATCTAATAATTTTAGTTCTCACTTCTATTCGGGTATTGTAGTCTGATTGTTTTTCTAGTCACTTACTGTAATACCATACTTAAGGCAGAATATCTAGACTTTACCAGTGGCTGGAGGTTTCATCAAAATAGTTTTTTCTGTTTAAGTTCTTTCATACCTTTACTTTCATCCTGTCTTTTCATTGTAGGTAGTTTACCAGGAGCACAAATGTAAGAACTCTTGCACTCTGTCTTGGAACAGTGCTAAGTTTCCATCAGTGTTGATTCAAGATGTGTTGAGTGTGTAATGATGGCATTCAGTGCCATTCCTTCCCTCTATTAAACTTGAAGTGAAAGCTTTTTTGGAGGGTCCTGGCTTCCTACTTTCACAAACAGTTCTAGCTTTATATCACTGAAGTTTTGACTTTGGTAATTGGTAGAACCTTAAGCCAGAAATTATGCTGACATCTTATAACTGGAGCCACATGAGTGTTAAAGTTAATGCAAAGTGCATCATTCTGGTCCTTCTGTTTATGAAACTTCTGCTTTGAAGGCTTAAATGACTGTTTCATGGGGCAGATGCTTCCTCAGAAGGGCAGAAATGGTCTGTGATTGCAGAAGGCCAGGGGTTAATTCCCATAGGAGTGAAAAGCAATGCAGTGGATGGACATGGATAAATGCGGGCTGGCTAAAGGCATCAAGTGTTAGTTCTAGCAGCATCTGGCCATGGTATTTTACTGCTTGGGAGGGTGAAGTGGTGCTGCCTTCTGTGTAAGGTGACAGCTTGCTTTTTTGAGAAGAATATGAAGCATTCCCAGGTGACATCTCAAACTGCAAACAGCACTACCTTTTGAAATACCAATTTTGCAATCTGAAGTCATTGTATGTTAAGTTTTGAATTTATGGGCTAATCCAGAATCTTGGATTCACTTTCTATTTCTGAGACAGTGAAAGCAGTGATCTGAAAGCAACTGTTTGATGTCTGTGGAGCACTTTGCAGTACAGGATAATAAGCATTGTGTTAAACTGAAGAAATATAAAAATATGAAACAAACCACTGCTGAAGTATATAATTATCAGCTAAGCAGAAGGCGACACGTGATAAACTCGAATGGCAAAGAGCAACAAAGGGGATTTGATGCGCACACGCATCAGTTGTTATTGCCTGGATCCACATTGCCTATGTCTTCTATCTTTCAAGATAGAACTACTATGTGTTGTGTTCAAAAGCATGGTAGGGAACCACATGTTTTAGAAGCGAGTGACATAAATTTTCAGTTTGTTCTGGTGTTTTGGAACTTGGTGTCCTTTATCTGTTGTCATTTAAGACCTGTATTTTTTGATCTTACATGTTTCTTGCCAGAGATATAACAAAATGTTATGTTGTTCTACTGCTCATTATGAAGGCTCTGGTTGTTACCAGTCAGATCAACAAATCACTAAACTAAAGGATTTTTAACTATTACACCAAATGTAGTTGGATTTGTATTCTTTAGGAATAATCTGTTACTAGTAAGGGAATCTCAGGAGTATTCAGAGTTTGTCTGTTGAAATATCTGAATGGTTCACCTGTGATATAATATTCTGCTAAGGAGCTAGTTTAGCTTTCATCTATAAGTATCTCCTGTAAATGAAATGTAAATCTGTAAAACAGATACTCTGTATCTGTATTAAACTGTGATCCATTAATTTGCCTTCACATCTGCATGATTTTTCTGATGAGGAGATATTGTAAAGTTTCTCTCCCACGATGCAGGGGGTTTTCTGAGAGTCAACTTCTTTGTCTTGAAAGTCAGCAGTTCTCTTTTACCATCTGTTCTTCCTTGGTTTACTGTATGAGACAGTTTAATATCAGTTTCCTGTTATTTTTTGTTCCACTGTCTTCCTTAATAGCTATTTTTATCTGCCATTGATGAAGATGGTTTGGTTTGTTTTCTTTTTGTCACCCCAGAAAATGCTTTACCTGACAAGTGGCACTGCCTGTCAAAGAGCCTTTGAGCAATTCATGTAATACCTTGCATTAAAAATATCCTGTCTTCACACAGGACTGCAAAAATAAGTAACAGAAGGGGCTTTTTAAAGGACCTGAAGACAAGCTTGACTCTGTACAGGCATTTTCTTGGATCTTGGATGAAGGGTGATGTGTTAAGAGGTTAGCAACATGAAGTTTATGTTTAAGGGTATTTCCCTTCCGAACTCAGTACATTTTGGTCACCAGATTTTAACCTTGTATCTCCAGACTTCTGGCAAAAGGCCTGGGGAAGGTAGAAACCTTTGAGATGGTTGCACGTGTTTGCAGCTGACCGTTCGTCTGTGCTCTCAGCAGTGGAACTTGTTATGAGAAGAAATCATATAGTCTGATGGTATGTGTTAAGAGTATGACACTCTGTGCTCTGAAGAAGCCAAAGGTAACCTTGTTACTATGAGTCTTCTGATGCAGGAAGAAGTAGCATTAAACAAAATCACAGCCCCTTGTTTCCATGTATTCTGAAACCTCTGGGAGGGAACTAACACAGACTTTATTTTGAGCAGGACAAGTGAAGCGTCTTGTCCCACACCCCAGCTGTTTTCCATGGCACCACCATGTGTGGCCTGTTGATTACCTTTAGTGAAACTCGTCAGACCTCGAACAGCATGATCTTGCTTGCTATGCCAAATTCCCTCCCGTATGTAGGTTACTGTATCAATAAAAATAGCATTTTACGTTCACTTGTTCAGTAAAGTTGTGCTGGGATTTTTCCATTTTTATTCAGTTACGGTCTGGGATGCTTACAGTACATACAACTTTTATTTAAATTACTGTTTCAGGGGTATATATTGCCTTCTGCTTCCTGAGTAACTGAAGCTAAAAACCTAAACCAATTAACACTGCAAGACAGTGTCTACTAACAGTGATATTGCAAAATCAATACCTACTTCTGCTACCATACAGGTAGAGCTTAATCCAATAATGCGCGTCTACTTATTAATTCACTTAATAGACTAACACAGTCTGGTGGTTGAAAAACTAAATTCATATACTTTCTGACACAGTGTTTCTGAAATACAGTTCTTGCTCTGTACATCTTGATACTTTTTCCTGATTTTGCTGAACTGTTCAGTAGTACAATCGCTCTATGATCAAACATGTTTTAGTGACTGAATGCAGAGAAATGAGTTGAGACCTGGATGATCAGGCCAGATTTTAGCTTTAAGTATTCCTTGAGTTGAAACAATTTGGCTTGACTTATCACAGCTATTTCAGTCTATATAGTAAGTTGAAGGATATGATTTTTATACGCTGTTAGACTGTGGTTTGAACTGAGGACACTGTCCAAGTTTTTATTTGACTGTAAATTTATCTGCTTTGGTTGATTTATGTCAAATGGCAAGCATTCAGATAGCTGAATAAAATAAAGCTGACTCAGAGGAAGTATTTTATGAACTTTGCAGATACTTGGACTGTTTGAGGTTCAACTCAACAGTTTCTGCTTTTACAGCATACACATTTATTCTATAACTCATTGAAAAACATTTTTATATACCTGTCTAATTAGAAGCTAAGACCTGCAAGTTCAAGACACCAGCTGTACTGTGTGATCAACAGACAAACTTCTAGGCAGTGTATGTATATCTTCTTATCCCCCGGTTTTGGCAGTCTTCTAAAGTATACTGTCTGGTCCTTTTTTTTTTTTTCCCCTAAAAATAAACTTGATTTCTCTGAAGTAATTTGTTTTTGGGGCACAGTGGAGAGTGCTCTGATTGTATTTTCTAATGCCTATTAAATGGTGTTGAGTGGCTGACTGAGACCAGGCAAGGATACAGACAGCAGGATAAGTAGAAAATACAGGAAATCATCATTATGGCAGTAGCTGAAATCATGACATGGTACTAATTTGGAGAAAACAGGTATCTGTAAAGATGGATGAAGAGGTCTCCAGTTGTGTGCCTCCTGCAGTTTCTTGACTCTGCTTGTATAGAGCTCTCTTAAAAGGCTTCAGAATAGCCCTCCTGCTAATAAATGTTAAGCAGCAATTTCTTGCTTGGAGTTTGCAACTAGCTGAAGTCTGTGCCTTTGGTTTTTGAGAAATAAATTTTGAGTTTAATAGTTTCTGATCCTGACTGTTGATGGTGATTATTATTTACTATTTGTAACTTTTCAGAGACACATATTGTCAAGAGATCAAAGTAAAGATCTGTCAGTTGGCATCATGAGCTTTGGGAGATAAGTGGTATTTCAAGGAAGTATCGCTGCTTGCTTGGATGCCTTTCTGCAGAATTGTGGAGTAGTTCTGGTTACATGGAATCTCAAAAGTCATCTGGTCCAGCCCTTATTCAAAACACTTTCATGTGCTTTTTCTTCAACATCAGTTTTTGTCCTCTGGCAGGAGGAGGATATTGGGTTAGATAAAATAAGGCAGGCCCCATTTTGTAGTCAAGTTGATGGCATTGGTCTGGTATGGGCTGCATTCTTGAACTTCTGATGAAACATAGGCTCTCCAGTCTGATTATTAAAATTACTTGACAAATGTTTCTGTCAAATCAGTTTTGTCAAACTAGTTAGCTTGATAGTCCAAGCCTTTACAGAGACAGACAGTATTATCATCTAGAGATTCATCATATGATGAGATGCATAGGAGTCGTTGCCATTCAGCTTTCTCATTTTGCCATTGAGGTGTTTTTATTTTGCCTTAAAAAAGGCTGAACTACAAAAATTTCTGCCGCAAGTAGAGCTTGGGAAGATGGTTGTGGATAGTTTGATAGGACTCTGGAATCCTGGTGAAGCTAATGCCCTTTAGAATTTGTCTATGGTTAAATTTGTGTCCTGATGTGCTTTGCAGTTGCTAATTAGGTGAAGTTGGGGCACTCACAGTATCAATGGGAAACTGAAAATATTTTATGGAAAAGTTTTTTGTTTTGGTTTTTTTTGGGGTTTTTTGGTGGTTTTGTTGTTGTTGTTGTTGTTGCTTTTGTGTGTTTTTTTTTGTTTTGTTTTGTTTTGGGGTTTTTTGTTTTTTGTTTTTTTTTAGCCGAAGATTAAATAGGGTTGCCTCGAAATAGATAGAAATGGATAGAGACTGGAATGTGATTAAACTGCATATAACAACAGTTTTAATTTGAATGACGCTAATTTGAATATGCAGAGTGTGAGGACCTTTGTCGATGCTTGTCCTTTTAATAAATTGCTACAGAAAAGACAATGCAATTAATGAGTAAACCTGTAGTCAATTATTCGATTCCTCTAGCATTTTTAAAATTGGTATGTTATTGCATCTTTTTTTCGGTGCTATTGAAAAGCAGGGCAAGAAGGGCTTCCCTGTTACTGGGAAGATGAACTGCTGGCAGATAGGGAACTTTTACTGCTTATTCAAATAAGATTATGTTTGTCAATATTATGTATTTACCAGTTTCTTTAAATGACTCCACTGTCATCTTAAAAAAAGTAAAGTCAATTTAATGCATGTGGAACATGATTAATATTTAATAAGTAGTTTATTACAATGAAACAATAATTATGTAAAAAAAAAACCCCAGCGACCATGCATCCCTAGAGATGATGTGTTTTTTATTTGTTTTCATGCTTCTGAGTGGCTTAATGTAAGTATATAACACTAAGGTTACCTTTGACTTGCAAATGCAAAAATAAACACTAACATTAGGACCCTTCCCTTAGTAAAGATGATACTTCTCTGACTGCATCTGGTGGCTTTGGGGAGCCTTTTCATAACTTTCTCTGTGCTGTTCATATTTGTGCTTTATGGAATGTTCCCTTTTGAGAAGGTGCCCTCTCTCCCCAGTTGAGTGGTTAAAGGCTTAATTTGCATTTTCGTCCCTATCCTTGGCTGCATAACTTTTAATTCTCCAGAACCACCTTCCCAATCCAGTCAGTAAGAGTGGTGGGATTATTTTTGCTTTGTTTTTTTATTCTTGTTATTATTTGTAAGTTTTTAATAAGGAACAGAAAGCTTCTTGCTAATTGTCCAGCTACTGAGAACTGCGCCTTTGCAGGTACACTAAAAGTCAGTACTTTCTAGAAAGCCATCACACCTTGAGTTGTTTGGTTTTGTTTGTGTAGACACATTGTAAATTCTTCAGATGGAGCTTGGGGCTGACTCTGCTTGGTTAAGAATATAAGAACCTCTCAGCACTTTGAACTCTACAGAAAAGATAAAAGATCAACTTTGACACAGAAATATTGCAGATTTTTGTGTCTTAGAGAGGTGGGTGTATGTGCCCAATTTAATTTGGCAGTTATTGCTGTATATTTCCTCTCCTGAGAATTTTCCTCATAATCTATCTTGTTGAAATACCTGATTTTCATGTAAGATATTGCTGGCATATATACTAGTACTGATAGTATTATCTGAGTGGCATGGACAACTCAATAAATATTACCTATATGTTATGAAGAGGCAAAAATGTGCAGCTTCTCTTATTTGTAATGAACTGCAGTGTCAATTTGCTGTTACCCCCCCTTTTGGGTTTTTATATAAAGCCTCTTCATAGATGAAGCTTAATGGTAGATTTTGTTACAAACTCACCTCATTTTTCTTGATACAGTGAGAAGCTGTTAAATGAGGCATTTGTAAAATAAATAAAAATAAAATTTAAAAAAAAAAAAGTGAGAAACTGAGAATTTTTTGTTTTCCAGCTAAGAAGACTAAAGATGACTAAATGGAGTGACTTTGGTTCTGTCGATGTTCACATGTGACTTTTTATTGTACCTTGATTATGTTTATGCTGAGAATGGAAGATCAAGGGCCATATATTGCATGCCTTTTTACCTGTTTTTTTCAAGGTGCTATGTCATAGCAGTACCACTGAGTATATTTAGCATCCTTTCATGTCCTGTAAATTGTACAGATCTTGTTTCTGATGTTTATGGCTGCAGCTTTTTTGTTGATGTACTTTGGACTCTTTCCGGAAGGCTTTTTATTACTTGCTGTTCAAAAAAGAGTTTTAGCTCTTTCCACGTGTTCTGACAAAGTGACTGCCTATGTCAAAACATATGTGTAGCTTCAGAATTATCTGCTTCTAGCAGCAAGCCAAAGCTGTGATTCTTGGAGCTATTCTGGGAAAAAGTGAGGACTTGATATGCTGGATGTGAAGGTGGGAAAGCACCGAAGGGGAAGGTGAAAACAAGAAACAAAGGAAACTTCTTGTATTGTTTCTCTGACTAGAGATGTAGATTCTGATTTACAAAAATAATTAGTAATTGAATTTCCATGGATAAAAAGGTGGAAAAATGTGACTGGGACAGATATTCCTGCTGTGTGCTGCCATCTTGGTTTGAATTCCACAGTTCAGATTTAGGGCTGGATGCTGCTACAGAAGTGGAAACCATGTGGCTGGCTGGTGATAAGGTAGGCAGGGACAGCAGAGAGCTGTGGCTCATGGAGAACCTTCCTTGCTTGGATCTAAGGTGAATTTCTCTTCAGCCTCTTGCAGTATGCCACAAGAGGTTGTCAGATGGTCCCCCACGACCCACGAGGATTTCTGTTGTCTCAAATTGCTGAATTCCACAGCTTTTCTGATCTTTCCTTCAGGTGAGGTTACACTGGAATAGTGCAGTTGAGTGAAATAGAGATAGTATACCGTGTTTCCCTAAAAGATTAGGATAAATGAATTGCCACTTAACAGTTTGTTACAAAGGGGATTTCTTTTTGTGAGAGGAGGCTCATTGCCTGTCTCCTTGAGCCATGTGTGCCCTGGACACTGTGCACAGACATTGCTTAGAATTAATGCAGTTGCCTATCTTCTACTTAAGCTTTTGTAATTGGTCTGAATATTGTATCACTGGGAATTTTTGAAAGTATCAATTCTCTACCTCTTTCATCAGAAGCTTTTTTTGCTTTTTTTTTTTTGTTAATGGGAGTGAGCTCATTGGGTGTTTCCTCTTAAATGTATTTTAGTCTTGCCCTTTCTGTTGTCAAAATATCACTAAACAACTCCAGTAGTCCTCTTGGTGCCACTTACTCTGGTTTATATGATTCATGTCTTAACAAAGACAGGCACTGTAAAGGTTAAGTGCAGAATTGGTTCTTGCACAGTTATGGCGATCCATTTGCTTTTTGTCCGAATCATGGTGTGGATTTATTGACTGCCACCATTCTGAGGGGTTTTCTTGCTTTTTGCCTTGTAGCTTGTTGGGAAGTTGGGTCAGTTTACTGGTTTCAAAGGGTGTTTGACATGACACTTTAAATCTGAGGTCTCCATCTAAAATTGTAGGTCATGATAAATCAGCTGCATCCAGAACAGCAGAGGATACTGTTGTTTCAGAGTCCAGCATGGCTGAAAAGAATGCAAAGGAATATATCGAAGTTATTCCAAAGCCTTTTTTACCTCCTTCAGCTCTTTTGAGACATGTAATCCCACTCTAACCTGGTTATAGAGACCTTGAATATAGGATATGAATTTAGTATTCTTTTTAATAAACTAAGCATGGATATAGAAATTATGGTTCTGTGTTTTGGCTGGTTTTTTAGGAGTCTGTATTACAAAGCAGCAAAGAAAACGTTGAATACTTTGTTGGAAACTTTTTTTTTAATATAAAATATAAGTTTTGCTAAAATGCAGTAAAATGTTCCCTTTTTTATTTTAAAATATTACCTTTTTTATTTGCTTATGTAAGTTGTTGTGTAATGATGTTTTTGAATGGTTGTAAGGGTTTTTTGTTGAGGTTTTTTTGTTGGTTGGTTTTTTTGACCATGTCTGTAGTTGCTCTTGGCCATATTTGAGTTTATGCATGATGACTATGACTTGTACTGTGTTGATAATTTATCTACTCAAGCTTGTCGAAACTACTCTAGCTTGCCTTTCAGAACAGGCTTCTTAATGTCTTAGTTCTAAGCCTGCTAATTAGTAGTCAGCAGTGGTCATAAATCAAAACTAAGCACTGTTATGTATGCTCTGAACGGGATGAATTAGAAAAGCTTTCTGCCTTGTTACAGGCACATTTTTCTGGTGCTTTTTGTTTGAGGATGTATGAAATGTAGTAGTTGTCTAGTGTTGATCCTTCTCAGTTAAATGCACCCAGGTTCTAAAATAGTGGTTTATCTATGCTTTGGGTCCGATAGTGATTTTAGAAAGAAGTGAGTAAAAAAGATAAAGATGACTTTAAAGCTGCAGTGTTGTGGGATTTTTCTGTTTTGTCTTTTCAGTAGTACTGATCTACTTACTTTTATATAAAACTTGTACGCAAAGAGGTGCTCAAATATGTTGTTTTTTTGAAGTCTCATGAGATCTGGTACATAATGACAAATTCCAGGTAGGAGTATCTTTATTGTGTGCTGTGCCATCCTTCATTTTCAGAACTGTGAGAATAGAGATTGCTTTGAGTTTCCTCCTTTAAGAACCAAAGGTACTTAATTCAATTTCTTTTAAGACATTCATATATACTTGTTAAAATACTATTCAAGATGGCCTAAGCATGTTCTGCAGCTTATTGCTGCCTGGGTCAATGGACTAATGTTAGAATTGTAAATAAAATATGTTCAGTGGGCTGTGAAATCTCTTGGGAGTAGAAGTGTAGTTGCAAAAATCACATGGTTTTATGTAGGCTCTTTTAGGTTTGGGTTTTTGGGTTTTTTTTAGGGGAATTCATGAATAGAAATGAATAAACTAATTTCTAGTCCCTCTCTAATAGTGGAGTCAATGGGTTGCTCCCAGTAATTATATTCCAAGGCACCAAAACTACTACAGTTCTCAGCTTTGGCTCTGGGAGGGGGAGAATCTCTGCTATTTTGTGGGAATCCTGCTGCCTTGGTTGGCAAACCACCACCATCTTTTTGGTGGGGTCAGTGAAGTGTCTCTTGACTTGCTGGTGGTCCTTTAGCATGAGGAGATGAGGACTAGAAAGTACTATTCTGCTGTAGATGAAACAATGCTTCTTTCTGCTCCTGAAGGGGAGTAAACACAGCAACAGCAAGGCTCTGTGTGAGGAAGCTGGAGTCCAAAAGCATTAATACAGATGTATATTAAATATAATATAAGGAAAAAACTGTTTTGGGTGTGTTCCTGTTTGGTTGAATAAAGCTTACTTCCTCACTCCCATCACTGGGTGTGGGAAGACAAACTATTAAGTTTTGAGGAAAAGGGGAGAAGGGAGTTTTGCTTCCTTTCAGGATTGAATATGAATTATACCCCTATAATTAGATAGTTTATCTAGGAAAAAGCTTTTAGATAACTGAGGCAAACAGCAGTGATCATGGAAAAGATCTGTGAGACTCGGGAAGTATTCTGCATTCAGGTTTTAAAATTAGTGCTTTTATAGCCTAACGCAGGATTATAGATGTCTGTGTTAACTATCAGTGCTGTTTTTTCCCCATACCTTTTGTTGGGCACCGGAACACTTGTCCTTCCTTGTGGATGGAAGACATAGCAACCAAGCTGCCTGTTGTCAGATCCCTCTTACTCCGCCAACTCACTAGATGACACTGGGACTTCTTGAAGAATTTCAAAAGGTGCTGAAGACTAGAAATGTCATGTAATTATATAGACACTTTGCAAAATTCTCATAGGCTTTTTGGACTTTTTCTCCCTGGGGGACAAGAAAAATAAGCTTTTTCTATTCTGCAGTTGGTTAGTTGGCTGATCAGTTAGCACAAGTGTTACTGGCTGGCAAGTCTCACTTGTGTTTCTGGTCTGGCAAAACAGTGAGCTGTTCAGTTTTAGCTCTGATCGAAATTTCATTTCTGAAGTGGATCTCCCAGTTGTTCCTGCTTACTGGGTTTTCCTTCAGTTTTCCTTCACATCATGGGGCAGTCCAGCAACACGTGAACTCTGTCGAGGAATAACAGCTAATAGCGTTCATTTGCTGATTAGCATTCAGTCCATCTGTGCTGAGGCTTTTGTTGAGGACATTTCTCAGGAAGAGAGAGGGAGTCAAGAGGGCTGGAAGAAGAACCTGTGCTAACAGTTTGGTAGGAGGGGATAGCCACTGGTGTCCAGAAAACCAAACTTGATTCTCCCAGTTGAGGAACAACATGTATAATAATAGAATTTATGAACTTTTATGTAAGTCTGTACTTGCAATAAAGCCCATATTAACCGTTTACAAATAAAGGCAATTTTTCTGAGCGTAGCTGTTTCCAGTAAAAGTGTAAGTGTGGCCTTAGGTGTAGTCAGGTCTTAGTTCTTGTAGTACAGCTTTTTATGCAAATTTTGCTATGTTTGGTGTTTCTTGTATGCAGGAAGTAGTTTCTATTTTCTGTGAAGCGATTGTGATTTTTTTTTTTTTTTAAAGGATATAAAGAATCAAGGTGTCTAGGTGCAAGCTTTAGAAGTCTGGGGTTTTTTTGTGTGTAGAAACTCAGAATCCATAAAAGCACGACACATTCAACATGCAGGCTGTACACTGTAACTTAAACATTTCAAGTTAAATTGAATTAGAACAGTGCTGACTGCTCTTTACTGATAGATTACTTTGTCAAGTGTTGCAAACTTCTTGGTGGTAAAAGCTTCAAGCTTGTTCATCTTAATTCCATAAATGTCAAGGCACTTAGCATGAACAGGTAACACTTGAGGATTTGCAGTGGTTTTGCTGCATTTGCTTTTCCTAATGAGGAAATTAGCAGATAGTTCTTTTTCCTCTTTGATGGATGGTGGGATTGTTATGATATTCCCCCCACTATGGTCTGTTCCCATCCGTGACATTTCAAGATGATCAAGTAAGCATGAGGAAGCATGCAGGAACATAGTCTGTAGTAGACTTGAGGAGCTTCCAAATATTTGCTGAATAAAGTCCTATAGTCATCATGATCTTTAAGGTTAGGAAATTGATTCTATGAGCAAAAATAAACCAGTGAAAAAAATTCTTTAAAATCTAGTTGGTAATAAAGACATGAGCAGGTTTTTTTGTGCTGCTTTACAGGTGCTGTGAAATCACTGTAGGTTGGAGCATATCTGACCTGATTTGAAATGACAAATTTAATACTTGAGTATCTTGTATCTGTTATCAGAGGCACTATAGCGGAAAATGGCTCTTCTGTTTCTTCCTGTGCTGCTGACATTACTGTTGTCCAATCACTTTAAAGTAGCTCTTTGTGAGCTATTTAAACTTAAATAATAATTTTAAAAAATATATTCTTTGGGACTGAGAGAAGCCATCCATGCCACTTTGTGGCCTCCCCTAATCTTGGTAATTTTCCCCTTCAATCATTGCAATAAAGCATTTCAAATTAAAAAACACTGGGGGCTTCTCCCCCCAAGAAATAAACAAACACAACCAAAAACATCAACCAGGCCATATGCTTTTTGTTTGAGTACCCTCAGGATGCCTGGTACAAGGACTTCAGGAGTGGCTAGTTGTAGCACTTTATTTTTCAAGAAATGTTTCAGTTTAAATCTTCATTACATATGTTTTTAGGTGGCTCCTTTCATCCTTTCAGAATCATAGCTAGGAAAAATTCTGACTCAGAAATATGCGAGGTTTACGTCCAGTCCTTCACGATTGTTTTAAGCAGTAGAAAAGGCACAGCTTAAACTCATGATGGGGAAGCCCTTAAATCTAGGAAGAAACAGGAGTACACATCTCATTCTTTTTAGGGAGGGCTAAAGGCCCCCTGGATGCTCCTTTTTCAATAATTGGGCAGTTAGCTAATAGAGAAGGATAATTTTTTTTCTTTTCGAATTTACTCATATAGATGAAAGACTCAGTACAGCATCCTGACAGAGGTTGCAGCCTTGCATCTCTGATTGAGGGGGTGGAAGGTGTTGTGAAATGTAACTCTGGTGTACAAATAGCAAGTTAGGACCAATTACAAGTAAGCCTGTTGGTCATGAAGCAGTTTAGGCCTATAATTGAAATGAAGCATTCTTAGAGATGAGTGGGGAGGGAAAAATAAATCTTAATGGAAATTTGGAAGAAAAGATGATGTTTTTCAGGGATGACGGTGCCAACCTTGATCTTTATTTTACAGTATAGAAGAATTTAGATCAAACTGTAAAAAGTAGTTAACCTTAAACACATGATGTAAAGAGCAAGTTTGTTGTGGTTGTTTATGGCGAGTTTATTTTTGGAAGGAATGTTCTTGGGAGAGCAGAGGGCTTATTGATGTTATACTGTAACATACCTCAGTGCAGCAGATTTTTGCTGAAGTTTGAATCTTGCCTAAAACCATTTTCCATGGCTTTCTGATTGATTTTTCTGCAGGACTATTCACTGCAGCATAATTGGATGCTGGGGTGACTAGAGCAGCTCTCCCATTATGATACTCAATTTAGGACTCTGTCCTTGCTTTCTCTCTGATTAATCTGTGTGACTTAAGTGCCTCACCGTTGAGAAGCCTTCTTCAGAAGCAGCTTAGATTTGGGCTGCCTATGTTCAGGTGCTATTTTCAGATCTAGTTAGCAGTTTTATTCAGACTTGTACTTTTTGAAGACTTTCCAACTTTCTCTTCTCCCAGTTCCCCTCAACTCAGCTCCAGGTTTTCTTTTGATTCTGGTGTGTGCTTGCATGCTGGTTTACCTTCTGATGGGCATTGATGTTGGAGATGCCTTACAGTGCCATACAACTACTGATTCTGTTGTCTTCATACTTGTAATTAAGCAGCCTAAAAGACGGAGAATTAAATCTTCAGTGATCTTGACTTGGCTGTTGTCTTGCCTGTACTTTTGAGAACAGAATTCCTGATAACACTGTAGGTATTCAACCACAAAAACCACCCTGTTTTTTTCATCATAGTAAGTTTGAACAATAGCTGCTGTTACTGAAATGGGAAAAATCCCCCATTGCCTCTCTTTTTACAAGGCTGTTGTACTACTAGTTGTACCATTTGGAAATGGCTAGGAAAAATCCAGGCTTGTATCTTCCTTTTCAAATGTATTAGAATCAATGGAAATTCCAGTCATAGCCATAGATATGACTCTGTTTTGGAGTGGTTTACGTCATCTGGCTGCCTTTTTTTTTTTCTTTCATGTCGATACGAGTGGATTTCTGTGACGTGGCTCATTTTTCCACCAACTAATCTGATGTGGCAAACTGTCTTTTTTTAGGTCCCCTTCGATCATTTTAGCATTGGTAGATCTGTAATGTGACCAGCATAAAGTTACCACTGGAAAACAACCAGAGCTGCCGTCTCTGACATGGCTGGTTCCTTTGGGAGGCTTCCCATCAGAACGTGGCAAGGATGATTAGCATCACAGATATTAATGGATAAAACACTGTGCAGAAAACTACTGTTTTATTGTGGCATTGGGTTAGCTATTAGACTTGTTTATTTCAAGGGTTGCGTTTTTCTCATTTGCTCCTAGATTTTCAATAATTGCACCTCTTCAAAAACTGTAATACTTGAGAGCGTATTTTCTTTTCAGGATCATGTGCTTGTCAGCTGCCTTTCCCAGAGCAGGTTATGGTGACTTTTAGGAAAATGAGACTTGAGTTCTTTTTGTTGCAAAAAAACCCCAAAACCAAACCCAAACTCCAAGCAAACAAAAAAAAAACCCAAAAGACCCCCGAAACAAACAAACAAAACCTGAAACAACAACAACAAAACCCCAAAAAACCCAACCAAAAACTTTTCTTGTTTAATGAAAAACAGAACAAAGTGAAAGTGGAAAAAATTAAACTCTGCATTCCATATGTGGTCAGCCTTTTTGACTAGTTTTTCTGTAGAGCTTTTACTTTTTTTTCTCTTGAGTCTTTTGTGTTTTTTACAGATGCTGGAATTTTCTTTTCACACTGTTTATTAATATAGTGGACAACCATTTTTAAAGATGCTTGGATGGGAGAATGTGGTTGATGTAGGGGGGTGTAGGTGGCATAAGAGGATGGAAATGACTCTTCATAGTACTTGAAAAGGCAAAATGTCCATAGTGGCATTTATAAAGTGTCCTTCTGATTTAATTAGGAAAAACTGTGATCCAACAATAGCAGCTGTTCCTCCAGGCTGAAGTTCAGATTTTAACCTAATATGAGTCTGTGCTGCTGCTGAAAGAACTAATAGCTCTTGGTCCAAATTGGATTAGTGTGCAAATCCAGCTGGAGTGTTTTCTGGGAGCTGCAAGGAAGGTTAGTCTTCTGTCCATTTGCAGCATAGCAAAAGGAAAATCTCATGTCTTCACAAAGAAGGGGTGGCTTGTAGGCTGGGATTTAATTTTGTTTTCAGTAGCAGTTGTGGTGGATATAGCAGTTGTGAGGCATTTGTTTCAGAAAGTTGCCAAAATGAGCCTTGGTTGCACTGGACTAATGTTTGGTTTTGACTGACAATCTTGAACATTATATAATGTTGTGGTTGTAATAAAGGATCTCTGTTTATGTCCGAGATACTTCTCGTTGAATAATTTTGACTACAATAGTTAGATACTTTCCTACTAAAAATACTAAATGAGGCTATGCACAAGTCAGTCTTATAGGAAACAATTAAAACATATTCCTAAATAAATGTTTAAAAATTGTGTTTTGTGAATTCTGTATGTAACTGAAATTTTTGAGAGCTCAGGGGAAGAACACAACACTTAGCACTGATCAGCTGAAGTCATGCATCAGATCAGGTGATGTTAGTGCATATACATAACTCTTTGGCAATGTGCTTTTTGACTTTTTTTAAAAAAGTTGACACTTTTTTTAAGCACTAGTTATTGCAGCTGCTTCCCAATATGGTATAGGATGAAGGCAAGTATTTGTTCCTTGTTTTAAAAGTGCAACTTAAGTGTTCGTAAATGACACATCCTTTAGTACAGTCTTGGCTTTAAATTAGTTGTGTGTTTCCAAATGAAACATTTGTGGGGTATGGAAATCTTATTTGTATGCATTTTCAAATGACTCCTCAAGTTTTTATCAAATGAGGAGCTTTCATATATGCTAAACTGTAAATAACTAAGTACATGTTAATCACATGTGTCTTACTTGGACTTGCATGCATTACCGAAGGTTAATTTTTTTTTTAATAGTCTAATTAGTAGAATTACTATTTCAGGAGGAACATGTATATAATACATCACTTTGAACAACAAACTTGAATAGGAATATGATAATTGCTCAAGTGAATTTTTAAAGATGACACATAAGGAGTGGAAAGACTTTTCCTGTGGGAGAGCAACATTAGACTTCTTCAATTCAGATTTTGAAGTTCAGAAAAAATGAAAAAACATAGTACTGCAAAAGTAGTATCCTCGTATTCTAACTTGGGAATGCAGAAATTACTAGACTGTTTCATGTGCTTCTAGAACTATAAAAGCAAGAAACTTTGAAGTCCACAGTGAAACTCAGCCTTAGAGTAGCATAAATATTGAAATAGATGAGGTGAGATTTTGTGATATTTTATATTAAGAAGGCTAATTTAAAGAGATGCAATTCTTCTCCTCTGCAGTGTAATGCTAAGATTTCTCTGGTTTAGGTCTTGGAGACATATACAGCTGGAAAAGTGTGGAATATATACAAAGTTGCTTATTTGGAGGAAGCTGACTGTTGACAAGTATTTATTCACCACTTTTCTGCTACTTCAGTGCCAGGCAGAGCAGAAACCAAAAGCTGCAACTCAGTAGGCGTTGAGACAAAAAAGAGCATGTCAGATTTTCACTTATTTACCAAGTCAGGGTTTTTGGTGGTGTGGGTTTTTTTTTCATTTGTTTGTTGTTTAGTTGGGGGTTTTTATTTGTTGGTTTGTTTTTTTAAAATTGCATTTGACTGAGTGATTTAAGAATTTATGTGAAAAAATATTCTAAGAATTATGTTTTGTATTTCTTTTGACTAAACTCATTGCATATCATCCTCACTTTTGGTCAAGGACGAGCCCGTGACTTACCAGATTCTGCGTTCTTGGCTCTGTGCTCTGTCCTCTCTAGCTGTCAGGAATTCCAGAAGGAATCCTGGTCCACCTCCCAAGTCTGTCCTTCAGGCTCATCCGCTGCAAAACATAGCAAGCACACTAAACAGGTCTTAGGATATCACCTTATCTTCAGACCTGTCCATTTCCTTTCAGCTTTGTGGATATCTGCTTCTGTTGTTGGCTACAAAAGCAGCTCAGTTTTCTTCTAAGTAATTATTAGAAAACTGAACACAGTGGAGGCTGTGTTTTGGAAGCAGTGGCTTGGCATGTAAATAAAACAGTTCTTACCATATTAAAAAGGGTGTAGACTTGACAACATGAGTTAATTCCAACCTACCTCGGCCTTTTTTCGAGACAAAATACCCATTTTTACAACTCCAGTGGAAGCTGTCTTACGGAAACAAAAGCACGTAACCACCCCCAAGTAATTGAGGTATCAAATTGGCGTATCTTGCCAAGGTTGCTTAGAATGCGCAGCAGTGTATCCAGGAAAGCACATCCCTGCAACTGCTCTTCCTCCTTGTTTGGCTGATGCTAGACCAAATATCGTAAATAACATTGCCCTAATTTTTCATTCCTTATTGCCCCAAAAATCATATCACTGAGGTAGAGTTGCAGAATTCTGTCTAGTTTATCTGTATCTTACTCTTGCCACTTGTGCCAGTTAAGAGTTTTGTCATAATATAGTTTCCTTTGTGGTCCTTGCAAGAAAAAGTGTTTCCAAGGCCATTAAGGAGAGAAGGCATCAAGAGGAAAGGTGTAAGGTATTGAAATAAGTTTTGACTAGCACTAGAAATCCTCTTAAGTTCAGTCCTCTGACAAATTTTTGTGGATTTACTTAATAGCAGGATGTCTCACCTGGGATATTGTGAGAGCACTCAACAGTTATTTCCAGTAGTTTTTATTCTCTTCTTGTGTTAATTTTCAAGGGAAGAGCTGATGCAGTGCTGATGAAATCATATCCAGGTGCTCTTTGTATTCTTCTGTAGAGTCTCATTAGGTTCCATGTAAATAAAAATTTTATTTTTTGTGCTTTTGGAATTTTTTGTGATATTCATGCCTCAGATGTATCAGTTGAATGGGGTTTTGAGTAACATTCCTCAGGTACTTCACCTTTCTCTCCTTTTGCTCAAGTTGATGTGTAGTACTTCTTGTACTTAAGTAAAATGCAAGCTATACCTTGTATCTGTACCAAGTATTTGAGTCTTTAGGTAAACCCAATCAGTCTTTCTTATCTTCTCATTAGCATGTGGATGGCTGTGTGGGTTTCATTTCTGTCTAAGTAATGAAAGCTCCTACTGTGACTAATCTGTGATCTGCTCATTAATACACCTTTCATTCTTTAGTCAGCAAATGTTAGAAATTGTGTGCTGGAAATCCTATACAATTGGTTGTCAACAGTAATGTAGAGATAAAAAATTACGTTTTCCTGTAATCTTTCTCTTAATTTTTTCTTAAGAATTCATATAATCAGGCAATTTAATCAATTATATTTATCATTTTACATTTATACATGTTATATATATGTATTTGCCTCCAGAGAGTAAGTCCAGCTCTGCAGCTTTCTCTAGATGCATAATTCTTCCAGACCAAGTGTTGCTCTCAGATGTTTGCTTTCTTGGCCTTAAGCAGCGCATCCTTCTTTAGCATTTTTCACAACAGTTTCTTGTTCCTCTTGCTTTGATTTTTTTGCAGCAATGTGGGATTTTTTCTTCTCTTGTGAAGGCTCTCTATTTTGCCTTTGTCAAAGCCTGTGAAAATTCAAGTTATATCCTGGTTATGAGGTTTAACCATAAAAGATTTGTTGTCCTGGAGCTCTGCAGCTTCTGTCACTTCCAGCTGAATTCTTTAACCCAGTTATTTCACAGAGAGCTTGTGCATTCAGATTTTCCATGTAGGTCAGTTTTGACAACTTCTTGTTACTTGTAATGCCTCTGAAACTGCATTGCAGTATGACTACAGCTTAATCAGACGCAAGAGTTTTATTTCACCTAACACAGAAAACAAAGCAAGGTAAGCTCTGGCAAGCCTGAACCGCAGCTGCTAATTGAGGACTTCTAATTCCATGCAAGCTGAAGCCCAGGTTGTTGCACTTCAGCGGGTTTTGGTACTAGATGTGAGTGGACCAGTGCCATGGGATGTTTTTTTTTAATCTGTAGCAATGTTTAACAACTAAAAATGAAGTGGATTTGGTTCCTTGGCTTTACTGAACCAAAACTTTCTTTCTAAAATGCTGAAAAATTGCTTTATCTTCCTCATGTTAAATTAGGTGACATGTCTTAAGTGGCTACTTTGCAGACACACTGTTTATGATGAGCAAAACCTGTATATGCAATTAAAGAAAATGTGACTTTCGTCATAAGTGCCACAAATTCTTTGGCTTGTGAATTATTGATGATGCTTTTGTGACAGAGAAGAGGTCTAGCTTTAAATGCAGATTTTTACTCTTAACACTGGTTTCCTAAAAGAAGGGAGAATGCTTGACTTACCTCATCTCTGGTGGTATCTTTCCCTCATTTTCACATCCTGAAACCCCTAGAGCTCTAGATTACTGGAACACTTCTTGTTTCACAATGCTGCATTATGAATTCTAGTGCAAGAGTTGGAGTGGGAGTAGGGAACCATTTCTCTTGTCAGTTGACAAAGTTTCACCTGTGAAGTTAAGTCATTGTTTCATGGCTGTTTTGATCTGTCAGTTGTAGAAAGCTAGACCTGCTTCTGCTTCGGGGAGAAACAATACTACTTGTAAAGTGTTATGCAGAATCTGTTGCAGTATTGTTTTGAATGCTTCCCTTCCCCGCTAATGGCTTTTCTGAACTATTTAAATGTCATCCGTGACAAGAACGATATGCCAAGAGTCTGTCCTCAGTTACTGAACTTTAAATTTCACTGTAAGAAAATTGATTGTCCTACTGTATCCTGAATGCTGAAATTTTGTTGATGCAGTTGCTGATAGGCAGAAGTGAATTTATTGCTGCTAGACTTTCCTGTTACTCTGTTCTGCTAGAAGCAGCTTTGTGGCTCTAACATATGTTGCTTCCATAATTTATGCTTTAGATTCAAGTTGTGAAATGGTGGAGCTTTGGCTTTCTTCCCTTTATAAATGTCTAGAAAATACAAAGTTGATCTTTTTGCAAGATTTCATATGACACCATCCTACATGGAAAATTAGATATGTGGGAGCAGCATGGTCTTGCTCCCACCCTCCTCCTGATGGGTTTCATTTGGATGTTCTTGCATGTTTATTGAAATGTTGACTTGTTTTTAGTAAAGCACCGAAGGCAGGAACTAGCCTTTACGAAAGCTTCTAAAATCAGACATAAAATTAAAAACATCTTGTAGTCTCCGTTTTTGTGGTCGTGTATAATGACATGGCAGAGAATCATTCCCCCTCGGCAAGAGGATGGTTCCTTCATGCCATTCAGTGTAGTTCAGGCTCTTTGATTATTTATGTAGCTTCCCTTCTGTATAAAAGCAAAAAACTGCAGGTTACAGTGCCTTCAAAGCCATTGCACATTTGCATAAAGCTGCAGGTGCTGTCGTGCACATAAACTGTGAGTTGTACAAGGATGAAAGAAGCTGAAATGCATTATTTTTCATGTCTTCTGACAAGCTTTTTACTCCTCTTTGAGTCATCAGCATCAAACTAATGGAATTATATTTTAAGCAGCAACTGTCGCAATAATTAGGATTTATAAAATGGAAAAATTCAATGAAAAAAACTGGCTCATTAGCTAAAAATAAATTATGCTTTGATGTAAACATTCTGTATATGTGGGTTGTGAGGAAGTACAACATTTTTCAGTTGAATTTGATCCCTTTGTAATAACTCTTCGGGGCTATCAAATACACCATCAAATGCACTTCATCACAGAAGAAACATATTGTTGGATATCTTCATTCTGAAAAAGAAGCAAAGCAACTGCAGCTTATGTTTGACTGTACCAAGGAAATCTAAATACAGATTTCTACTCAGAATGCGGTGGAAGCTTTTAAAAAAATTGTGCAATTTGTAGAAAACCTGTGTGTCTAATAAGCTGCAAGTCCCACTGGGAGGAGTTACCCTCTCTCATCAGAGTTAGCAGCTAATACATCTTCTGGAACTGCAGTTCCTACAGTTTCCAGTTAATAGAGACATTGACAAAGTCTGGGTCATCTTCTTGGTGACAATACACGGAGCATTCCGCTTTGAGCCATTTAACTGAAGTCTTGGTTTCTGTGATCACCAGAAGTGTTTTCCTTGCAGATGGGTGGTTCTTTGGCAGTCGTGTAGTCCCACCCAGAGCTCGGTAAAGCATCTTGAAATTCCTACATACAGATAACACAAGTGGTCATGTTCCCAGTGGTGCAGTTGTCACAGGGCATAAGCCTGAAATATTCTTTCCCTGGTAGATAGCTATGGTGAAGCAGAGAAGAACTTCTGGTGATTTCTTCAAGAGTAACTTCTAGTGAGGAAGTAGGAAATCAAACATGCAGAGAGAACACTGACAATGTTCAATATTGGTTAATCACCTTGATCATTTGATATGTTTAATGAACTCTCACATGGAGTCATAAATCTAAGATTCTAAGTCATGCTTCAGGGCTTGGAGTTCAGAAAACAAGTTCCTAGAAATATAGAAGAAAACTGATTCTGGATTTCCAGAATGATGTGGTAGCTAGAAGACATAGTGTCATGCATTGTCAAGAAAGGTAATATATGAATAAAAGAATATATGAATAAAAGAAATAGCAGCCTCCAACAGAAGTTACATGTAAAGCTGTAAGCTGGGTTGGACTGGACTTCCTGTCCACTTATTGGACAGGAAGCTATTGTAGATATTTGAGTATGAATGGCAGAGACTGAAAAGTTGGAGGAGGTTGGAAATATGCCACATTCTCTATGTGCCACAGCAATGCAGAGTGAAAAAAGCATCATTAAGATTAAGGATAACAGTTCAGTTCTCTTATCATGCAGAGGAGATGCTGGCAGTCTGAGTTTCTTCTAAAGTCATAAGAATAGAAGTTGAACTGGAAAAAAACGAAACCAAGTTAGCTGTGAGTAGATTTTCTAACTGGTTATCACAGGTAAGGATTTCTGGTTCATTTTCAGGTAGTGATTTAGAAATGAAGGTGAAAGATTTATGTAGCTCAGTTGATAAGAATCTGAGCTAGTTAATTATTTTTTTTATTTACCTGAGCTCTGCTGTCCTCCATTCACGTGGATTGCATGTCATTTTTTAATTGTTCATTCCCTGTATGTACTTGCCTTAGTATTGTTCCGGAGACTATTACCATGGTTTGCAAACCATTTTAGTGGTTGCCAGTGGTCTCTTTTGACCCCCAGAAATATGTTTGAGATAGGTATGCTTGAGACATAAAAGAGAAAACTGAATGTGTTGGTGGTATTTTTTTTTTTTTTTAGCTTCCTTGGTCTCCCTTTTCCTGTTGCAAGCTTGTCTCATTTGTGTAGGAAAAAAGCTAAGTACTTAATTGGTGTTTTGTTCACAGAATAAGAAATCTTGCTATCAAGTGTTAATTTTAAATGATGTGTTGTGGGCCATCTATATAAAGATGCTCGAGAGGTACTTTGTTAACCCAAATGTATAAGAAAAGTTCCAGTATTTATACAGCCATTTAGAAATCCATGGACTTGAGAAGGATTGGAACTGTTGTGAGTCTGGTAAGGGATGACAAAAGATTGTCTGTCACAAGACTGACAGAACTATGTTCATAAAAGTACGTGCTCATTTCTACCAACAAGAGTGGCCAGCTCTGTGTATTTGAATGTGACTATAAAAACAGCTTGATAAAATGTTAACATTTTGAAACACTAAGTTGCTGATAAACATGAGACACAAAATAATGAAAAAACCACTATATTTATTCAGATGAACTTGAAGCCTATGTGAAACATTAAGTAGGAGATCAAGGGCAAGGTAAAAGCCGTACCTGGATACCAAAAAAAGTTAACCTTTTGGATTCAGGATTACCGTGCAAAATAAAAGTTTTTCTTCTTTTTCTTTTTATAATACATCATAGGGTATTTCTAAAAATCATTCACTCTAAATTAGGCAGCTAGATCTAAGTGCAACATGATGCATTGAGTGATTGGAAGTTATTACTGCTGAAGAGGTTCTATTACATTGCATTTTTCTGACAGTTCATGCAATGGTCAAAGGACAAAATAGCATCAGAAATGCTTACTGAAAGTGGGAAGATGCATTTCATTTAGAGTGTATCTTTTTGTTCGTATTAAGGCAAATTAAATTTCACTTGTTTTCTCTTCTCCCTTATGGTTTTATTAATCATATTTGTAGCCTTTTGTGTCCCTGGAAGGTGATTTCCCAGCCTTTCCAGAAGGGAATCCTTTCAGGGGAATTTGGGTTGAGCAAGGTTCTGCATGGGGAGGACAGCGGGTTATGTTTGTGGGTTTTTGTATGCTTGGGGTTTTTTCGTGTTTGTTTGTTTGGGAATTGTGGGGGGGGGCTGGTTGTTTATTTTGATTTGGTTTGGGTGTGATTTTTTTTTTTCTCCTCCTTATCATATTTCTAGCAAAGATTAGAATATTTTAATATGCCCAAAAAAGGCAGCTAGAATCGTTCACTGCTAGAATTGATACACTTGGTTTCTCTAATTCTGCTTTCACTGTAGTGAGCAGAGAAATTCCTGTTTTATTAGAGTGGAAGCAGTGTTACTCACCATAGTATAATATTGAATGTTCCAGTTCTGCTTTTTACCTACCGTTTCAGTGTAATTGTTTAATTTAATTTTATAGCCTTTTATTACCATCTTAGGTGTTGACCCTGACGTGTTCTAAGGTGCAATGGCATCTAGGGTTGGTGTATTGATGAAAACTCTTACATTTAATGCCTCAATTACTGGTAGCAGTTAAGCAGTTTAAAGTGTTATAATCTCCACCGGTTGATTAAAGTTAGCATAGGCAGAAGTGTCTAGGAGACCGGGCACCCTTGGAAACAAAGTGGTACAGAGACATCCTTAGCATACTTGTCTTTTCACTAATTTCAACTCAAAACGGTCTTCACATCCTTGCAACTCTCAGGGCAGCAGAGGATGAATAGGGGAATAAACCCTGAATCTGCTGGGCTGTAACGTTCAGCAGTTCAGGGACTGCTTGGTATGGAGCACCACAGCTGCAGGAGCCAACTAGGGCAAGCTGCTGATTTTCCATCACATTCTTTCAAAGCTGAAAATCTTATTTCCATATGTAGAATTTCAATAGCAACTTGACAAGCACTGATTTTCGGGAGAAGTGGTTGTTCTCAATGTTTTCCCACTTAAAATCCTTTAGCATGTTAAGATCAGCAATAACCCTAACAGAAGGGAGATGGGAAAATTTATTTTTGTATATTGAAGTAGAATCTGACGCACAAATCTTTCTTCAGTATCATAGTAGAGAGCCTTTTGCAAGATTATAGTCAACTTAAAAAGCAAAGCTCACTGAAAGGGTATGTGAATTGTACCTTGTGAAGTCAGAGGCACCTTCTTGAGGCCTTAAGTAGGATGAATAAAACCCTTCAGTTTAACTGGAATGATATGTGCGTCTTGAGCAGGGTTGTGATATGGAGAAGGTTAAGCTTCAAACTGGCTGCATCTATGAGATTATAAAGTTGTGCTTTTCAGAAGCTTCTTTCTGTTACAAACTTAGGGAAGCCTCTTGGCTGCAGTTCACCCTGCCCTTAAAGGTCTTGCAGAGTAGAAAAGAAGTGTCCTTTACGACCAGACCCTTTGAGGCACTGGGTTTACTGCATAATTCATGAGTGTCTAATACATCTGACCACAGAAAAGGGCAAAATCTGTAGGGTAGTGATGAAATGCTTGTCAGCAAGTGTGTCCCTTCTGGCTTACATGAAGCTGTCCTGTTGGGGTTAGTGTTCCCAGCATTGCTAACTTGGGACCATAACAGGAGAATCTCCTTTTTCCTTGGCTGCCACAGCCCAGCTTCCTGGCTGTAGCCAGCCCGTGCTCGCAGCGTGGGTAGTTCATCGTCGAAGAGGGTGGGGTTTGAAGAACAAGCACTGCTAATGGCATAGACAGCCGGCAGGAGCTCTGGTTGCAGCGTTTCATCAGCTGCTAATCCGTTTACAGTGTAGTTAATCAGATTGCTCTGTTCAGTGCTGCGCAGACTTCGTGCCACACTGCTGTAATCGAGATGGCTTGATGTGTATAAGCTAGTTTGTGTATGAACTTGAGACAGCTATTACAGTGGAGACGGGGGCTTCTCTGCTGAGGTTTGTAAACTGTTTATGCTTTGTAACTCTCTTGCCATAACCCGGGACATTTACCTCAAGGCAAGTTTTGAAGCTTTTAGTCTCTAAATCAACAGAATACTTGTTGGGGATGGAGCGATTTAGTGTGCTAGATTTCTTCTTTTCGAATGTGGGGGCAGTGCAGCTCATACTCCTCCCTCAGTGAAAGTACGGACTTTACCCCCAAATACATTAGCTTAAAAGCAGAGTTCTGTGTGACTGTTTCTGTTTAGGTCAATGCACTGATAGACTGCATATGAAACTTAAAAAGAAAGAAAGCGTAATTTTTTTTATACCTTTTTTTCCCCTTAGTTCTTGTGCCAGTGTGAATTGTTCTGTTGAAGTAGTTTCTTTACAGTTAAAAGAAAAAAAATAAGCAAAATACTTGTCTTTTAAAATACTGTAATATGTAGTTGATCTGACCTTGTCTCTGTAGAGCTGTAAATGGAGGATAATCTTTGCTATGGGAATTGTAACTGTATTTGCTTGGATTTTCATGACAGTAGTGTCTCCAGATTCTTTAGCAAGGCTGTGACTTATTGTTGCTCATGAACAAATTATGAAAAAAAAAACCCAAATCCACTCTCCCTTCTGTGCCCCAACAAAAACAAAAATCCCAGGAAAACCACGTAGTTTGAAATTTCATTTTATCTCTTGTGGGTTTAGTACTTAGACCAAACTAATCTCAGTCTTCCCCTCCCCCCGCCCCCTCCCCGTTCCCCCTTCTTTTTTTCCCCTCCCTGACAATAAAACTGTCAAATAATATTTGAAATAAAGGAGATAACTTAATCGGCTTTGGCATTATGGTAAGAAGTCATATCAGGAAGATACCTTGTTTAGAGAATTTAATTGTAGTAACATCCTTTGTGTTGTACTGGGAGCAACAAAGTGCTAAGTGCATTCAATACTTGATGTGACCAGAAAAATTAATGTCTGTACAATGTGACAGTTGGATTTTAAGGGTTTTCCTTGAAATTGGAAAAGATGATAGATTCTCAAAGCCTTGGAGTGCAGTGCATGTTTTCAGGTACTATGTTTCAAGAGTGTTTGGAATGTAGATCTAAATGTTTATACTTAGTGTGACACTCCTCGTTTTATTGAAACTGTTCTGTTTTCTTCTAGGTGAATCTGGACTGGGAAAATCAACATTAATCAACTCATTATTCTTAACAGAACTGTATTCCCCAGAGTATCCAGGTCCTTCACACAGAATTAAAAAGACTGTACAGGTATGTCTGGGGGGAAAAAAAGATACAGCTTGAGCAATGTAACTTGCGATCTAATAATGTAAGGAGATACAGTTGTTTCATGAGCACCTATATTTCAAAATACATTCAGATATGATGTGAACCACTAAAAAATATTCTGTCTTTCAGTGCATCTTAGCAACGAAATTTCCGGGTTCTCAAACTTCAAATGTGGGAGCCCTGCAGTGCTCTGTGTGCTGCCTGTACATTAGAAAACACATACGTGTGCAGTGCTGTTTGAAAATGTGGTGTTTACTATCAATTAAAATATTGAGTAAATCTGTAGAAATAGATAGATGTGCATTAAAAACCCCTGACTGTTTAAGGCAGGCTTTTAGAGACTGTGTATATTAAAGGATTTGACTGAAGTGCAAGGACCTCATGGACCAAGTATCCATGAGTCTTCCGCAGACTGTATCCTTTGTGGTACTTCATATGCCTGTTAGAAGTTGTTATTCTGTAACACATCAGGGACTAGGGGGAAGGGGAACCTGTCTGACCTTAGGGGCTAGACTTACATGGGCAAAGATGTTCTTGCAAGTGTGTGATGCAAGTGAAATATTTAGTTAAAGACTGGAAAACTGAAGTTGATCCATTAATTTTGTGTAATAACTTGTTACTGATTAATTATATTTTCTCTCTAGAAAAGGAGCATGCTCTCTGTATTACAGTAAGGTTATTAAAAATAGTGATTACCTTGTACTGAGAAAGAATAATATTATGGGCAGTTTAGGAAATGATTGCATTTCAGTGGGGTATTTTCTGGCTCCACAGCTGAGCAGCTGAACAAGCTTTTGCTTATCTCTCTTGATATGCACTTGGTTAAGATTTTGGTGAAGGTAGCTTGTGATAACCTAACTTTGTACAGGTGAGGAGCGGGGGTGCTCTCCATTGCCGCTGTTGTCCAACAGAGTTCTTCCAGCTGCAAAATGATAGTCTTAGACCACCTCAGCTGTGGCTGAAGTGACCAGGCAATTACAGAGTTGTCATAAAGTGATTAAGCCCTGTATTGAGTTAGGAGGGTAGGCAAAGTGCTAAACAGATGTTGTAAAATAGAGTGCTTTTTAATTGAGTGGAATCAAATAACTGTGCTCCAATGCTGTGATCCACTGATCTTAACTGTTTTTTGGGACCTCAGGGATTTTTTTTGCCTGGGGTTTTGGGTAAGACTTTTTTTAATCCAGTCTCAGAACACAGAATAATTACTGCAGTACCAGGAAAAAGTTAGTTATATTAAGAAGTTTAAATGGTATTGCTTGTCAGTTAGCTCAACATCAAAGCTTGAATACTATTGCAAAATGCATTCATTGCAGAATATAATTTTTTTCGTTTGGAGGAAAGCTTTTGAACATCCTGAGTTCTATTAACAATATATTAATACTTTCTAAGCTTTGGTCATGTCTATTAGGCTGTTTTATCAGTTTAATGTAAAACCATATTGCTGTGACAAAATGGACTTAAAAGCTTGTTAGCAGGGGCATCAGACCATTATTTGAACTAGCAAGGTTGAATTTATGTACCTACTTCAAAGAGATATTAAGTAGGATGGAAGAGGTGTGCAAACAGTTAAGCTCTGGTATAATATACTTTGTACTGAAATAATCAGTGACTGTTGGAAAACTAAGTAGAAGGGTGACTTTTTTATTGGAAGAGAGATGTAGTGGGATTTCATTACTGATGATTACACATTGATTTAGTAGAAGCAAAAAAACCCCAACCAAGACATCTTTCAAAGTAACTCACTCCCATCGTAGTTAAAGGTGCATCAGTGTTAAAAAAAAAATAAATTCTGTGTGCAGTTTCTGAAATTTAAGTACTTTCATATGTTAGGTGGCATGTTATGTTAGATGATCTGTTCATTCTGACCTTCAGAGGGGAGTTGATTTTTATTAATTTACTGGTTGAATAAAAAAAAACCATCCTTTTTAGGAAGCTTCACTTAATTTTTTTTTTGTGGCACTGGAGAGGGATATAGAAAAGGGCTTGAAGAGGGACCAGGTTGAAAAGCCATTGCATTTTTTCATAGTTCCACTGTGTGGGCTAAAGCTTGAGGGTGGCTGAGAGCTAGCCAAAACTATTTTCAGTAGTGAACTGGGGTCTAATATAACTTAGAAAATAATATGATTGGAATGAAATACACTTAAAGACCATCTTCCCCTTTAGAAACTACTGGTTACTTTATCTATTAAGTATTTTTTTTTAGTATACTTGCAGTGCAACATTGCTGTACTTTCAGTTATTTAAGATGAATGAATAACCATAAGGTGTAGCATTTTAAGAAGGAAACTGAAACTATCTTATTTCAGGGTCAGTGTGTAAGTGGGGACAAAATTGTTTCCCCCTGCAACCTTGAAAACTGTGTGTGTGCTAGTAACTGTGTGTATGATGTGGAGGTGTTTCCAGTCAAATACTAAATCAAAGAATAAACAGTTGGAGCTGCTGTTTGGATCCATTGGATTTGTACTCTTTGCCAGAGAAAACCTTTTTAAGTTGAGGATTGAAAGGATTTTTTAGAGTATAGATGACAGGCCACCAGAGCATCCTCAAACCTTCATTGTAATAATCAACTGCTCTTATATGGTGGGAATAACATATTGACCAGGAATTTTATAAGAGGTTCTCTCATTAAGAAATGTGAGCTGTGGTTTGGGCTGGAAAGCCATTGCAGTTTGAAGTTGTTTTCTGAGGCAGGTCCTTCATATTAATTTCATGGAAACCAGAGAAAACCAGTTAAAAGTAAGTGATTTGAAGTCAAATGAATTCAAAGGAAACTTAGTCAGAAATGAAGGGGTATGAAGTATGTTTTCTCTAATCATTATTTGACTGCCTTAAGTGGGGTGTACTAAAAAGCAGTTGAGCTCTAACAAACATCAGGTCATGAATGCTGTGTAGTAACTGCCA
Source organism: Myiotriccus ornatus (assembly GCA_036023395.1). Classification (NCBI taxonomy): domain Eukaryota; kingdom Metazoa; phylum Chordata; class Aves; order Passeriformes; family Tyrannidae; genus Myiotriccus; species Myiotriccus ornatus. Next base: position 46,727,608 of record JAYRBT010000082.1, read on the forward strand.
AGGAGACCCGTGTGACCCAGTTGCCTGGAGTGCATGGGAAAATGGTTGTTTGGAGGAGACTTTTCTGAAAAAGTTTTAAATTCCAAGACTTGAACTAATGTTTTCCATGAATCCCTTGGGAATACTTGTAAATCAGATGATAGGATGCAGTTGGATACTTAACTGTGAATGACACTAGCATACAGTGATTTTTTGGATCTTTTCCAGATGTTTCTGCTGCCTGTGTCTTTGACCATATATGGACATGTTCATTTGGGTTAGAAAAATGCAACTTTGCAGAGGCTTTATGGCAGGTTCTTCAGCTACTGTTCCTACCAGCAGAATTCGCCACTTAAAATATAGGTTGATTTGGTCTGATTGTCCACAGCACCAGCACAGGACATTTAATTTGATCAGCTCATGCTTCTTGTTCTGTAGGTTTCTTAAAACCCTGCTCTGATAGCAAGATACCTATATGAACCTATGAAAAGTAAGAAAAAATGTAAATCCTCACCACCCAGGGAGGTATTAGCACTGCCTGCAGGGATTCAGTTACTGCAGGCCATTTGTCAGAAGGTGGTTTCACAAATTCAGCCACACTTACATTTTACAAGCATACAGAATCAGGGAAAATGTTTGGTGGGGCATTTCTGAGGATCTCTTGACCTTTGTTTTAGTTTTCTTTATAAACATACATTCAAGATAATATTTTATTAATTGCTTCTTTTGTAAAAGCATTGCATCATGAGTGCATAATAATTTAATGGTTCTTGCTGGGAATTTTTGTGCTGGAGAAAAAAGTTTGATACCTTGTAGTGTTTGGCAAGAATACATCTCTTAAAATTATCATCTCTAGTGTTTTGCAAGTGTTTTGGGTTTCTTATACTTTCAGAGAGCTGGGTGATAGGAGGGCTATGTGGTTATTGTATACAAGATAGCAAAAAGAATGCAAGGAATCAGAAGTTAATCTCCTGTGTGCTAAAGCTTGTGAGTAGTAAACTCTTGGCTGATTGACTGTGACTGGGGATTACTGTCTTGAGTTCTGGCATTGATTGTGTACAATAAAATTTCTCTACAGAACTCTTGAGGAGGGGGGAAATACACTCACCATGATTAAAACACAAGTTTCTTAAAGCACTGCTGGTATTACGGGGTTCTCATGGCTTTGAACTGGATGCTTTTAGAAGGATAACAGTTGTGAAGGAGTAACTTGGTGGTGTCTTGGGCTTCTATGTGTGTGTGGGTTTTTTGTTTGTTTGTTTGGTGTTTTTTTTAATTTCTGGGATTTTTTTACACCTTCCTAACCTGCAATAAGGCCTACTCAGGTAGTAGCTTGAACTGGGTGGCCTTGAAGTCTGGCCCAACCTGGATTCTTCTGTGACTAGCACTCTGGGAGCCCAGTGCTGGGGACTAATTTTTACTGATTTTTTTTTTCTGTCTTTTTGTTATGTGAGGAACCAGCTCATGATGATTGGTTGCTGTAGGCAGCCGTAGTGTAGCTGAGTCAGTTTTTTGAGAACTAGCAGTGAAAGGGATTGATCTGACTTGAGTAGGATCCCTACAGATGAGTAGATAAAAGTAGCATCCTGCATACTCAGAGGTTAAATATGAAGCCTTCTTTGCAGTTACTGTTTTCTGTGTTTGTGTGTATTCTCTACTGAATTAGACTCAGTGTTTTGCTTGGGCAAGAGGGATTTAGTTTGCCTTTCTGCAGGTTGTCACTTTATCTTGTGGCTTTACATTGCATCACATAAGCAGTGATTGCAGAGTGTTTGCAGTAATATGCAGGTGTGGCTGTGAGTCTGTTTCACTTATATAACAACGAGGGATGTGCAAGAGCTTAAGCAGCATTGATAGGATCTCTCTCAAATCTTGAATTGGCCAAGTAATCCAGATAGAATTTATTATCCAAGTTGCCACTCTCTCTGAAAGTTCCATAGTGAATGTTCTTGCAGGTGTTCATCCAGTTAAATAGAACTTTCTTTTCTCTTCCCCATTAGAGTTTGGGATACTTAAGAAGTGTTAAACAATGAGCGCCAAGGTGGCATCACTGTGTGCCAACTCAATGTGTGGCTCTGGATAGATGGCTCACAGTTGATTTCATGAATCCATATCTAGAAAACAGTGTCACTAGTGATTTAATAGAAATTGCTTTAATATCAGGATAAAAACAGTGGTTAAATGTGTGAGCAACTGAAAAGAAGCCAGCATGCTAACGTGAGTGTCATTTCTTACTGATCCAGCACTTTCTCAGGCAGATGCATCTGACATCGGCATTATCAATAATTACTGAGATATTAGTAGGAAGAGGGTAGCAGTCCATGTGCTGTTTAGCCTAGATTTTCTCAGTCGTGACATGCTTAATCTGGTTGATGACATGCTTATTGCAAGATGACTGAGCTGTGCTGCAGATGGGTGGTCACGACTGGAGGCATGAGTTCCCACACCCAGATCTTGCATCAGCCTTGTGCTGATGCAGTTGCCTTCTGAGCCAGGTTTCCATCAGTGACCTGGGCTCACAGGAGCCCAGTCCATTATGGTCACATGAGATCTAGCTCAGCAGATTGCAGCTAGATTGTATTACTTTCCAATATCAATCTGTTTGTAACAGGAAACCATCACTTTAAATTATTCCATTCCCAAGCATTATGCTAGCTGAAGAATAGATGTATTCTTAAAAATACATTAACAGGACTGGAAATGTAGTGACTAAGGTGCTTGGTCGGAGGATCAGTTTTGAAAATGTCATTTTCTTACAAGTGACTGAAGTTGGCAATTTCATCGCATTTAATGCCTGGTTAAGGTTTTTCCTGTTTAATCAGGAATTAAGATATTTAGATATCCTACATACTTAGAGGGTTCATTGACTTTATTTAAATAATGAACTTTTTCTTTAAAAATAAATATTGGGATTTTATAAGCAAAACATAGACACAGTATGCCTCTGAAGCAGAAGAGTCAGCAATTCTTTGCCAGACTTCTTATTTATTGCATGCTTATCCCAGTGTTTCAGATAGGTGACTAAATTGCTAAAAATTTAATCTTACCTTATTCATTTTACAGGTTGAACAGTCAAAAGTTTTAATCAAAGAGGGTGGTGTTCAGTTACTACTCACAATAGTTGACACACCAGGATTTGGAGATGCTGTGGATAATAGTAATTGGTAAGAAATTCTTTGTATGTTCTCTCATGATAATTCTGAATTGCATTTTGTGTGTGTGTGAGATATAATACCTTGTGACATATTTTTAAATGCAGGCTTCAGCATTCAGTTAAAATATTAACACTTTTAAACTTTCAGTTAGCTGAAAACTTTTAACTACTGTAATTCCAAGTACCTTTATAACTTGACTGAAATACTGTCAGCTTTTCCCTTTAACTGACTGGTGCATTTGGCTCTTTATCCACACATGCAGTGTGCAGAACTGACTTCTGTGTTGTCACAAGATGTGATCAGTGAAGCGTATTCCTTTGGCTGCTGTTCTTAAGTATTCAGTTTGATGCTATTACAATGAAGGGGATTGTGTTTGAAAGGATTTTTCAGTGAACTCACACTTTGCATCTTCAGAGCTTTGTAACTCAGTTTTGTGTCTCTTGAAGTGCAGTATTGAAGTATCCTAATTTAAAAAAAAAAAATCAAACCAACAACAACAAGCCAACCCATGGGGAAATTGTGAACATCTACTTCTTAGCTGAGATGGGTTTTGTTTATTTGTTTGTTTGTTTACATAAATAATGTAACTTACAGGTTTTTATTCATGTAACCCCTGCAGCTGGCAGCCCGTTATCGACTACATTGACAGTAAGTTTGAGGACTACCTGAATGCAGAATCTCGAGTGAACAGACGTCAGATGCCAGATAATAGAGTGCAGTGTTGTTTATACTTCATTGCTCCTTCAGGACATGGGTTTGTATTAGTGTATTTTGTTTTCTTTCTGTCTCTTACCTCAGATAAATATAGAAATTTGTCAGTCCTAGTTACTTAAAGTTCCAAATAGGATTTTCTTAATGGTGTGCAAATCGTGCTTATTTTCAAATACGACCTTGCTTTGGCTTGTCAAACATGAGCAAGCCAAACACCGGACAACATGATTGCACATTAATTACACAGCAAGAAAAATAGAATTTTAACAGTTGAAAATACATAGGTGTTCACAAGTGCCAGGTCTGTTTGTGATCTATATGTCTTTTGATCACATTAGAAGGAGAAACTGATTCACAGTTCAAGCAACAGGATTTTTCCTTTCTGTTCTTCCTGCCTCCCTTTGACTTGAATGATAAATTGAAGATGGGAAATTTCATGGATCCTTGTAAGCATACTTTAATTCACCTGGTGCATAATATTTTGTCTAGTGACAATTCCAGTATAGGCATTCTGATTTCTTTCAATTATTGTGTTATCTTCCACCTTTGCTTAGTTTTTAACTTGATCAGACTTCTATCTAGTGGTAGAGGGGGAGAACTGCATTTCTAGGATGTATTAGATACAGATTAACTATATCTGAAATTAGTTGCTTAGCATTTTATCATGGCATTATAGCTGATTAAATTGGTCAGAGACCCTTTAAGTTATACCTTCAAAACTAGAAGGAGAGGATAACTAGCCTGTTCTATTGTATAGGTCAAAAGTAGTAAAACTTATTGAAGGGAATGATGAAGGAATTTTGAAGTATATTCCTCAGGCAGTAAAAAATGCTAACTATTATACTTAGCTTCTCTAGCTAGCTAGCATTGGTATGGGTCTAATAATTTTGAACTGGACAGAGACTTCCAAATTTGGAAAGAAATGTTGGAGGGTGGAGTTTTTCTTATTTAGACTTGCCTTTATTAAATATTTTGCTTTTGTTCAACATGCATGTTTGTAATGTCAGTTTTGCTCAACATGCACATCAATTTTAAATGTAATTTAAATAAGGAGATGATGATCCTTTCCTTGTGCTAGTCAATCATTTTTGAGCTAACTTTCAGATTCTTCAAAAAATTCTCATACCCCCACACCCTCCTTTTAACCATTAGAAGTTTCTAAAGTGGGAGGTACAAATTGTTCTTAAGGAAAAAAAAAGGTAATGTTTCCTATAAACTAAGTTTTGATCACAGGCTAAAAGCTGTAAAAGCGTGTTCCTTGCACAGGTATTTCATGTTATTCTTGTGGAGGGAAAAATGTGAAGTTGTTCTAGGTTTGCAGAGTGTTTCTCAATTACTGAAATAAATGCTTAGAGTTGTCATCTAAGTAAGAAAATTAATAGACAAAATTGGTGCTGCTGTTAGCATTCATTTCCTCTTTTAAGATACTCCCCTCTCTGAAAGGACATAGGTCACTTCCTACCTGGTTTTTGTGGTCACGCAGTCTTTGTTCCTGTTTCCTGTACAGACAGCAGCACATGTAACCTGTCAAGTAGTGTCCACTTCATTCTTAATGCATGACTGTATTTACACCAAATTAAAGCATTTGTAGGTGAACTTACTTCTGCTTGTCCTTATGGCTTAATACATTTGTAAAAGCCATCTTGTTATAATTTAGAAATTAAAAAAATGGCAGATTAAGTCCTTCTATTTAATGCATCCCACTGTTTTTAGCTAGTATGCCCATAAACATCTGAACTGATGAGTTAGTTTGTGCCAGAGCAGGAGGAGAGAGGTGAGGGCCACGGGGAGCATTCCAGGTAAGTGAATAGGGTGATAATGAATTGCACCAACTTTCTGCAATTCTGGAATCTTTATGTAAAGCCTTTCTGCTCAGTCTCCACTGTCAACTCAAGTCCTTAAAGTGAGCACTTTTGTTTTGAAAAATTCTGCTTTTGCAGCTGCCCTTCAACCTGGTGTTGCTCCCCTAGGTAGTTTTCTCCAACTCAGAAGATTCTGTGACTTTTTTTTTCTTTTTTAAGAAAGTAGTGAGAAAGCATATGAAGGTGAACGGATAGCCAAAAAAACACTCATAACCTAGACATGCCATTAACGATACCTGTTTATTAATGGAAACATGCTGAGAACTTGGGAAATTAAGTGGCAGGTTGAAAACGTTAAAATGAAGGTTTTTTTCTTCATTTTTGTATAATTTGGAGAAGCAGCTGAATTTGCGTACCAAATTAATGTGGGTTTAATATTCCTAATACTAATTTATTTTATATGAGAAATAATCTTATTGAATCCTTTAAGTGAATCCTTTAAGCCTGACTAAACTTGCTGTAATTCTGAAGTATTTATGCATCGAAAACTCTCTGGCTTTACTTCAGCAAGCAGGAAATATTGACCACTTTGATTCACACTGATGGTGAGCATACCGTCACACACCTCCTCGATACCCATGTGGTGGTTGTTTGTTTTTATGTCATTGTCATCCACTTCAATAATTGTCTTTTTGTTCTACGTAGCAATTTAGAAATGAGATATTTCTACTTCATCTGGCCACAGAAGTTATGGTCTTCAGCAATCTAAGGTCTAAAAAAAAAAAAAAATCTCCCAGCCCACTCTCAAAAGGAAACACACAAATAAACATGACTTTCAGAGCATAAATCTTAGCTGTGAACTCTTACCAGTCAGGCTTTAAATGGGATTGTCTTCTGGCTAATGACATGAACTTTGCTACCTTCGTAGGAGAGGTCTTACCACTTGCTTAAATGAGTGTAATTTCAGCTAGCAGAAGTCTCATGACTACTAGTAATATTAACATATGACTTATTCCTCTGGTATGGTACAATTTAGGGGATTTCCTGTAGTAGTTCCAGGTAGCCTTTTGACATTCATTCAGTCATCTGTCACTCATAAATCAGTGTTTCAAGAATAGTTGTCAGGACAAATCTCATAATTTGTAAGTTCTTGTTTAATTAATATAAATTGCAAAGCTCTGATGCTGTTTTTCAGACTTAAGCCTTTGGATATAGAGTTTATGAAGCGCCTGCATGAAAAAGTGAATATCATTCCACTTATTGCCAAAGCAGACACACTTACACCTGAGGAATGCCAACAGTTTAAAAAACAGGTGAGTTGAAAAATTAATATTTACAACATAGGATAATGTATTAAGTTGATCCCTATGGAAATGGTGAGATGTAACCTACATGAAAAGTTTAAACCCTGAAGCAATGACTTGAGACAGCAAAGCTAAGTAATTTATATCTTCAGATTTAATTATAATTCTTGGTGAAATAATCTTGTTTTTGTCCTCAGGGCAAGAGGTTTCAAGTGTAGTATGTTTCTTGGCAAGTGAAATAATTCACTGCTGAGATAAAAATCAGTAAGAAAGGAAAGGAGCTTTCAAGAGTTAGGCACCTAACAGAAGTTGTGTGTTTAAAGGAAAAAAAAAAGGTATTTAAGAGTATCGGAGTATTATTGGTTGCGTTGTGGTATTCACTTTCGTGCTGATGCACTGTATTAAAGAAACCTCAGGTATTAGATGAGAATCAGTATACCTGCTGAGTCTTGGGCTGTGGTAATGCATTTTAAAGATGGTGAGATAATTGTAACATTGATAAAACTGCCTTTGTATTTGTAGAATATATTTGGCATCAGTGTCTGCAAGTGGCTTGTGTTTTATTTTCAGCTACGTGATCAGAGTAAATTTAAGCTTTTTAGTATTGTAGGAAGAGGATGAGGAGGATCCAGAACGGGATAAGACAAGATAGGAAGTTTGTTTTATTGAACTCTGTCCAGTCCTAGTTTAGAACACAGGTTCTGGAACAAGATGTCATTATGATGTGCTGTGTGCAAAACTCTTGATTTAAGACTAGAAATATTCTGCATTCTACCATTTTTTCCTTTCATTTTGTCCTCTGATTTTTAAATATGTAAGCAGCTTTATCATAAGTTGAGGTTAAATAGGGGAGACTTTCCCAAACCAAACTTTGAAAGTAAGTCCTTGCATGAATTGGAAATTTACATTCTTATAAGACTGCAAACTCATGAACCAGAAATATTCCCCAGGGCTTTGCAGTGCAGCTGTCAACTAAATGGTCTAATGGTTTTCCGTTCTAAAATTCTGGAAAACTAATCATCTTGTTTTTAAAAATACCCCACAGACAAATGAAGCACCAAAACAGTACAGTCACTTTTTTCATGACGCTGTCGGTTTTTCTTGAATTTTCATTAATGCTTGCAAAGGTTTTTCAACACAACTAACTGCTAGAGTCAGTCCATCAGTCACAAGCTCTATTAAAATAGGCAGGTGATCCTGCTTCAAGCAACTGATGCTCCGGTGTGTTAGAAACAGGAAAGAATAGGAGTGACAGCAGTAGCTATTGTGGGAACTCAAAGGGATGAAATGTGCCTGCAGTTATCTATTCAAATACTTTATATTTTGAAGGGACACGATTGCGAGACTAGTCTGAGGACTTTAGTTGTGTTGTATTAGTTTTTGCACATTCAGGTAGAATTTCCATTAGGGTAAATCTGTTATTTGTCCCATCATAGAAAACTGGTGTTAATTTTTGCTGTCCTGTATTGGTGGATAGTATTCTGTTAGCTGTGAGGCACTGACTCTGATCCTGTCTTCTCCTGGCTTAAGAAGAGGTGGTCATACTAATTATCCCTTGGGGTCACGTGGTGGTGTTAAACACGTGCGAGTTTTGTGATGTAGATTAGTCATCTTAATATACAAGGATCTTACATATCAGACATAAGGAGGGAGAATCAGATTGCAGCAATAAATATTGAGTTACTACAAAGTATGAATTTCTTGAACAGATAACACTTTTCTTTTTAGATAATGAAAGAAATCCAAGAACACAAAATTAAAATATATGAATTTCCAGAAACAGATGATGAAGAAGAAAATAAGATTGTTAAAAAGATAAAGGTAAATTAATTTCCTTTTCAAAACTGTTTATGGAGGGGCAAGAGGGGGTTGAGTGTGAAAAGCATTCTGTCATTAATGGAGAGCTCACTAGTACGTGTAAGAGATAGAAATCAAATGCAGAGCTGTCCTAAGTGTCACTGTTCCTCAGTAGGGGCAATGAATGACACTATTAAGTCATCTGTCTAAGTCCTTTGGCTAAAATTCAGAATGAGAGCTCATTTAATGAACTCTAAAAGGTCACTTTTTTAATTTCATGGCTATTTGGCTTTTATCCACCTACCACATGTTTTTTGGTTCTGAGCTTTGAAGGAGGCCAGGGTTGTCTTTCATACTGAGGTGTGCAGTGGCATAGAGTATGTGCATTACAGCTAATAGCTGTCTGGCAGATTGATATACTGAAACCTTAATGGAGATGAATGACTAAAGAAAATCAAAAGGACTGTCAGGCTGTTGAAAGGCTTCTTCTTAGTTTACTCGTGTTTTTGGTTTGTTCTTTTATGTCAGAGTCCATGTTGTATATGTTTCTTGAGCCTTGCTTCTGTTTGTTCAGTAGCTTTAACAGCCTGCAAGAGCTTTTAAGTTGTTTTGTTACTGTGGGAATCACCTAGGATAGATAAACACAAATATTACAAATGGAAGATGTCCTGGGACTAAGCCTAGAGGAGAAGAGCAGAATAAAAGCAAAGACAAAAGTCTGAAATACTTAGCTTTGTACTCTGTTCCTTTCAGCCGCTTGAAGCTGCTCTTGGCTCCTTTGTTGCTTGATACACTGGAGGCGTTCTCAGTTCAGCTGAAAACAAGAACTTGAAGTAGTTCTTTGCCAAACCTTTGAAAACTGGATATAAGATCCAGCCAAAGTAACAGTCCTTGTAGCCAGTGGGAATGTGAATTGGTAAATAATTAACTGTGCGATTAAGTAAATAGGAAATGGTTTGCCTGTTGCTTAGCTTACTAAGTAACGTTAATGTCTGTTTCTTAACTAGATTTACAGAATACAACAGTATAAGGAATTTAGAAGGGTGTGTGTGTATATACAAGTCATTAAATTAGGCAGAGGTCAGTAAACATCACTGTTCTTGCACTTGGGGTTAGCTGCACAGCAGTGTTATAACACCGAACTAGCTTATGTCAAGTTTACACATGGGCATGCTTTCAGTATCTTTTGGCAGTAAAAGTCATACTTTATCTTGTAGGACCGTTTACCTCTTGCTGTGGTAGGTAGTAATACGATCATTGAAGTCAATGGCAAGAGAGTTAGAGGAAGGCAGTACCCATGGGGTGTTGCAGAAGGTAAGGCTTTCTTGTGATTTTTTTTTTTTTAATCCATTTAAAACTTATTAGCCATTAGTCTATATTTGAAATGTTTGAAATGCTTAATTTGAATGTTATTTGGTCTGCAAATTTACTGAACATATCACTTTGTTATTCTGATAATACTGGAACAAAGTAAAGGTTTCAGCAACATGTAACTTTGTAAGCAGATACCTGTTGAAGCCACAATGAGAAGTTGTAAAACCTGTAGAGACTTATGGCAGGTAATGATATGACATAAATTGCAACTGTTTTCTAGCTTTGTCACGTTAATTTTTTTCATATAAAATCTATGTTTTCCTTAGATTTTTCTTTGTAGAGGATACACATTATAAATATTAATTTGACCAGCTCCTTTATCATAAGTTCAGTTTAAAGCTTCTGGAAAAGTTTGGTTTTTTCCCAAAACATCTGAGTCTTAATTGCTGGTCCCTAGTAACGAATAGGATACCTTTTTTTTTTTTTTTTTTTTAATTTATTTAGAACTTACTTTCTACTGCAATAGAGACTTGAAGATAACTGCATGTTCTTCTGGCAGCCATTTCGTGTGTTTTAATGCAATTCACATATTTCAAACGGCAAGACTTGCACCATGCTCTGCAGTGAAACAATCACTATTAAACTGTTTCTCCATGATCATTGAATTTTTTTCCTTGTGGTGTGCATGTATTGAATAAAGAGAATATTTTTCTTTTCCTCATTATTTCTGCCTTCCAAGGGCAATGGACTATAAATTGGATGCAGTGTAAAACAGACAAAAAAAACCCCAACCAACAAGCAGTGTATGGACCAGTACTTTAAAGAGGAATGCTGTAACACTTTGAACTGCATGTCTGGCAGGAAATGAGGTTTGGCAGAAAGCAAAAACCAGCTGCACCAGAGAGGATCAAGCTTTATTTAAGGCTCTTGCGTTGGCATTTGGAGATGTACAAAATGGTGCTGCTTTTCTTTATTTTGAAAAAAATCTCTTAAAGGCTTCATATTCATGATTGCACAACTTTGGGATGGGAAGAGCTAGCCTAACTAAAAGGAACTTCTTAAGTGGCTTTCAGTCTGTCAGCCAAGGACAGAATACTCAGAAATGATGCTTTTTTGGAAGTATGACTTCATTTACTATCTGAGCAGAATTTACCAGTCTGTAAAACCATGGAATGAAGTAACGCAGTAGTGCCGATACAAGACAAACACACGAAGAGTCTATGTTCTGCACTTTTCTGTGGGATTCACTGAACTTACTTGGGCTATTTTAATTCCTTCTTTCTGTTTTTTCCCCTCCTTCCTACGAAAGTGTATGTTTTTACTTCAGGGACACATTGGAAACCTGCCTTGTGCCTTTCTTTTATGTGTGCTAAGAGCTTTCTGTGTTGCCTTCTCTGTCTGCACATCAGAGAGTTCTGGGGGTGTGCATTTTTCTCCAGTGTCATTTCATTTTCTATCAGGGAAATGCCACTCAGAATCAGCCTCTTCCACATTAATGGGATGATAGGCACAGTGAAATAGGTGGCATATAATGATAGCTGCCCATTCTCTCTTGATCTGTAGGTAGGTGCATCAAATTAAATACACAGCCTTCCTTTCCTTAGTTAATAAAGAACTAAATCCACATAAAAATTAAAATTAAGACTTCTGCAATTCATTTAGTGGGGAAGGGGCAAACAGATTGTGTTAAGTCTGTCTTTTAAAGGGGTTTGGATATAGCTGGTGTCTACAGTTAGTGTCTGATCCTTATAGAACTGTGCTGGCAGGACCTCCAAAGGATCAAAAAGTTAAAGTAACAAAACCGTGTTTCTGTTGTGGTAGCTTATTCTGCTCTACTGACTCAGAGTACCGTTTGTCAGTATGTCTCAGGGGAGCGTAGGAACTCTGCTAGTAAGATGCTGTTAACACACATGTTGTTTTAGTAAGGAAAGGCTGGAAGTAATCTCTCATTGGAATAAGTGTAGATGGATGACATCTTACCTCTGTAAGGCACATATTTTGGTTGGCATCTCAACAAGAGTTTACCTTTTTTTGCAGTTGAAAATGGTGAACACTGTGACTTCACAATTCTGAGGAACATGTTGATAAGGTAAGTAACTTACAGGTAACATTAAGATTGTCTGGTATGTCTGAGATTGGGAAATCATATACTGGCGAAAAAAGGATTTGAGATAGTGAGTTCATGTTAATCCCCATATTTTTAGTTGTAAACAGTATGTTACACTTTATGATATCTTGTTTATCCACATATTTGCAAGCAGTGGTGTTGGTAAGGATTTTTTTTTTAATAGTTCTCTTTGTGGTTACTTGCTCTTGAAAATGTGATAAACTATAGGAAGCTGAGTTGTGTGTTAGTGCTGATGTGTGCTCAGTTGTAGTGATGTGTACTTAGTTGTAGGCATTTTCCAAAATACTTACTGTGCTGCAGTTGTCTACAGCAAGACTGCCTGTGCTTTGTTGTGTTAAGGTGCCAAGTCCTATGCTCACACCAGTTCACTAGGTGGCATCTGCTGTAACACCTCTGAATTTGATGATTAAGTTTTTATTTTCTCCAGGCTGACAATGGAAAATCATGAAAGGAAGCTAATGCTTGTATCTTAGTCTTGAACTTTGCATTTAGCTTTTGTAAACTTAAAAGATAGCAACTAGGAAGTTTTGGCTTGTTTCTTGCCTGACATGCTTTTTCTCACCTGCTGCAGTAGTAAAACATAATTTTCATATCTGTCTTGGCAGCTCTAATTTGCTTGTTGGAATGATAACATTGTGGGGAATGGGACATTAATGGAGGGATGTAATTTAATTAAGTCAGTCTGCAAAATGAACATGGACTGATTTATCAGATAGTATTTTGTATCAGTGCACTAATCTGATAAATTACCTTTATTGACAGAACTCATATGCAGGACCTGAAGGATGTCACTAACAATGTACATTATGAGAACTACAGAAGCAGAAAACTGGCAGCTGTTACATACAACGGTGTCGACAACAACAAAAATAAAGGGCAGCTAACAAAGTAAGTTCCTGTTAAGGTCGTATTGCACTTTAATATTTTTACTCTGCTTTTTTGGTTGTTTGCTTTTGTGAATATGTGGTGGGATCTTTGGTTTTGGGGTTTTTGGGGAGAGGTGGTGGTGGTTTTGTTTGTAAATAACCTCCAGTCAGTTGCCTCTTTACTGTGTCTGAACACTGTAGGCCTCTTGTTTACTTACAATTGTTGTGGGGTTTTTTTCTATTTCACTAAGGTTTACACTTATTTAGCTGAACGTGTTAAATACTGGCTTTTAGTTAGAATCAGTTCTGAAGAGAATCCTTACATTTACTCTTGCAGTTTTATTTCACTGATACTTACTGAAAAATTTTGCAGTGCATTAGTGTTTCTCTTTTGGTTTATATACTACTTTTGGGATTATTGGTTCTTTTGCATGAATTATCCATACTCTGTGTCAGGGATGTCTTTGAGAAGAATGGGTCAATATTTGTTTGGAAACTTTGAGAATCCAGACCTGCTACTGTCATCTTTGAAATGCTGCTCTGGCTACTTATATGGCTGCTTATCATGTCAGGGAAATTATTGCAGCATCATTATCTCTTGTGAGAAGAGTTACAGTGCAGCATTTTGGAGCTTTTGTTGCTGTTTTTTTTTTAACTCATGTGTCATTTTAATTACCTCTGACAGCAAGTTATTTGCCAACCTAATGAAGTCATTGGAAGATATAAAAGTAGGCTCTGCTGTATTCTGCATTGCATACTGGTACTTGAGAACAGCTACATTCTTAAGTATCTTGCTTGCTCTGCATGCACTAATTGCATCAAAGTAATTAGTTGTTAAATAATTAATAATTAGTGATATTCGTACCATTTGTACTATATTTAAGTACAAATTTCTCAATCAAAATATAGGGTACTATTCTTTTCAGCTAATGGTGTGCAAAATTACAGCTGTTCTTCCTGAAAAAGATTCCTGAAATTAGATGGCAGTATCTGCTATTTCCATCCATATGGCAGCTTCAAAGCCATTTTTCACTAAAGTGTCTATTTTACACCATCTTAATGCTTTGAATGTGGCTGTGAGGGAATGATTTAAGTGAACATGACTCAGTTTCATCTAGTGTGAGCCCACACGAGACTTCCCTGCTCAGCACTGACAAAAAATGTAATAGTTTATGTCAGTTATATCAACTCTTCAGAAGTGTACTCGAATTTAGGTAAAGTTTGTAGTGAGGTCAAGTCTTAAAAAGACTACTTTGCAGATATGTGTATCCGTAACACTGTGTTTACTACTTATGTTTTTTGCCATCCTATTATCCCTGACTTGTATCTCAAGGCTTCTGAGTACACGTAGCAAGTATGTCAGGTGATAATGTAGTAGCAGTAGTGCAGAATAGAAAATTCTGTATTTCCTCCAGGACTTCTAAATTGCTATTACTATGCTTTTTACTGTACTATTATTTGCTATTAGTGTGCTGAGAAGTGAAACCTTTTTTTTTTCCCATTGCCGTTTGGGATATCAAAGGAAGTTGTTTAGAGTTTTGATTGTGTGTGTGTGTGTTAATACTGGGGGGTATATACACCTTTCAAAATCTTAATGTTTTCCTTAGATTTTTAAAAATCTGAATTTTGGTGACAACATTTTCATAATTTTTGTTGTGTGCCTGCTTACATTTGTGTTAGTCTGCATCTACACGCTCAGTGTGTTACCTCACTGAAGTAAGGATGGGTTATTCTGCGTTCTTAAAAAATTTTAAAATTATTTTTTATTCCTGTATTGCAGACATAGTAAGACGTTATTTTGTACAAAAATGCATCTGCTAGTAGGTTTCAAAACTCTTTTTGCAATCTTCAGTCATCCCCCCTGCCCCAGTCAGTTGATATCAGCATTGCTGATACTTCCTTTTGAGGCAGAATATGCACGAAGAGGATCTAGAATTGCTCTGCTTTCTGAAGCATGCTTACCTTGCATCTCCTGCCACCTCAGATCACTGTGCTGTCCCACCTGAGTATTTCCAGGTGAACATGCCTTCGGGAGCGATTTTCTCCTTTAGAAATTTGTCACTCAGAAGATTGCAGTACTGCAGCTCGGAGATGAATAAATACAACTGGTGCTCTTTGCTATCAGTTTTTGGGTTTAAAGTTTTTTTAAAGCGAAAGAGTAAATTATTGCATTTTGTTTGATTCAGCCATCCGAAAGATAAAACTTTTTTTAAATTTGTAAGGAATATTTTGAACCTTTTTCTAGAGTTTGTTCCCCAAAACATAGGGTGACTTAATAAGTAAATACATAAAATTCTTGTATGCTTGTACTGGTTATGAGGCAACTGATGCTATTCTTGTGTTGTTACATTATCCATATGTTGAGTTACAGCAATTTTTTTAAGCTTTAACATACGTTTTTTGTCTTCAGTGTTTTTTTGCAGATTTTAATCTCAAATAGTCAAAGCTGCATAGAAGGAATTTTCCTACTAACCATGTGCCCCCTGCAAATTGAGGGGGATGAACAGATATTAACAGTTTATCTGTGTCTCCCCTCAGGAATTTTATGCTTGCCTGCTTGCCTTTTGAAAGAAGTGTCTGTGTCTCAAAAGGGGGCCATATTTAACTTGTCCTCTAGGAATCTGATTGTTTCATGGGAGACACATCCTATATCTCTGTGTGAGAATGGAGACATGCTCTGATGCTATCTGGTGGTATTACAAGCATATGGTTAAACACAGATATAACCTCTGGCTCTGGAAACTCCTAAGTGGCTGTTTTTTTGAAACTGGGAGGGTAGGCATAAGAGGAGATATACATGCAGTGGTGCTTGTACTTTTCCAAAAGTTTCTCCTGCTGGCAGCTGTTCTGAATTGACCTTTTGTACCTTTAAAACAGCTGTATTTTTATGATCTAAATAGATCTTAGTTTTTCATGCAGCTGTTAACATATTTCTTTGAACAAAAATGCAGACATGAAAACAAATAGAAGTATGTGCTAGAAGTTCTAATAATATTGTTCAGTTAAATTGAAACAGTTTTTTTCTCTCCAGTTAATAATTTTATCTCTGATTTGTCTTCTTTGATTTGGTGAAACTCTGCTGTTCTGTAAGTAACTTGTTAACCTACAAGCAGTCCAGAGCATGTATTTTCCATGTTTATGTAGGGGATTTTTGTATTTTAGGTTTAGTGTCATTTTTTCAAATTTTCAACATCATCCCAACCATTAAAAAAAAAGAATAAAATGTCAAGAGTAGTCTTCACATATGTGGATAACTTGTCTCTTTAAACTTCGTTGTAATTGCAGTTTCACACATGATGTGAGAAAATTAGCATTTGGTCTGAAATTTAAAAGTTGTAATTTGAGAAATCTTTTTTGTTTGCTATATGGAGCTGCTATCTTCAATGGGTTTAAAAGTAAAGTCTTACTTTTATTGGAAGTTGTATTGTACATCATAAAGATGTGCCTTATCCATCTACTCATCTGTTCAATGCAGGGTAACAAAATACACAACACTCAGGTCCTTCTGACTGCTAAGCCCAGACTACTTCTAGCTCCTTTTGCCTATATTTTTAGTGCATTTCATGAAACGGTTCTAATTTTAGTAAGCCCATCTGACAGGATGGCGAGACTTAATATCAGAACTTGTTTTTTCAGCCCTTTTTTCCCCTCCTGTGGCCTCAGTGCTGCACTGAGCTGAGGCACCCTGGGTGAAGCATCCCGGTGCCCTGGGGAGGTGACTCTGCAGCCGAGCTGGCCCGAGCTGCTGCTGAGACCTCTGCTGGCCGTGCGATCCAAATGCTCTTCCTGCTGCACCAGAACATTCCCGGGGGTTCAGTACAGTGTCCTCTGCTAGCTGAAAAATTCTAAATGAAGAGATAAGCCTCGAGATGGCATTGGTTTCCGAAAACTTGTGTTAGAGCGAGTGGTTGTTCATGTCACTAAAATATTTAAAATCACTCTAGAAACATCGATATTCTAAGGAAACTAATTCTGTAAGCATCTGCACATCAAACCTGTGTTAATATTGACGTGGTGTAGTGGTTAACTAACTGAATTTGAAATAAATATAGCGAGCTTTAACTAACAGTCTTTCCTTTTAGTATGAAAAATTTGCTTTCTGCGGAGCACATAATTAGCTCTAGGAATCTATTATTAATGAATTTACTTTTTTAATTATTGCTTTTTGGTTTTGTGGTTTTATTTAAGCATGCTAAGCTAAGCCTCTGTATTTTTTGTTTTTTAGATTTGACACAGTTGAAGGCATGTAAGTGGTCATTTAAATTTTTCCAAAAAACTTAAAGACAAAAATTCTATAAACACAAAAAGGATTTACCTGTTTAATGTTTCAAATTTAAAACAGTTTCCTGTTATCCCACTCTTGGCATTGTTTTTTCCCCCTAGCAGTTTGTTTGGGTTTTTTTTCTAAAGCTGTGCTATTGTAAGCTTTGGGAATTTATAAATACTTTCAGTGACAAATATCTCTGTAAAAACCCATCCTCTTTAGAAACTTTCTGGCTAAGACTCAAGACAAATTGGTCAAATTTCAAAAATCATTAGAAGTGCATAAATTGTGAAAGTTCCCCAGTTTCTATCCATAGCTCCATCATCTTTATATAGATGCTTATAAAGAATTAGTGGAATTTTCATCTTTATCTGTAAATTTACAGCTTTTTTATTGAGTTGGGGATTTAGTAACTTAAATCTTTTCTGACTGTGATTTTATCTTATTAGTGGCTTGCAGAGGTTCCACTTGGGGCATATCTACACTAATTTTTAATTCTTGAAGAATAACTTAGAGGGCTATTTTAGAGCACATCCTCCTAAATCAGTTCAATGTTTTACATCTTTGTTTAGTGGTTTGTGTGGGTTTTTTTTGCTTCAGCTCTTTTGCATGTGTGTTTTGTTTGTTTTGTTTTGTTTAAGTCCCTTATATAATTTATCCTGAAATACAGGGTGATATGCTTCTACTCATGTCACATACTTTGGACCTAATAAAAACAGCTGTGACTATGTTGTGAAGCTCTCAGCTGTAAATACTTGCTTGTTAGTTCATCAGATCTTCTGTGCAGACTGATTTTTTTTACCACCTTCCCAAATACTACTTGTGTGACATCCCCATTACATTAAGTTGTAAATCAAAGGACAGTTCTGCTCCCCTTTCAAGTTAAGACTGCACCAATGATTCCTCACTATTCAGTCTACTTCCTAGGTTAGTTTTTGAAGAGCAGATACATTTGAGAACTTTACAGTTCTAAAAGGTAACAATAGGAAAATAGTCTTGTTTTGACAGCTGCTTAGCTTCTACAAGTACTGCTATTCACCTCTTCCTTCACTTCCTTATTATTTTTCTGTATTATTGTACTTCACCTGTGTATAACCATTAATTTTTTCCTTGAAAAAGACTGCTACCATTGGCCTTTTGAAGGACTAAAGTAAAAATTAATCTGAGGATCAGTTTCAGTGCTGTATGTTATACAGCATCTTACTCAGAAGTCCAAGTTTTGCAACTACTAGTTCAGATTCTGTTTAATTTTATTTTTTTAATGGAAATGCCATTTTCTTCCTCCTCACCCCCACCAAAATTTAACTTGAAAATACTGATATTTGAGAAAAAGATTGTATGGCCTTGACTTCATATGGCATTGCTTACTTTCACTGTATGGCTAGTTGGTGAAAATGGGTGAGCAGAAAGGATAAAATGAGCCAATAATAGTCAAACTAAATCTTAACTATGTTTGATATGAAACTTCCATTCCTTTAAGAATGAGTGGCAAATTCTGAATCAAAAAAGATATTGCTAATTATGTTTCAGTCCTCACTGAAAGTTAGTCAATACTTTCCTCCTTTTAAAACACTTTTTCTCCACAATTTCAATCAGAACATGGCTTTCTTTGTTTGTTCTGTTGGTTGGTTTGGGTTTTTTTAAGAAATGAAAACAAAAATCTTATTTTTAATAGGGCTTAGGCTTTCCACCTCCATTTACAATTTGCTGGTCTGACTGACTTTTGCATACATTACAGTAGATATCCTCTGCTGGTTGATTGTAACGGTTCTAAATTCAGTTTTTCATTTTTACCAACACAGTAGTTAAAACGCCACCATTTTAAGCTGTACATACTCAAAACTGAAACAAGAGGCCAGTGATTTGTTTTGATTGCTCTTTGTTGAACAGCATAGTCTTACAAGACTCTATGTAGCAATCATCACTAGATCATAATCATCCTGTTTTATTCGATACTTAAATGTGAAACTTGCTATTTAAAACCTGTATCACCGTAACATGAATAGCAAGCTTATACAGCTTTCACAATTCAGTAGAATCCAGAAAGTAGTTACCATAAAGCAAAGTTAAAAATAATGTACGGGTTTTTTATATACATTAAGTCTATTAATAGGTTTTTTAAAGGAAAAAATCTTCCAACTAAGACTTGGGTGAAATACCGTTTTTCAGTTGCCCAAACCTTTTTCTTGAAGCTGGTATCTCTTCAAAACTATGACCGCAGCGTTCAACGTAATTGTAATGTTAACTTACTCTTGGGTTCACTTGGAATAGTGAAGATTTAGAGAAAAAATGCGACTTTAGTCTGCAGTGCTCTGAAATTTTTTTATATTTGAATGGGAAAGAAAAGGATGCGTGAAGATCACTTGGAAGATGCTAATTTTTGTTGGTTTTGTTGCAACATTGATTTTCCTCTATTTCCATCACCAGGTGGTTCTACAGATAGAAAGTCAAGAGTTTCTGTTAACTTAGATGTAATGTAAATCAAATGTGGGGGAGGAAAGGATACTGTATGAAATGTCTTTTTGAGTAAAGCTTAACTAAACAGTTAAAATAATAATGCAAATTGAATTTAAACTAGCAGTGCCTACAACAATGTATTTATATTAACGCTTCAGCATTTTTATCTTGCTTTTTCCAGACGCCCTAATGTAACAGACAGGGAAAAAAGTTATTAACTAACTCCTTCTTCTGGATTTGTGGCAGGAGCCCATTGGCACAGATGGAGGAGGAAAGGAGGGAGCATGTAGCCAAAATGAAAAAAATGGAAATGGAAATGGAACAGGTGTTTGAGATGAAAGTCAAAGAAAAAGTTCAGAAACTGAAGGACTCTGAAGCTGAGGTAATCAAAATGTCTTAAACCCCAATATGCTTGAGGGTGTACAAGTGTAGAGATGGCACTTTTTTGCCAAGACTTTCCAACGTAATTGATTCCATAGTTGGATTTTACGTGCAAAGACAGACAACACAATTTTTCTTTCTCAGCTTCTTGTCTTTGCTGAAATGGTGTAAACCTGAACTTAAAATGTAATATTAATGTTTACATGCATTCTATTTTTATTTTCAGTCATACTATGTTAAAATACTTTCCTTTAACTTTCTTACCTTCTTCTCCTTTTTCTTTGAAATATTTTGGGACTATTTTCTTCCACGTGATTTAAAAAAGTCTTGAGAATTTTAGGGCTTACATAAGCTAATGCAGTAATGATAATTTGCTGTGCATACTGCAAAAGCATTTCAGGAATTGGATATGATATTTATAAGGCATTATCTAAATGAGAATTACTAGGCTAAGGAAGATTCAGGGATATGTTTTTGTTACTATTCTAGTTATCATTTGAACAAATCTTATGGATATTTAATTTCTATCTTCTTCAGGTGAAGTCCTCACGGTGAAACTTTTTTTACAGACTTCAAGGGACTCTGAATGATCTTTTCAAGGGGCTATTATAAGTAGAGATTTAAGTAAAACTAATTTCCTAATTTTTGAGAAAGCAGCTTCTCACAAGAATCCTAATATAGAAGTTCAGAACTGTTGAAGCTCCTAAAGAAAGTTTGGCTCTAAATTTGAGGAAAAGTAAGGAAACTTGGAAGAGTGGTTGAAATGCTTGGCAGCCTAGGCATTGTAAGGAGCCAAGGCATACTAGATCAGAGGGAAAAAAATCAATCTAGTTGTGTTTTTTTCCCTTCTTTTTTTTTGAGAACTAAATAGATAAGGATATAAATGCTAAGATATACCAGTCAGCAATTTTAAGGATTTTAAAGCTAGATATTTTATCTGGGTCATGGTTTTTGTAGTCACTGGATTTATCCTTCCTCAATTTCTGTCTCAAATCTTTTTGAACCCATTCATACTTCTGGCCTCCACACTCTCCTTGTTATATGAAAAACAAACAAAAATATTTCTGGTTTTTGTGTACTGTCTCATGACTTTTTGACTGAGTGTATCCTGTGATACCAATTTTTTAATGTTCATGCAATTCATTCCTTTTTTTTTTTCTTCACTATTCATGGCTTCGTAAACTTCTGTTGTATTTATCTAAATGTAGAAAATTAGGCAATAGACACTGCTGAGTATAGAGCAAGTAAAAAAAAGTGTAGAAAAGGAAATTTGGGTTTGGGGTATTTTCTGTTAACTAAAATGAAGCTACAGGATTAATACTCTTTTGGTTTCTGTTATTGGCAGTACCTGTGACCTTAGAGTTTTTAGTCTGAGTCACTTTCTCTGAAGAAAAAATATACTGCATTTTCTTGCATTAATAAGTATAGTTGCTGATGTTTGTTATTGCAGCTCCAAAAGTCGCAGTGTTTTCTGCACTTAATGACTCTGTTCATTACTTCTCGTAGCTGCAGCGACGCCATGAACAAATGAAAAAGAATTTGGAGGCACAACACAAAGAATTAGAGGAAAAGCGTCGCCAGTTTGAGGACGAGAAAGCAAACTGGGAAGCTCAACAACGTATTTTGGAACAACAGAATTCTTCCAGGTAAATTGGAGTCTTGTCCTGCAGTTGACAGTAAAAGTTCTGTAGCTTTTCTACTGCTAAAAGGCAGTTTCTGAGATAATAATGTTCCATGGCTGTTGGGCACTATGGAAGTGTCACTTAAAAGTCAAGAAAAATCACGAACTGCTTCAAAAATACTGTATCCACAAATAACTATATCTATGTTAAAAAAAAAAAGCCTATATTTGAAAGCCACATTGCATCAGACTTCAGACTTCTGAGGGATGCAGAATTAAAGCCTTGAGAATTAAAATGTTTACTTCCCCTAGTCTTCGGGAGGGGAAATCTGGTGATCACTGCAGTGCTTGACTCACACAGTGCAAGGACTGTGTACGCAGTAAGGTTCATACACTGTGTTGCGACCAGTGAAGCTTCATAAAATGCATGTTTTAAAAGGTGTATATTAGTAATTAAAAAAAAATCAGAACATGTATGCAATATTTAACAATTTTTTTTTTTTTTTTTTCCATTTTAGAACCTTGGAAAAGAATAAGAAGAAAGGGAAGATATTTTAAATGCATCATTTTGACCACCAGTTATGTATTAGTTGCCAATATGCCAGCCTGGACATCAGTGTTTGTTGGATCCGTTTGACCAATTTTGCACCAGTTGTATCCATAGTAATGGATTTAACAGCATGACAAATTTTTGTTAATTTTGATGGCGAATGAGATGCCTTGAATTGTCTAGGGTGTTGTGTACTTGGAAAAATAACAGCTCTAAGTACCTTTTTTAACTTTTTTTTTTCTCAACAGGTGTCATTTTAATGCAAAAGAAAACATTTTACTGTTGTACAATCATGCTCTGGTGGTTTAACGGTTTACAGGATATTAAAAAATGCAGGACTCTAGACGGTTTTTAGTGAGGATAAATTGCCATAATATGATGCAAACAATGCTTCTCTATTATTATGATACATGAATTCCATTCAGTGCAGCATATACAATAATGTAATTTAGTCTAACACAGTTGACCCTATTTTTGACACTTCCATTGTTTAAAAGGACACATGGAAAAACAGAAGTTGTAAGCTTACAGTGCACCTAAGCTTTTTATAACAACCCTTTTATGTTTTGGATTCTTTAAATATATGCTATTCTCATTTAGTAACTTCTTTAGCCAGAAGGATCTCATTACTGCTTCATTTTTTTGTAATAACATTTAATTTAGATATTTTTCCATATATTGGCCCTCCTAAATAGAATATAGCTTCTTTCATATGGTAGGAACCAGTGAGTAAAACTTTCCTTTAACTCCCTTTTTACATTTTATGGTAAGTAGCAGGAAAACGCATTTATAGGTCATTTCTAGGCAAAATTGTGGAGTTAACTACCAACCTGTTTCTACCTGTGTGCAGTCTTTCTTTATTTTACTAGAAATGGGAATATGGCCTCGAGAAAAACATCACCATTTTGCATTTAGCTGTATTCATATACTGCATTTCTGTATTTTTGTTTGTATTGTAAAAAGTTACATAATAAACAATGTTGTGATGTAACACGCTGCTGCGTCAGGAATTTTAACGGGCTTGAACAGCTGAGTACTTCCCTGGGAAATGTTTGAACTTTCCTCCGTCTGGACTTGACTGACCTGTGTCTTTGATTCATCTGAGGAATTACCTAAATGTGTAGAAAACCCCGATTCTGTGGCTGTGCTCTGACTTGGCAAAACACGTGTGTCTGTCGTGCCCAGGAGAGGGCACCAAGTGCCCGCACACCCTGTGCCGTGTCCCGCCGGCTCCCCTTCTGGCAGCCCTGCTTTTCACAGTGTTTTATGGCTTCTGCAAGCGTTTATGAGGATCTGGTGAGGTGGGTGTGTAACAACACATTTGCAGCCTCTTCGGGTATTTTGTGTTTGGGCTTGTTGGCAAAGGTGGGAGGGGTCGTTTTGTCTTTTTTTTTTTTAAACTGTGTCAATTCTGATCAATGCAATAGCTAGGAAGTTGATTGTTAAAATACAGCCCGTAAGCTGTTAAAAAATTGATGGTGATTTCATATGTCTCTTTGCCTATAGAATAATGAAGAATGTCTAATTTTTTTCAGATGCCCCTTGTGTTATCCCTGCTATCACTCTGTTTCTGCTCATTTTTCTCTTCCATGAGTTATGCTTACAGAAGTACGACTTACTCTTCTCGTTTCCCAAAGAAACAAAGGCATTTTCAGTAGTCTGCCTAGAGGCCTTCTTGTAACTCATTTCATATGTACTGCCTATCTCTTTCCAGAGAAGACACTGATTATCAGCAAGTGGAGGTCACTTTCCCTTTCCAGTAAACAGAGTTGCAAAATCTGATCTTTAATACAACACAGAAGATGTACACTGCCTGCATCTGCCCCTTAGGTTTCAGTTTAATTCAGTAAATTGAGTAATGTAATAACCAGGCAAGCATTACTGTCTAGGACAGAAGCTGCAGATTCTGAATTGCTCTTTGTACTCATCAAAAATTAGTGTGGATTCTGTGTGGGTATGCTAGTGCTTTAGCATTTCCATTTGCTCTGAAATAGAGATTTGATTTATCAGGAAACTTGTTTTCATTATGCTTGTCTGCATTCCCCCCACTGCTGTTCTCCGGCCTTGCACACACACACACTCAGGATCATCAGAAACTTGTATATAAGCTCTTGTTATATTAATCACAGAATCATGGAATGGTGTGACTTAGAAGGGTTCTTAAAGATCATCTAGTTTCAGCTCCCACATCGTAGACAGGGACACCTTCCACTGGCCCAGGTTGCTCAAAGGCCCTTCCAACCTGGCCTTGAACACTTCCAGGGATGGGGCATCCCCAACTTCTCTGGGCAACATAGGTAATTTATTGTATTGCATTTGTATTTGAATGAAAATTTAGAGCATGTGTTTGGAATTTTCTTCTGAAATGAAGCAGTGCCCTTTTGGGGAAGACTTCTGTCACCTCTTACCTTGTTCCTTAAGTGCTTTGGCTTTTTTTATGGTAAGTTTGGGCTGCACCACAGTTTTTTTATTAAAAAAAAAAAACCTAAGAATGATGTATGAACGTGTGCAACTTGCAATACAGTAGCTCTGTAGCCAGTACAAAGTTTATAAGCCAGTTATCTGGCTAACCACAACTGAGGTTCAGCATCCTTAGTCTCTGGATATTGCTGCTTCCAGCAAGAAATACAAAGTTTTGAAGGAGTGATGTTGAAGTTCTTTTGGCTTTCACTGCAATTTTCCCACTTGGTAGGCAGTGACCTGCTGATGCCCTGACTCCTTGAAAGGCCACATGTTGGATCTCTTTGGTTCAGGTGACGTTGTATCACCAGAGCACTCATGGCCAGGCTGCCAAAACCAAAGCCATTCCTCAATTTGCACCCCAAGGAATGAGGCAAATGTACATTTCACTTTCATTATTTTCAGAGTAAGGATAAAAAAGATTCTTAATTGTTTGAGCATTGGTTTTGTCTAAACTGATTGAAGAAACCCCTCAATCTGATTTAAATATAATTGGCTTAAAATAATGCCTTTAAAGGTTTCAATATAAATAGATCAACATATGGAAGTGAAGAGTTGGGCTGGATCACTGGTTCATGCTTTGTGAATAAGCAGAAAGTGTAGTTGAACTTGTGGAGCAAGCCAATGTATTAAGGTTCATCTTCCTATTTGTGCGGCATTGTCAGGCTTATTTGGGTAGTGAGGGCAGGGTGTGTTAGTGCCCAAGGTAAGGATATATACTTTTCCCTGTGGACTAGCTCCTGAGATTGCTTTTGCATACAGTTCTTGGGTTTCCAACCCAAAATGTTTACAAGCCTCTCTTAATGCAGTTTACATTTCTCCACTGCGAGCATCTCCATTTTCTGACCTTATGCCATTTAAAGCTCAGTAAAGGCAATTACTCCCTTTCCCACAACCCATGCCCACCTCATCCCACATTCTGTTGAGTATCCTCTTCTGCCGGGTGGCCGGGGGGTTTGGTGGCCAGCCATCAGGATAGCCTGCCCCTGACTCCAGGATCTGCTGTGCTGCTGTTCCTGGAAATGGGCTGCCTGTAGCAGCACCTTCAGGAACGGAGCGCACTTCTGGAGCTTTGCTCCATGCTGTGGGTTTGCCCACCCCGCCTTCCTGTTGCCACATGGTTAATTCTCCCAGGAACTACTCAGCTGTTGCTCTTGGCAGCCTCCCTTGCTTCTAACTAGTCACAAATGTTCATGGTTAGAAATGTGCGCAACATCCTGGTAAAAATGGCAGAGGTCTTCCTCAGGGGGTGCGAATGGGATTCCTCCCCCGCATCCAGATCTAAACACCTGCTGACGCTGGCAAAAAGCACTGTTCCCATCCTCTTGAGGTTGTTGGCTGCCTTTGGCTGTGGGCGGCGGTGAGGAAGCACAGTGACTGGAAGGCCTCTCCTTCATGGGATCACCGGGATGTACAGCAGTGGGACTGGAGAGTTCGATCTGTTCAGCAGGTATCCACAGCTGCCTGGGGCACCCTTGCATAAGCTAGAGGGGATGCAGAAGGGCACCTCAGACTAGGGGTGGGGACCCAGCAGTAGCACTTGGGGACCTGCAAGTGGGCTGGGATGCCAGGTAGTGCTGCTGCAGAGGCTGCAGCTGCAACTAATCCCTGCCTGCTGCACCCTGTTTTTTTCTGCACAATTAAAAGTGGGTGACCATGGGAACAGATCTTTGAGCAATAACACGAGAAGAAACTGCTGACTGGCATAGGAAAAAAAGTCAAAATCTTTATCCATTCTCCTCATGATTTGGAAGGCAGCTCTGGCTCTCTTTCTGTAATATGTCACCTCTGAACTGTCATCTGGAGAGGCCTCTGAGGCAGCCAAGACACTTACTTTGTGCAGCCAGTGCAATTTTTAAATGAAGGTGATCATATTTCAGCTTGCCCTGGGACAGCTAGACGACATAGGTCAAGATAAAACTTGTACTTTTGCTTTTCTAAGGGAATATAATTCCTCTGTCTTCTCTGATGCCCCCAGACCTTGGTCTGCTAGCAATAATCTTCACAATGAAAGGAAATGGAAAACGCAGTCATGTCACAATGACCAGATTTTTGTAGTTTATCAAGACTACTGAGAGGCAAGAGGAATTCCTTTTCTGTTCTCAAGACCTTCTCATTTGATGATCTTCCGAATAAATTGTTTCTCTCCTGGAGCTGCTGAGTCACTTCTCCCCAGACTTGACTCATCCAAGGTCCTGCATGTGGGTTGGGGCAATCCAAAGCACAAATACAGACTGGGTGGAGGAGCATCCCTACGGAGAGGGACTTGGGTGTGTGGGTGGATGAGAAAGAAGCTTGACATGAGCTAGCAAAGTGCACTGGCAGCCCAGAAAGGCAATCATGTCCTGGGCTGCATCAAAAGCAGTGTGTCCAGCAGGGTAGGGGAGGGGATTATGCCCCTCTACTCCACTCTGGTGAGACCCCACCTGGAGTACTGCATCCAGCTCTGGGCCCTCCAACACAGGAAGGACGCGGGCCTGCTGGAGCAAGTCCAGGGCAGGCCATACAGATGACCAGAGGGCTAGAGTACCTCCTGTGAAGACATGCTGACATCACTGGGGATGTTCAGCCTCGAGAAGACTCCATAGAGACCTTAAAACAGTCTTCTAGTACTTAAAGGGGCCTTACAAGAGAACTGGTGAGGGTCTTTTTACGATATGGAGTGATAGGGCAAGGGGGAGTAATGGTTTTAAACTGCCAGATGGTAGGCTTAGATTGGATATTAGGAAGAAATTCTTTACTGTGAGGGGGGTGAGGCACTGGAGTAAGTTGCCCAGGGAAGCTATGGATGCCCCATCTCTGGAAGTGTTCAAGGCTGGATGGAGCTCTGAGAAACCTGGTCTAGTGAAAGGTGTCCCTGCCCATGGCAGAGGAGCTGAAACTAGAGGGTCTTTCAAGTTCCTTCCAACCCAAACCATTCTGTGGTTCCTCGCTAAGAGAACGGCTTTACTTTATATGCACCAAGTCCGAGAACTGTGCTGACAGCATTCAGGCTTTTACCTGGCTAGTAAAGGCCTCTGTGTACTTTGGAAAGTCACCTAAACTGTATTTTTCTTCAGTTCTCCTTCTGGAAACACAGATTCCTGTTTCCCTTCAGAAGCAAAATTTTATTTTCCTGCAGTAGAAGGGTCTTGGCAAAATGGATGAAACTGATTTGGCCAGCTTCAGTGACTGAGGGTCCCACCACCTGGCATGGCATGACCTCCTTCCCTCTCCGCTGCTCTTTCAGTGGGTTTAGACTCCACATGAAACTGATTGAACTCCCAGGAAACTAACCAAGAAAATAAGAAAGGAGTAGAGTAATTTCATTATATCTGGAAACCTTACAGAAAGTAAGTTCAGACTAAATCACCGTAATTCCCAAGGCTTTGCATCTCCATTGCTGTGTGCCAGAGCCTGGCGGGGTTTCTCCCCTGTCCCCCCCAGATGGATGTGGCATAGTGCCCATGTGCTGTACCTTCCCAGCCACAGCCCCTGGTCTGACTGCACAGCCCTGTCCCCAGTATCCTGCCTGCATCACAGCTGGTGCATCTTCCGGAGGGTTGTAATTAATAGATCTTTCCCCGGAGGCATTTCACCGGGGGGGGGAATAGCAATCCAATGCTGCTGTTTCCTCAGCTCTGACTGCAGAGCAGCCCGGGCTCGTTTTACTTCATTTCTCATTGTTCGCCAAGCTCCTGTCTCACAGAAACGTCAGCCTTTTTGTTTCATCCTGCACAAAGAGTGCGTATTCCAGTCCTCAACACTACAACCTAATTCTTTGAATTGCAAATAAGGGCAGCAGTTCCACACCTGTTCCTAGGGTGTTTAGGCTAAGCGTGCTTAACAGTTCTTTAGAAGTAATTTTGAAAGTCCCTTCTGTCTTGAATTTGCCTTTGGGTACCCAAGATTTGTCTATTCCTGAGGGTTTGCACCTCGTGCTAAGAGACACCAGGGAAGAAGTGGCAGCTGAGTACACATAGAGGCCACTCTGAAGGCTTTTTGGGTGATGTTTGCTTGCTGTAGGTGCCCACCTGATTTGCAAACCTGATTATAGTGAAGAAACTGCAGAGAAGAGAGTGTTTCATGGTGTGTTGTGTTTGCCAGCAGTACAGTGGAAGAGGATTTGCTGACACCTGAGTTATAAGCACACAAAAAAGTAATCTATTAGTCCCTGGAACACGCAGCACTCCCCCAAACCACACTTAACGGGCACAAAGCTTCAGATCACGGGAATGGCACAAACCACAACGAACTGATGTCTGCCCCTATTTAAGCAGCAGGTGGCAACATCCTCTCCCTGATGAAATTCAACTTAGGGCTTCATGAAGAGTTTATTTTTCCTTCTTTTGGAGCAGGAGAAACCTCAGACTGTTTGTAGCCTCTGCCTTTCTCAAGAGCACCTTGGCAGTGCCTCCAAAGGAAACAGTGTTGTGGAAGTTCACTGGGGAAGCATCTTGACTTTAGTACTACAGTTCTTGTTTAGAGAAGGGGTTTTTTAACCCTGTTGGTCAAACAGCTTTCACTGAGCGTAACCTCAAGTCAATCACTGGTGTGCAAGGGCACGTGGGAATGCCTCCACGTATACTTACACTTTCCCTACTCAGTGGCTTTAGTGGGTTTGGGAAAGATGCAGAAAAAAACCTTTCCCTAAACACAAGAATGGGGACAGGTGTATGTTTCAATGGCTTCTCAAATGGGAAATTGAGAAAAACATCTTCTCATTCCCAGAATTTCCCTGCAGGGAAGCTAGGTGACCCCCAGGACTTTCCTCCTTTTAGTCCTGCCCTTGTTTCTCTAGTCTCCTGCTTGACTTCCCCATGTCCATACCCTGATCCTCCAGCCCTGGCCTTTCCTTCTCCTGCTCCTACAGTGACTGATGTGTCCGTGGAAAAAGACCCCACAGGGCAGCCTCCTCTCCACCCACCCTGTTCTTATCCTTCACCCTCCCATTGCTCCTTCCTGCCATTCACCTCATCTCTTCTCACTGTGCCTGCAACAGCTCTTTGTACTGAGGGTTTTGTTGCTCCAGTGAGCAAGAGCATAATGAGGCAAAGCCACTCAGGAACTGCTGTGCTGGGCAAGCGGAGTTCAGCCCTCCTGAGCTCCTGCTCATGGCTGTGCTCCAGCTCTCCACCTTCTTCCTGCAGATGCTGGGCACAGGGACTACTCGACTGTCCTATCTGAGACTGGCTCTGGCCTGCAGGGAGAGGTGTCCCGATGCCAAGGTGTGGTGTAGCAGAGCTGTAGTCTCGTGCATGCTGGATGCATCAGGTGGCAAGCTGGGTATCCATCCTGAAGGACATTTTAAAGCATCTCTCCTGCTTATTCATGCTGTCTTTAATGATGCATCATTTTTTCCTGTTTAAAGGGTGTTACTCTTGCTGCTGTTCTTTCTGACTCCCCCTGCTAAATCTCAGCGTCCTCCTGAAGTCTTGTGAGGGCCTTAGTGAGCTGCAAGCAAAACACTTTTAAATATGAATTCAGGCTCTAACTTGAAATATTCTGGCACCCCATGGATATCCCAGTGGTTAGGCCTGAGATGATACACTGGCTCCACCACCAGGCTCTCTGGATTTATTGCAATCCTTGGGACCACAAACTCGTAACTGGTCCACAGCTGGTAACTCAGGCGTCTTTGAACCTCAGCTTCTGAAAAACCTTCTGTAGACCCACTGACACACCTCACTGTTTGTTTCTGTGTGCTTCACCCACCATATTGCTCAGTCTTGGACTGGAGGGATGGGGAAGGGCATTTGGGATTCACTCTAAGGGGGGAAGACTGTAGCTAATTTTTAAATGGGAGCTGCTTGAAGAAACCTAAAATTATGATACTCCAGGCATAGGAGGATACAGGCAAAGGGCCCAGAGCCCATACAGCATGGTTTAATGGTATGATTTCTAATTAATCAAAGAGAACACCAGTAATTTCTTCTATGTGCCGCCTTCACCTTACCTCTGTGTTTTTCTGAAAACTCTCCAGCTCTTCTTTTTGAAGGATAGTCCTGAGTGCCAGAGGTAAGGTCACATGTTGTTTTAAAGACAGAAGAACTGAAAAATGAAGTGAGTTTATTATGGAGAAAGAAGCAGCCATAAAATTAAGTCTGCTCACAAGATTCTGTGTCAACAGAAGGCCTGTAACTCTGTAACTGTGCAGACAGTAAATGCAGCCCAGAAATTCCTGGAAACTGTGAAAGAGACATACATCACACTGTTTTAAGAGATACTAAAATATTTCTGTCCATAAAGACAGATGGTCAATAGTAGATGCCTGAAAGCCCACAGAATTTCATTTGATATGGGCGAGGAGGCCAGTTTATGAAGTCACAAAGTGACTGTAAGTAGAGAGGATTGCTGTGTGCATTGGCAATAGGCAAGCTTCCACTTTCTATTTCATCTTCTGCTCTTGTGTTTGTATTTGTGGCATGTGATTCATATTGCTCTTTTCCACTTGCCTCAAACTTTTCCTTTTAAAATCTGCTCCAATCATTGTTCTTCCTAAATTCCAGTTTTACGTGTCTTCCTGTCTTTCTATCTACAGCAACATTCCCCAGCCACATGAGAAATGTGGCTACACGGAGAAAGCATAAAAACAAATGTGTCCACTTACTTGAAAATTTAATTTCATTAATATAAAACGCAAGAACTTAACACCTGCTCCTTCCTACTTGATGATATTGATTCCTCTTCTGTATGCTCTTCCTGCACCAGAATTTGTAACCCATAGTCCTGTCTGGATGTGGTGGTCCTGTTTGGTGAGAGTCTGGAGGAGATGGATTTGGTCTGGGTTTACAGGAGACAGTGTAACCCATGCATGTCCACCTGAGGGCATGGAGAGAGCTGGCCACCACCTTTGCAAAACCTCTGTCTGTCACCTTTGGATTGCCCTGGAGGTCCCAGAAAGTGGGTAAAGACAAATGTCACACCTGGCTTCCAAAAAACACTCGGAGGAACTGTATGCAATCCTGCAAGGACAAATGCCAAGTGCTGCAAGGGGGAAGGACTGACTCCTGAGAGCAAAACTGGGTATCTTGTGACTGAGAAATGAGGGATGTTGACACTGTTTAAAATGCTAATCAAGAGCAATGTCCTGTATGTCTTTATCCATGTGAGTTTTTGTAGAGACACTGTGTGTTTATATACAGGACATAAAAAGCTGGCCCTGGTTTTGCACGGTACATGGGAATGTCCCTCAGCAGCTGATTTCCCCCTGGCCTCGTCCTTGTCCCATGACTAAGCAGGGTTTCCTGAGCTCCTGGGTAGCTCTCACTCAGCTTTTTTGGATAATGCCTTCTCACTGGCAGTTTCTCTGTTTCCTGGGAATGTTTGCTCGTGTTTGCTCATGTTTGCTCCTGCAGTTCCTCCCATGGTGCCGCAATGGCTCACAGGTGACCGACCCAGGCAGCTGGCCCTGGGGAGGGCAGCGCCCTGTGGGGAGCCTGGGGCCATTGCTGGGATAGGACTATGGGATAAGTGAATGCCGTCTCCCTCCTCTCTGGGCCTCTGGAGCAGCCTCCAAGACCCTCGGCTACAGTGAGAGCACAGATGTTCAGACCTCCCCAGCCTCCACAAGCTGCATATTGGGGTATTTACATCACAGTGTCTGAGTGGTGCCTGTGCCCAGTTCCCACAGAAAGGCAGCTATGGGGCCAGATGTTACAACTCCACTGACCTAATTCGGGATCAAGGGTCTGGCACCTGCCATTCCCGCCGCATCTCCCAGCATCCAGGAGGCAGGAGCAATCACCCCAGCTCCAGGCACCTTGTCCCTGGACACTGCTGCTGTGTCTGTGTGGTGCAGCAGCACCCGAATGTGCAGCCAGCAGCGTCCTGCCTGCGGTGTCAGCTGCGCTCCAGCCCGGGATGAGCGCCTGACGTTGGGCGCACGCCTCGGTTTTCAGCGTGCTGAGCCGATTTGCTGCACTCCGTGAAAGGATGGCATGCTGGGTTTTCATTGAGGGCTGATTTCCCAGAAGAGGGATTTCTGTCAGGGATATTAAATCCCCTGCTGGTTCGAGCTGAGTGCTTCGAGCGGCTCTCACTGATGTCTTAAAAATAGAGATATCCTTATTAATATATCCCAAAGACTGAAAAGGTCCTCGTTCTCCAGCCAAATATGTCGTCACCCATGCACCAAGCATCATCCTTCCTGCCACAGCCTTGCTGGCATTTGTCTTTGTCCAGAGGAGAATCAGGAGGTTGCACTTTTTCCTCAGGATCTTTGCTTTGTCAAAGGAGAGTTTGGGCTCATTGAAACCCCAGGGGTTTTCACAGACCTTGGCCTTATTTTGATGCCTCTCAAAGCCAATGAGTTACGTCCCTGTGTTCCCCTGCACATCAGTCAGAGTGGGCTGGTGGCCAACCTGGGTCAAGCAGTACCTACGAAGAAGAAGGTGTACTTGAGCTACTTACAGATGGCAAGAAGTTGACAAATAAGCGGTGCATAAAGTGCTACCTACCTTGGGCATGTAGTGATAGGACAAGGGGCAATGGTTTTAAACTGACAGGTTTGGATTAGATATTAGGAGGAAATTATTTGCTGAGAGGTGGGGTGAGACACTAAACAGATTGCCCAGAGTTGTGGATGTCCCCATCCCTTGTAGTTGTTGCTTTGGCCAAATCCCAGTCTCAATTATGTCTCTCTGGCCCATGTGGGGAGTCAGCTGAAGGTATTTTTTCCCTCTTTTTCAAGGTGGGGTGCTGCTCTCAAGTGTCTCACTCTGTTTCAATGATCTCATTTTTTTGTCACCAGAGCAAGTTATCTCCAACTAGATTTTCCAGGTTCATAAATGCTGGTGGATAAAAGTGCATCGATGGCTTGGCCATGGATTGTCAATGGAAGGTGTAGCAGCTTCCAGATGTGTTCACATGCCTCTTCCAAGCATGCAAAACCCTGGTCACTCCTGAATAGTGATGCTGGCATGCCATGGATCATGTGGAGATTTTTTTGCCTGAAACCTGACTCAGACGAGGAGAATGCACATGAGAGTCCCAGTGGCTTGTCTAGGAGGTATTGGCCCTGCAGAGACCCCCATAATTCATGGTTTTCGCTGTCACACCAAGGGCAACAGCATGGGGACAGGTAGGCTGGGTTTGGAGTGCTGAGTGCAGGCAGAGGTCCAACCCCCTGCCTCTCATTTGCTGTTTTATTGTCCAGCTCTGCATCTGGCAGACCCAATTCCAGGTATGAGGGCTCAGGCATGCACAGAAAAGGGCTCTGCACAGCCAGAGACCTGTGACCAGTCTTCACATATTGTTTATCTGAAAAAAAAACCCCACGATTTTGCATTATTTTTGTCCTTAACCCAAATTTGCTGTCCCTCCTAATTCCTGCTGTTGTTCACAGAAGCAGGGGGGAGGATTTCAAGCGCACTGCTGTGGCTCTGACTCCGAAGACTAAACCCCATGGAGAAATGCTGTGGTTGGTTCAGCCGCGGTGTCCCGGGCTGGGCTGCTGGGAGCTGGAACTCGGCAATCCTGGCAGTGATCCCAGCTGCTGTTCCTGGCTCATGGCAGCCACCAGTGACTAGCTCACACTGCAGAGGCACCAACTGTCCCTCCTGGAATGCTGAGGGCGGAAGGTAAAAATACCTCCTTAGTCACACACTTGTGAGATTCCTGGACGGAAGATGCTAAAAACAGCACAATGGTTTTGGACAAGCTGGGTTTCTTGGCAATGCTGTCTGCAATTAGCCTTCCTCCTGGCTGTGCACTGAAATAGAGGTGTGGGGTTAGGGCTGGGGGAAAGCGGTGCTGCCCTGGGGTTTCATGCTGCAAGACGCACCAGTAGACCTGACTTCTTCCAGCTTTCCTTTTGCCTTAATGAATCCAAGCAGAAGATCTTCACGGCCAGAAGAAGGATGCCCTGAAATCATGAGGCTGGCTGGGAGCAGAGCAGGGGAAGGGCTGGACCAGCCCCTGCTAGTCAAGGACACCAATGCTTTGTATGAGAAAGGGCATTTTAATACTAAAAAATGGTCTGAACAGACTCACCTCATGCATGTGACAAATGGAAATTCTGAAGGAAATAATATAGTGGGGGAAAAGCTGGGTTTTTTTCTCCATGGGGTAAGGTGAGGAATCTCTACCTTCCTAGAGCTGCTCAACTTCCCTGAAGCAGCACATCCATTTGGGATCTCCCCATCCACGAGATGCCTGGAGTGAGGAGGAGCTTGTCCTGCCTGGGAGGAAAGATGCTCAGCAAATGCAACGACTGCATATTCCTGGAATGTTCCCTAAAACACGGAAAAACAAGGGATGCTATGCCCATTGTAGGCAAACGAGTAAAAGTTTAGGAAACTCTTTTACATGGGAAACCCAGAGAGCTGTAGGATATTCTTGCTGTGGCATAAATTGTGTTTTGTAAACCACGAGTTTCATCCCAGTTTATTTCAGTTGTGGCTACTTTCTAAAAATACAAAAAATGAAGATGGCAGGAGAAGGAAAGCCAACCCCTGAAATAAAGCAAGGAGGGAAGAGAAGACAAGAGACTTGTGTGCTCCTATTCCAGTGAGCTGCAAGAGCTGTCTCAGGCAAACAGGCTGTCTGCAGCCTCAGCTCCTTTCCTCCCTCACTCGTGCCTGTGCCGGGGAGCTTGCAGGAGCCTGGCTGCGGGCAGCGCCTTCAGGCAGCTGCCTTTGGCCAGGGCCTGGATGTGACAGCTCGGGTGGGCACCTGCACTGAGGAGGATGAGCCCCGTAAATAGAGCAGAAACCCCGCTGTGGCGTTGGCGTCGCTTAACCCCGACTTCCTGCAAACGCTTCCTCTGGCTGCTCAGGGCCCTGCAGCAGCTGGGCTGCTCCCCTGTATGAACGCAGACAGATCTGGTGGGTGCTCAGGCTGAAGCGGCTGGGTTGTGCTGAGACCTCAGTGGTTTGAATGTTGGCAAGAGGTGCTGTGTCCTGCCAGCGCTGCCCCACACCAGTAATGGGTGTTGAAACCCTCAGTGATGCCGGTGCATCTCCTGCGGTTGCTTCCCGAGGCCCGACACGGAGCGCAAAACAACCAGAAACGTTGGAAGGCTGAGCTGTCAGTAGACAGCTTCTCATTAACTCCTGAGAGAAGAGCGTGGCCCTCTTCCCAGCCAAGGAAGGCAGCAGGGCTACAGTGAAGGGAAAGACACGATGAATGCTATGTCCTTGGCAACTCTGGATCTTGAGTTTCTACCTCAGGGAGGCAACAGTCTGTGAAAAATGCTTTTGAAAACCAGCTGCCAGATATAACCACTGGATGAAGCAGGATGTAGCTTGGGTCACCAGCCTTTGGGCTGAGTACCGTGGCTGCTCTCCACTGCTGACGATCACCCAGCAGGCGTGCAGCTCCCTTTCAGTGAGCTGTGGGAGTAGCCGGTGCTGCGGTGGGATGCCCAGCTCCCGGCAGTGCTGCTGCTCTCCATCACCTCCTCAGAGGCTGAGCTGCCCATTCCTCACGCAGGGAAAAAGGTCTCTGCCCAGTGGAGGCAGCTGAGATACAGGATGAGGGCAAGGGAGCAGCACAACCTTGCCCTGTGAGGTCTCTCAGCAGTGCTCGTGCATGTTATCTTAACTAGCATGCACGGACAGGGGAAAGCCAAAGAACTTTAAAAATATCCATCTACATGCTGTGCAACGTCAGCTGACTGCTCTCTGGGAACAGCTGCTGTGGAAAGCTGTTCATCCCAGGGAGCCGCTCTCACAGTGCAGGCATGAGCCCAGCAGATGGGAAGTCACAGGAAGGAATAGTGAATTAGGAACAAGAACCCTTCCCATTTATTTTTAGCAGCAGCAGCAGCCAGTGGTGTTTACAGGAATTTCTTCTTCTTTCTCTGTGTTCCTGTTGACTTCCTTCTTGGTGATGTTACAGCTTCGGTCAGTGTAACATGCAAGCAGATGCAAAGCAGTGAATAAACCTTTGCCTGACCATGGGGAGGTGTGGGATGTGGGGCTCTGGCATGGCTACTGATGTGGGATGCTTCAGTCTTTTGTGTGCCCATGCTTAGACTGAATGGCTTAATCCTCAGTGATGTCGATCACAGCTTTCCTCAAGTCAGACCTTGCTTAGAGTTCAGATCATCCTCCTGAAACTATAAACGTCCCCAAATCTCCCTTCCCATCTGCCTGTCAAAGTCACTGCACTGGTGGCAGGAGCTGCTTGTGCACTGCCCCTCAGTCACTGGTGGCAGGCGGCAGCAGGGGATGCTCCACGAGCATGCACTCGTCAGGGAGAAGCGGGAAAGCAATTGCAATTTTATGATGTGTTGGGCCCTGCTGGGAGCCCCTCACGCTGCTCCAGATCATGCAATCTCATTACTGCTTATCAGCACATCCTGTTTAATTAGCCCACCTCTCAGCAGTGGGAAAGAGATAGTATTTCAAAGCCTTCTACATCAGCTTTCCTGATCTGAACGGGGCAGAGGCTCCACAAAACCTTTAGACAGCAGAGCTGATAGGAAGCACACCATGCAGCGTCTCACAGCAGGATAATGTTCCTGCTTTCCCTTCATTGACAGGCAATAGCAGGCCTTGCCTTCCCCCTCTGCCAGTATGCCCTGCTTTCCCTCTCCCTTTCTGGAGGGGCCTTGTCCCATTAGAAAACCCATGTACACCTGCTGCACTGTGGCTTAATTCCCAGCAGCTGCCAGCTGTGGAGACAGGTTATATAGGGGCCTGAAGGCCCCTTCCCAGGTAAGAGGGCAAGAGTTTGAGGTTGTTTTAGTGCCTTGGGCAAGTTTCCAGTCTGTCAAGCATGCTGTTGCATGGGGGACTTCAGAAGAGATGTTTCAGCATCCAAGAGCAGGGATGGCAGGTAATTCATGCTGCAGAGAGTGGGAGTTGGGGGAAGCTGAGGTTTTAAACAAGAAATGTTGCTTCCTTTTTTTATTTCTTATAGACTAAGCCCTAAAACTTTAGGTACCTCTGTTCTTGATTTAAGTGGTTTTTTTTGTGAATGGTTTGGGCCGTAATCTGCTGTGTAAAAGCTCCTCACACAGAATGTTTTACCTCCTTAATGTGCCTGAGTGTTGGTATCCTTGCAATGGAAACTAAAACAGAAGCAGATTATGGGGTCTGGTGGTAAAATGGAGCATGAAGGGTTAAGGTTTTAAATCCCCCGTGCCATGGAGCAGCTGGCTTGCAGCTCTGCAGGAACAAATGGGTTTGTCTGGACAGCT
>JAYRBT010000082.1:46765622-46787282 GCA_036023395.1 Myiotriccus ornatus
TAAGGTTTTAAATCCCCCGTGCCATGGAGCAGCTGGCTTGCAGCTCTGCAGGAACAAATGGGTTTGTCTGGACAGCTATCAGGAGGGAGGGACGTGTTGTGAGGTGCTTTGTGGCTTGCCTGGAAACCATTTCAGAAAGATGTAAAGGATGACAATCTTCTGCCTGCAAAAGAGGCTGAAAGTAATTGTTCAGAAAACAGCCATTGCAGATAAACAGAAGCCTAGGAATGTAGTTTGGCTGCAGGAGCATTTGAAGAGGGTTTGGTAGCACTCTTGAGTGAGGGGTGTGCAAGGAGCTGTGTACCTGGGTGTACATTTACATGCAGCTGAACTCAGGAAGCCACCAGTTCACCTAGACCTGGCCCAGCTGGTTCATGTGGTTGTGCAAACTCCTAGTGGTTTTCTGTCTTCTGGAGGCTTCCTTATTTCTTTCCACTCATTAAATCAGCAAAAGAACAGCTTCCAGCACAGTGGTTTGAATGCTGAAGCGTGGGTGAGATTTTGGGATGAGAGTGATCTGTGTTCTTTGCCTCTTATCTCTAGGTAGGTTGTACGGGGAAGGCATGATCATGTCTTTGTGCCATGCATTACATGACCCTTGTGTAAATCAGAGGGGGCACGCCTGCAGTGTTCAGCAGAAGACATTCTCTTACTGGTTTGAGCTCTTGGACACAAGAAGTTGTGCTGGTGTCGATGGCTGCGATCTTTCAGCTACCGAGGTTTTCACTTACTAGGCTTGTGCACTACTCCTAGACACTGTGTTTGGATGATGGTTTTAAGATGCTTTTGGAACAGCAACAGCTACCAGCTGCTTGTGGTGCTGTGGAGAGAGAAAAAAAATTCCTCTTTCCTAAGCTTCGTGGAGAGCAAAGGGAACAGCAGTTTGTATTTTATTCAGACATTGCAATGGCAAAGCTTGCTGCTGCAGTAGGCAATGCTCCTGTGCCTGCCCACTGGGGAATGAGGGCATGTACAGATTGTTTTGATGGGAGATACTGGCCAGGTTACTGGCCCTTTGCTTGATGTGGTTTGGGATCACTGTGTGGGAAGTTGGTACTGATTTGAGGTCAAGGCACTTCGAAAGACCCCGTGCCAAGGTGAGTCACTTCTTGACCGAGCAGGCGATGAAATGAGCCGCCCTCGAACCTGCTCGGTGAGGCTGTGATCAAACATTGCCTTACCTGTTGTGGCCAGGGGACCTCTGCTTCTACTCTCCTACAAACATGGGCAGGGCTCCAGGTGACCCTGCATCTGTTCTTAGAACCAATAACAGCAAAACAAGCCCCTGCCCCAAAAAGTCTTGTCTGGGCAAGCACCAGAGTTTTTCCGCATCTGCCGTGCTCGCTGGCTCCTGCCACCTTGTCCCCTCTCTTGCGGACGAGCTGCACAGAGCTGCTTTTCAGA
The DNA here is from genome assembly GCA_036023395.1 of Myiotriccus ornatus. Classification (NCBI taxonomy): domain Eukaryota; kingdom Metazoa; phylum Chordata; class Aves; order Passeriformes; family Tyrannidae; genus Myiotriccus; species Myiotriccus ornatus. The sequence continues at coordinate 46,767,027 of JAYRBT010000082.1, forward strand.
AAACACTGCTGTTTTGTAATTTTCTCTGGCAAGTGAGACAAGTTCTTTGCAGTTGTCTGAACTTTGCATTTGTTTAAGCAATTTACAGCCATGTTGCTCAGAGGGGTCATTTGTGCAAAGCTGTGAATAGCTGCAAGGTTGGAGAATAAATGTCAGCCTCTCCACTCTTGCTTCCACCCGGTATTGGCCAGCTGTGGGTGATGCAAGATGAGCTTAGCTTTGCCCTGTTTAATGAGTCAGTGAACCCTGTATCTCTCCTGATATATGAGGTGACTTCTAAAATGAAAGCTTATCTCCCAGACCTGCCTGTTCCCTGGGCAGCAAGAGCTGTGCCTCCATGCCTGCCCTGCAGGGGTGGGGAAAACAGAGAGCTTGGCCTTCTAGTTCAAGGGAGGGAGAAGGTTGTGTCTCTTGGCTCTGTAACAGTTAGGTTTTTATTCTAAATAAAGGTGCTTTGGAGATGGCAACAAACAGCACCATGGGATACTTGCAGGCAGGGGAAGCTTGTGCCAAAGCCATGACCAGAGGATCTCTCTCCTTTATTCCCAAGCCAAGGCTGATTCCTTCTGGGTCTTGTGACCCTCATTGTCTCACCTATCAACCTTTAAATGCTGGAGGAAACCTCTCTTATCCCATCCTCCAGGACAGCAATAAAACCTCAGCCAAGTGTGTAGGGATACTCTGGTCAAGGGTTTTTCTGAGGCCTGTGGTGAGAGACCAAGTGAAACATGTTTATCCATGAGATGGAAATATTAACTAGCACAGGGTTGTGTTCACTCTTTATCTATGCATAATGTTGAGCACTTGTATTACTTCCTAGAGGAGGCAGCTTTAGGACCAGTGAGATGTCCTGCTGTTTCACCCCAAAAAGAGCTCAACAGCATCTCTCAGAGAATGCAGGCAAGATTCCTGTTTGCTTCCAGTTTATAACTTGCAGAGCCCTCATGAAAAGAAGGAACCACCTGAAGCTAGCAGATGCTACTAGGCAGTGATTCCCACAGCTTTGAAGGTGGCTGGCAAGAGACACGTTTGCCAGGTTGGCAGCCCCCGTGCACCCCAGCCCTGCTGCAGAGTCCAATCCGGGGGTTTATGCTCTGTGCCTGAAAAGTGAAAGACTGCCTGCTCTGAACATTTCTGGGCTGCTCAACTGATTTGCATGACAGGGGGATGTTGGGTTTCCCAAAAATATCTTCATTGCGTCTCTTAGGTTTCATTTCCCTGTGGTGGCTGCTTTCTCAGACGCCTACACTTCCACATCCATACACGCACACATCCTTGCCTGCCGCAACAACAAGCATCCCAGCAGCCCAGGCTGCGTGAAAACTGGAGCCAGACCTCTTGCTTTCTGTTGGAGCAAGCCAGAACTTCTGCTTTGCAGGGTGTCAGGTGGTGCTGCTCCACTGTCCTGCTTGGGGACCCAAAACCTGTGGTGCACGGCAGGGGAGGAACAAATCCAAAGCCTGTAAAACCCTCCCAGCCAGATGACACTCTTTGCTGACAGTTCAGCTTCTTTTTGTGTTCATGAAGCAGTGCAGTGGCAGCACCTTTATAGGCTCCTCTTTGTGCTGTCTGCAGTGTTATGCCCTTTATGTTTTTAGGTTTCCCACATGAGTAACACAAAAGCAGGGGCACAGCTTCCTTATGGATGTGACAAAACATGGCAGAAGCCACACCCCTTTGCTCCCTGGAAGTGCCTGTGAGATGCCTGTGATGGGCAAAGAAGAATTTGGGAAGTGTTGCTGGCTTCTGTGGGATAGCCTTGACAGCGCTGGGAAGTGCACAGAGCTCCACATGCCACCAGTGGCAGGATCAGAACCTCCACTGTGACTCAGGGTTGTGGAAACAGCCCAAACCACTGTCTGGGTGAGAGCTCAGACTGTGCTGTGTCTTGCTGGAGCAAGAAAGAAACAAACTGAACACTCACCTCATTAAAAACCCCAGAAAAAGTCCCGGATTTTTTTCTAGCAAGACTGAAACCCCAATATGCAGAGCACAGCCCCAGCCTGGCCCATTGCCCACCAGTGTATTAGCAGGCCCTGAACCAGCAGGAGAGCCCCACTTCCCCAGAGCATCCCTCGGTGCAGGTGAGAAAGTCCAGCCAGGCAGCCTTCCTGCAGTCTCCATACCACGTATATGTACCTGGAGCACCTCGCTCCAGACCTCCAGCCTCCCATGTGGCACAGACAGGAACCCTTGGCTTTGTCAAAGAAAGGATGCCCTCCTAAGCTGGGGTTTCTGTTCCAGCCTTGATGGGGCTGGTGACTCATGGTCCTACTTTGGAAACTGTGACTGGATTAGTAGCTAGTTGTTCTTCTCCTTTGTCCTTTGTGCCTCATTTACCAATTTAGCCTCTAATCTGAGGTTTTTTCTTTATTCCCTCCTCTTTCTGTCCAGAGCCCTTTGTTCCTGTCTTCCTGCTTTGGCTTTGCCTTGACAAATCTCGTTTACTTCTTTAATTTGTTGACTCACATCGTGTCCTTGGTCATTCCAGACAAAATCCAGTTTGGGGGCTTCCAGAAATGCTTCTAGGAAAAGAGAGAAGGAAGCTGGAGTGCACCTGTTCACCTCCAGCCCCACACAGGGACACGCATGCACGACCCCACAGGCAGTCCTGGCAGGGTGTGTGGGGCGGTGTATGTGGTGATGCCTTGGCAGGGCTCTCGGAAAGGCTGGTTTGATCGCGTGGGGTTTATCAACAAGCACCACCAGGCTTGCTGTGCTGAGGAAGAATTGCTATTTTTGCTCCCTCCTGCCCCACTTGCCACCTCCTCTGTGGCAGTGGTGGTGAAAAGAACTGCCATCTAGTCCTTCAAATTTTCCTGTATGTAAGGATATGGCAAAACCACGCTATGATGGGGAAGATGAATCAGATATTTCTCAAGGGAGTATCGCAACCCCCCTTCACGAGCAGAGCTGCTGGTGTCCAGCCAGCACCATGATGTGTGGTTTACTGCTTGAGCAGAGTAGGAAAGGGAATGAGATCCCAAAGTGCTGCTTCAGAGAGGAAAAACTCGCATGATTTTAAGAGAATGGAAAAAAAAGTTAAAGGCAATGATGCATCTGATGGCCCGCAGAGACAGCAGCAAGACCCAGCCCGTGCTGTCCCCTCTCTCCAGGACCAAACACTCCAGATGTTGGAACATGTTCCCCATCAAGGGCTAAGGCAGGGAGCATGGAGGTGGTTGCTCAGGACTCTGGAGCTTGGCAGGAGTGTGCCTCCTACCTCCTACATACTCATGCTTGAGGTACCCTATAGTAAAGAGAGAATTGATCCTAATGCAGTAACCTGGGAGGTTGTTGTCCTTGGTGTGAAGCAGAGTCGAGTCAGTGTTCAGCTGCAGCTGATGAATGAGCTGTTCATGAGATAAACGTGCCATTTGGTAACTAGCCAGAGCATTAGTTAACATTTATGTAGGGAAAGTTCGGTCTTGCAGAAGTTGGTGCATGGCTGGCATAACCAAAAGTGCAGGGACAGCCAGACCCCAAAAGCATAGCTGTTGCCTTTGCCTGCAAGAGGTATTTTTCTGAGCACAGCTGGCAGAGTTTGGGCGGCTTGTGCTTCCCAAGGGACTGGATCAGAAGCAGTGAGATCCTGGATTTGCAGATATGACAGGGAGGCAACGGCCCTTCTAAGCTGACTAAAGCTCTGAGAGAAGCCAGATGCCTGTGGCAAGGTTGTGTTTCAGGAGTCCTTATTGCAAAAAACGTGCACTGTCTGAGAAATAAGTTAGGGGCTCACCAGACCCACCTATACCATCGCTGCCACTATGGTGATCCTCTGTAGTTGATAGCTGTGTGTAGCTCTGCAGCAGCAGAGCTCAGAGATGCTGCAGAAGGGCAGAGGAGAATTTCACAGATGGGGAAGCCGAAGCAGGCAGGAGTGCTGGTGCTCAAGGGTCACTAAACCCATCTCTCCCATGTCTCTACTCTGCAGGATGGGCCCCTCTGCTGCCTGTCATGGGAGCAGGAGAGTTGGGCAGGGTATTAATGCTTCTTAATTAACAGTCTGATTGTCCAAGTTTCTTTGCTGGCATTGAAATGTATTCCTCACATAGCTATGCTCTATGCATTGCAAAATGGCCACTGCTGCTATTTTTACATGTGTTTTCTGAACTGTTTTTCATTTTTCTGTGCATCTGTTCGTTGCGTGATCCTGCTGGGTAGCCAGCGAAGATGAAGTAAGAAAAGGGAAAATTCTGCAGTTTTTCCATTTGGGCAGCTTTCTCCAAACATTAAGAACCCCCCTGAAACTTTGGTCTTCTTGCTGTTTTTACACCGGGCACCTCCCAAAATGGTGCCATCTTAAATCACTACCCTCTGTGAAATATGAAGGCTAAGCTGTGGTGGTTGGGAGAGATGGCAGGCACAGAAACCAGTGCCAACCTCCCTCCAGAGCCCCCACAGCACCTCTACATCTTCCACTTTCTCCTTGCTCTTCTCCGCCAACTGCTGCATGGAGGGGTAGAGGTGGGGGGAAGTGGATGTAATCCATTTAATATTACCTCCTCGCTCAGAGCAGCTCCTCAGTGTGATGGTTTGCTCTTGGCAGAAGGAAGAGCTGTGCCATGAAGGGCCTTTCTGCCCACGCACCATGACCCTGCATGGCTGGAACCAGGTTTGTGCCGGGCAGGCGGTGCCACCTTGCAGAGCCCTTGAGCTGCTGCCTGTGGGGAAAAGCAACCCTAGGAGCAAGGCTGTGCTGCCTCTTTCTGCACAGGTGTCCCTCACTCTCTGATTTTTCTCCTTGTGAGAGATTTAGATATCTTGGGAACAAACAGTTCACAGTGTGATGGTGTTTTGTGGCTGGAATATCTTGACACCTTAGATGTATGAGCGAATCTACCTGTTGCTTATTCTGTGCAAACATTTACCAGACAAATATTTTTGTCTCAGGCTGCCTTCAGGTACGGGTCATACCCAGGTCTCCTCTGCAGCCTGTGGAGAGATGTTCCTCCTGAACGTGAGTCCTGCTCAAAATCACTCTCTGGTCTTTTTTTCTCTTTACAGATTATGACCTTCAGTAATAATAATGACTAAAACCAACCTCTAACAAGAGTGATTAAATTATTGCCTTGGTCTCCTAGGATAGATTCAACCTCCATATGTCCAGGAGGTTCCCTTCAGTAATTCCATCCCAGTGACAGGCTGGTAGGAAGTCATTGCTGCATAGGCTGTGGCACAGAGTGGGGCCTCTTGGCTCCTTTGGTGTGGGGTGGCAGAGACATTGCTCTGCGGATAAAACTGTATGGGAAGAAAGACTGAAGAAGCTGGAGGTGGAGATAGGTTGTATGGCAGTAAACTCTGAAAATTGTTTGCAGGGTACAGGGAAGCTTGGTTTTTAGGCAGCACCTGGAGAGAAAGCACTGGACTCTTCTGTGCGATTCTGTCGCTGTCTGACATCTGATGGGGAAGCTATTTCTTCATCCTATGTTGCCATCCAGGCTTGGACTTCCAGCTTAATACAGAGAAATACAGGAATCAATTCAGGAAACCTAAACAAAATGCTGAAAGGTGTCTTAGTATAACCCTCATCTCAGGTAAGCCAAGAGATGGACTTTTCTCCTCTGCTCTGCCTGTTAGGGTTTTTTTGCCCTCCCTGTGGGCAGAACACCAGTGTGCTCAGGTTGCATTCTTCCCTTGTCTCTTCAGAGCTGTGCACATAGTCTGGCTTGCTCCCTCAAGACAAAAGGGCAAAGAAGCTAAAGTTTTGCAGCCACAGACCTTATGCAGTGTCTGTCAGTCTCAGCTTTTCCCTTCCTGGTATTTTATATGATATTAATGGGTTTGGGTTGGTTCATAAGCCAAAGCTACAATCTAGGCTTTGGTCCCAGAGGAATTCAGCAGTTTAGCTTCTCCCTGCCTTGGAGAGAGGGAATAAATCCCCATCCTTTGAGTGCCGTGCTGTGCAGAGTTCCCCATATTTGGGGGTGTTAAGACAGCTGGGTAGCATATTTCTGAGCTCAAGGAAAGAGTTTGGAAAGCACAAAGCATTGGCTGCTCCCACCAGAGTCAGGTGTATAACTCCAGCCGACCTTCCAGGAGACAGTGTTAGGCCAGTGCCCAACAGTTTCAAAAAATCCCGCTCCTTTAAAACTGGCTTCATTCTGGGCTTCTCTGATCATCACAGAAAATAATTCAAGCCAAGACGCTTCTACTGGTAGGAAACCAACCCAGCTGTGCAACATCTAGAGCAGAAAGGAGAAAGGGGGAAACTCTGCTGCTCTGCGAGGAAGGCAGAGTTTTTCTGGGCTTTATTTAATAGGAAATGATTAATATTCCCCTGTTGCTATAGCTCCTCTGGGGCTATTCCTCTCTGCCACAATTTTCGTTTAACATGTTTTTAATGCACTCTTTGCATATCTGCTATTCACATCTGAAAGCAACCCCTGCAGTATATAAAAGGCAAGTGGAGGAGGAGGATGGAAAGTTAGGAGCACAGATGACTTTTCAGTATGCACTGAGAGGCTGTTTCTGGAGAAGACCTGCTGGCAGGTAGTGCTGGGAAGCTGGTTAAAGGCTGTGCCGTAAGCCAGCAGGCGGGAAGTTGGGAGGTTGGCAGGCATTTTGGCATGTCCCAGTTGACATCTGGTGCAGGGAACGAGTGGGAGGGGAGGAGGGGAAAAGGCAGCTTGATTTCTCAGAGTTAGCTGCCAGCTTCTTCACCTTCGCCGCCTTGCCAGCTCCTAGAGGTCAAAGTCGTGAGGCAGCCCATCCTTTGCTTGAAACTGTGAGTTGTTATTACACCATGGAAACATCTTAATCTCCTCAGCAAAAAAGCCGTATTAAATGCCTGGCTCTTTCTGTGGTGGTGGTGGTGGTAAAGGCATTTTTTCAAGCACTGTTCTGGAAGCAGGAGGGCCAGAAACACAGGGATGATGAGTAAGAGCTGATGCTCTCTCACAGTGGTCATGAGGACCAAGCTCCCACTGCTGGGATGCTGCCCAGCAAAGATTTCAGGCAGTATGTGTTGCTTTGGTATATGGATCTTCCACGCTTCCTATGGATTTCTTGTGTTTGGATGGTCCCAACCCAAAAGTCTGACATAGTTAAACTCCTGTCATGTACTCCTAGCTGAGCTGAGTGGGAGAAATGTGGCCTCACTTCTGTGCTAGTAACACCAGCACAAAATCTGACTGGGTTGTGGGGTTGTTTTTGTTAAAATTTATCTTTGCTATCAATGAAAGTTAGAGGATTGGGGGTTTCATGTGTTTAGATCTACCTACTCTGTTGCATTTTGTTTCTTAGCAGTAAATGCTGGGGTTGGTCAATTATTCCTGTGTGCTGCAACCTCCTCATCTTATGTTTCTAGCACCTGTCAACTCAGACAAAATCTGTCAGCAGAAGTCCAAGTGCACTTCCTGACCTGCCAGCCCACCCAAAAACATCCTAGCCAACCCAGCTGGCTTTCCTTGACCTTCACACAGTGCTTACCAGATCAGATAAATCTTTTTCTGTTGATGAAGGGGCATCTATGTCTATATGGGGCATCTGTGCACACATTAAAATTCTTAGGAAAAAACCCTAAACATGTTGGTCACTGGGAGAACGGATAATTCAAGGAACAGTCTAACGTTGCAACACTTGCCATTTGGAAAAAGCATGAATGGTCAAATTTGTGACCCCAGCACAGGGTAGTTAACAGTGTCTCTTGGAACCTTTTCCTCTCTCTGCCTGCAGAGCCAAGTCAGGAGGGCTCTCAAACCTCATGTGGAATCTGTGTCCCACCGGCACCTAAATTTTTTTTGATGTTACAACTATTTCTCTATGGGTTTTTCAGTCTTCACCTCCTTCAGTGTGTGCTGTGTTTTAGCAGATGCTTGTGTATTTTACAAGCCACCTTTGCACATGGAACCAAGCTGCAGACAATATAACAAATCTCTTAGGCAGACCCTCATACCACTGGAGTATAAGGCAGCTTTAGAGAGGAGAGACAGCAAGAATATCTCAGTGATAAACCTCTTTTGTAAAGGATTTGCAGACATCTGTAAGAAAATCAGCAGTAGCCTTACCTTTGCCATCAATTTCTGGACTGAAATACAGAGAGCAAAGACTTGATTCAAGATGATTACGGTTGTTGGTTGCATATTGAAAAACAAGCCTATCTGGTCATTCATTAACCAGAAAGAAGCAAAAAACCCAGAAGATCGTTCATTCAAGAGACAGTTTATGCTCACTGAGTTGAAACAAATGTCCTTATTTCATTTTCTGAAGTAATTTTCTAAGCAATTAATTTTATCTTTAGCCCTTGTAGTTATGATATGCTGACAAATGTTTTTCCACAGCCCAGGTAATGGCAAATGACTTTTCCGTAAAAACTCAGCTGGTCTTCTGGGAATTCTGTTTTGTGAAGAGATGGCCGTTGAGTGAAATGGGCTTGCCCAAACCCTTTTTCCAATTTTACCTTGGTTGGACACCATCACTGGTGACCAGAAATTTGATCACTGAAGCTTTGAGAATACCTGCAGACACATGAGCCTGTGGGGTAATGAGTTAGTGTTGTTTTGCACCCAACAGAGCCGCCTACTGCTACTCTTGTCAGCTCTTTGAGATGTGGGAAAAGATTTGGGGATTGTTAACCTGTGTGTAACTCCTGCATGAATAAGAATAAGGTCTTGGAATGCTGAAGCACTAGAGCACATTCATAGACCCAAACCTTATTAGTCAAAATAGGTAAGGTTGTGTTTAATGTCAAGAATAGGCTCCAAGAAACATTCCTTTCTAAGAAAACTGATTAGGGACCTTCAGAAACCCAGAGTCTCTCTCGGCAGGGAGGCCACTGCAGTCCTCTTGATTTCAGTCTCTTGATCACAGGCATCCTTGAATACATCCCCTTGTATTCAACTGTTGTGTTGGTTCAGGAAAACGCAAAGGGAAGAACGTTTTTATTACTGAAGACCCATTGCAGGAGCAGTTATGGGGGAAGATGCTTACAGTGAGCACTGGGTGTTGTGTGAAGCTCGTGGTTAAGGCAAGGAAAACGCTAGTTCTTGCAGGCCAGACACTGGTGCCACCTAAGGGATGGTGGCCTTGTCCCAGACAGTCTGTTGAATATTGACTGTATAATACCAGAGTCTTCCTGTAGATCACATGCCTCTGTCTTTTAAAGAAGATTACATGTGGACAACTCTTGACAGAGGAAAGCAGAAAAGAAAGGCTGGATCCAGTGCTAGCAGCATTTCTCTGTGCAAATTTTAATTTACTTGATTCTGGGAAACTGCTAGTGCTTTAACTGTCGCCTAAAAGCTGGCAAAGACAGTCCTTATGCCTGAGGGGTTTGCAGGATCCCTGTCTTACTTTTCTTCTTTCCTTTTTTTTTTTCTTTTAAAGGAGAAAAATTTACAAATATTACAGCTAGCTATTTCTTAAATTTGTAGTGATATGAGTAGCAGTCAGACAAATCTTGGTGTCTTGCTGACATTTTGTGGTGTGGAGTTACCTAAGGAATGGACCAGCCCCATGTCCAGTGCAGGCAACTGCTGAGAGCCAGCCAGGATGGATTTAATCCAAAGGCATGATGAGATGAGGTAACACATACAGTGAGGTTTGGGCTGAGGACCCCTTCCTGCACAGCTTGGCTCCAAATGTGTGTCCCCCAGCCTTTGCCCCTGGACCCACTGACTACAACCATCAGGTCGCCAGTCCCGATGTTTCCCCATGCCTGGGAAACTGTAGTCAGACAGTGATGGCTCAGTATGGGTAATGAAGATCTATTTTGGGGAAGCGGGTCAGATCCGAGTGCGAGCGTGTTGGTTCCCTGTGTGCGTCTGCCACGGCAGAGCTGTGGATGGGCTGACATTTCAGTGCATCCTGTTTACGCTGCAGCCCAAACAGCGGGAGAAGTATTTTTAAACAAAAATGCGGATTGCTTTGTAATCACTCTATGTTAAGGAAACAAACATTTTTGCTACAATGCAAAACCAAACATTTGCTCAAGTTTTAGGATTCCTTTCCCTTAAGCTATCTGCAAAACATACACTCTGACTTTTTCCCTTCTCTTCCACTGATTTCCTCACCACAGTCCTGTGGTATGTTAAATGGAGAGAAGTTTGCCATAGATAACAGTTTCACATTTTTGCATTTTATAGTGTGCCAGGAATTTGATTGTTGAGCATTTTTTGTTTTGAAATGTCAGGCACATCTGTCTGCATCAACTGGCTGATGCTTGCACTGCGAGCGATGCCTGTATTTTGACAACATCTTTACACCAAAAGAGGAAAAAAAAAAAAAAACCAAAAAAAGCACAGGCTAAAAATTATCCTGGTTGCTAAAAATACTGCAGACAGGAATAGAGAATTCACCATGCTGTTTTTCAGACTCACGTGTGCTTTGAGTTTATTATAGGATTAGAGCAGCCAAACTATGCTGAAGGCTGTGGTTGAGTTTCTATTATAAGTCTGCTTTTTGGCTTCTTCCCCAGACTGTAAAAGACCTCATAATGCTGCAAAATCCATAGGTAGGCAGCCTTTAGGATGAAGGTGTAGATATAAGGCAGTTGCTTTGCTTTCTCCAGCAGATTTTGAAGTGGGGTGCCTGGAGCAGCCTGGCTATTGCGAGCACTGCACCCTGGTCTGTGCCTTCCTGGTGGCTGCTGGACTGGGGATCAACTGCTGTTGGCCACCTCGGCTTGGAAAGAGCTTGTTGTCACTGTAATGAGGGATGGATTTTACCTGTCCCACATTATGGCCCTCACTGTACAGAACCATGATGGCAGAAAAACCTGGCTGAAAACTGAGCTTTGTCCTACCAAAGTGTTTTGTCCTACCTTCATCCTCTTCAGACTGTTGAAGAGGACTAAGAGGCAGGTGGGACAAAAGAGCTTTTTGTAGAAGATGCTTAATTGGGAATAGAAGTCAGTGACAGTGTTTGACCAAAGGCATACAGCAAAATAACCCACCCAACCCACTGCTGCCTTTCCACATGATAGGAATTTGAAAGAATAAAAGTCTCAAGATGGCTTCCAAGCAGGGATTGATCCCCTTGAGGTACTACACTGAGGTGATGCTGCCTCATCATCCTTCCTGCTTTCCCTTCTTTTTCTTTTATTTCTTTTTTTTTTAATGCAGTTTTATTATTCAACATGCAGAATACATTATTTTACAAGAACTCAGTCTATAAAAAGCAACAAGTACATTGGAACCTTGCCTCCGCTGGGAGCAGCTCTGCCACTCTGAGTTACCAAACTCCATTTGCAGAGTGCGTGCTGAGAAGGGCAGGGGCAATACCTGAGGGGACTAACCCAGATAATTTGAACAGCACTGTCTCTTTTGCTGCTCACAACAAAGAATGGCTGCTGTGGGTCATTACTGTAAAGAGCCAAGCGGGCAGACCATCAGCCACCAGCTTTCCAAGTGCTAAAGCTGCACAAAGAGCCCAGCTCGTCACCTGTGCTCGCACCATTGTGTCTCTTGGTCAGGCCGCAGGGATTCGAAATACCTTGCAACTGGTGGTAATGATAATAAGGCTAATAAATAGACTGGTTGCTTGTGAAATGATCATTTGTTCCAAAATAGTCTTTATTAATAGCCCAGGGATGGCAGTGGCCACCTGGGGCCTCAGCTATGCAAACTGTTACAAGAATTTGCTCAGGCTCTGCTTTGCTCTGTGGCTGATGTGGAGCTAAGGCTGCTGCTGGTTTAGACCTAGGTCAAATGGGTGCTAAAATTGGGAAATGTTTCCTTGGTGAAACCTATTTCCAGTCAAAACATCTATTTGTTGATCTGCATATTTCATAACACTGTCACGAAAAGCAGGAAGGGGAATATTGACCCCTTGAGTACAGTATGTCTGACTCTATGAGACTTACCCCCTTGACAAACTTGGCCTGCTTTATTTCTTAATGACATTTGGGAGCTAATTAAAACCCTCCCGTGCAGATAAGCAAAAAGGAAAAGAAAGAAAAAGAAAAAAAGAAAAAAAGAAAAAATCCTCGTCTCCCCCAAAGGTCAAGCAATGCCATAAGCTTTGATGAATGTGCCCATTTGTCTCCTCTGGTGTGAGGCTATCCAGTCCTTTTTTTTCCCCTGCTTTTCCTCTTTCCTTCTCCCATTTCTAGTTTAAGGATGAGATGGCCTGTAGCAATCCCCATCTCAGTACCAGTGATGTCAGCTGGTCTCATGCGGGCAAGGAACTGCAGAGACATCCCAACAAGACCTGCTCTATCTGGGACATAATGGGACCAGCTCCGGGGAGAGGGCAGATCCATGCCCACACTTTAATTGTGGGTGCAGGCACCATTAGCTGCCCAAGCTGCATATTAGCAACAGAACAGAGCCAGGACTGCTGTCTTCATACTTGATCCTCATTTTCAGATGCAGATTCAGAAATGCAAGTCTGAGAGTCTGAGACCGTGCCTTTTTGCCTCCCACTCACCCGGTGGTTCAGAACACTTGTGTGTTGGGATTTTAGGGCCAGATGCTCCTGCAGGGTGCTTTGGCATATGTGACCCAGGCACCTGAGGAGGAAACCAAACCAGAAGCTGCCTCCACATGCACCATCAAGACAGTCTGGCCCCATCTGGGGTGGCCCAGACCAATTCTCGGCCCTTGTGACAGAGACACTCAGTCTGGGGGACCAGACCAGACCTCGTCTGAAATAAAACCTTTGAACAGCTTAAAGTGCAGAGGCACAAGCTGCTTTGGTCCACTGACCCATTCCTATCATGCTGAATTACTTGCTAATTATAGCCATGAGGCAGACCTTTTCCTCCTGCCCTGCTGAGCTATGCCAGCCTTCCCAGCGAGCCCCGTGCAAGGTTTACTGGTGTCTGTTACCGTCAAGTGCCAGGACTTCATCCTAGCACACAGCTGGCTCTGCCTGCACTCTGCCAGCAAGGGCCTGTTACATTTAAAGCTTGCCAAGTTTTAGTTTTAGAAGCAAAGGCTGAAGCTGTGTTGTCCTCCTACACACTCTGCTTCTCCCTGGCATGTGGCTTTTGTGGTGTCTGAAGAGAATCACAGGGAAGTGATGGCAGAAGGGAAGACCACATATCCCCACCACTGGTGCAGGCTGAGGAACAGCAGAAATCCCATGGAAAGTGGGTCATGTGAGAGCAAATCCAGAGCTGTTTCACTGTACCCTCAGTGACCATTTTGGGAGATATTAAGAGATGCAAGATCTTCTATAGTTGAAGTCAAAGCTGTCTGCCAATAATAGACGTGTTCTTTCTCTTTAGTTCGCCCACGCAGGTTGATCTATGTTTTTAATTAAAAATTATGGAAGGCACTTTAAAGTATAATGATTGAAAAAAAAAATAACTGTTCCTTCCTTATGTTGTTGTTGGATTTGGGGATTTATTTGGCTCCACTGTATTTTTGGCCTGGCTTAGAAACTCCATGCTTGCCTGGTCTGCTTTTGTTGGCCTTTCTGTGAATATATGCTTTGTATACAGGGTGAAACAATTAAGAGCAAAATGTAGATTTCCCTGGCGTTTCTGATAAAATATCTTTATCTTTCCTTTTTCCCGTGGCTGATGCCCATGCCACAGGCGTGGGGAGCTGCTTTTGGGCACACAGCACCCCAGAGAGTTGTGTGCAAAGGGGTATGAGAGGTGAATAGACAAGAGCCTAGTCAGGGTGGAAGGGAATGAGAGACTGGAGAACAAGGACACACAGGTGAAGCAAAAGGTAAGGAGATGCGGGTAGGAGGATAAACAAAAGGGGAATCTGGAGCTGCATACCATGCTTTTAAGGTGAGGCTAATGGAGGTGCCAAGTAGACAAATACATGCAGAGAACTATATATAGACACACCTACAGATGCACACAGATAAAAATATCTCATAGGAACTTATAAATGATTTGAGAAAAACGTAACAGTGTATGGACACATCAAAACTGACAGTTGACTTCTGAATTTGGTACTCCTCAGTGATCTATAAACCCAGCACAGATCCAACAGACCCTTTGTTCTCTAAATAGACTCTTATTTTGACCCTGTATAGTGTTTGCAAAAATAAGGAGGTAAAATACAATGTAGGTAAGTGAAGTAAATTGCGTAGAAAGAGAGATTAATGATGTCCTACAGGGCATTGTGCTGGAGGAAACTTGGTGCTTGCAATTCTTTATCTCTGGACACTTTGGAGAGGAGGTCTCTAATTGCAGTGAACACTTTGTGAGGGAAGGGCCCACTGGGACATTAGCTGGGCACTTTAGTCTTCCTGCCTGATGTCTGTTCTCTGGCAGCACACCTTGTTCACCTGAGCATCCCTAGTACCTAGTGCCCTATAATTAGGAAAATTAGAATCACTTGGGGAGGGAATATCAAAAAAGGAAAAAAATTCAACTACCTACTGAACACACTTTTCAGATATTCTCTGGTGTTTGCTGACAAGAAGGTATGTTAGAAAAAGGGGAAACAAGGAACTTCAGTACTGGTGTGGGGCATAAGACTCTGAAGAGATCCCCACAGCAGAGGCAAAGGCATCCCTCATGGGACAAACATGCTACACTAAAGTAGACATCTATTTGCAATCAAACAACAGCAAATTCAGTAGGATTTGAGTCCTTTTCACAGGATCCAAGGAAACTCCCAAGCCAGTACTAAATTACTCCTTAAAAATTCAAAGGTTTAGTATTTACTGCGTGTGTCACAGCAGAATGTTGGAACTGTGCCAAGGCTCTCAGCAAGCAGGCAAAAAAGACAGCTTATATCTTATACCAGGTTCTGATCTGGGGGTAAAAACTTACTGGCTTGTGCAATGTCACCTGCAGAAAGACATGAACTCTCTGAGAACTTCAATCCCAGTGAGTGCAGAGCGAGATGCTATAGGAAATGGAAAATTTTTCTATATGTGCCCTGGGGCCTTGGGCGCTTGGTTTTGGCCAAATGGTCTCACAGCAGTGCCTGAGGCAGGGGCTGGTGCTTGAGGGATGCCCCTCATCAAGTGCCCCCGCAGACAGAGAAGCCAGTACCATGGCAGAGGTATTGTCTGCAGTGGGCTATGCACTACAAATTCCATTGGTTTTGCTTTGTCAGCTTCATTTCTTTGCAAAGAAACACTCTGATAGAGGACCCTTTGTCTTGTTTTGTTACAAACCTGAGTTCTGGTCCAATACACACTTCCGTAGAGAAGAGTCCCAGTGCTTGGCTCATGCCTTTATCTCTTTACCAGCTGAAGGCAGCAGTAAAACAGTGAAATTAGACTGGAAATCACAGGGTAGTCCTGACCCAACATCTGCCTGTTTATCACTGAGAAAACATAGAAGCACTTCAATTAAATATGAAAGCCCTGGGTCTCTGTAATCCATTACCTTAAGACACTTTTAACTTTTTTAATAATTTTTTTAATAATTTTTTTTTTTTTTTAAAATGCATGTCCAAATCAATCTGTCCCACGGTTTTTGCTTTCTGCCCATGGATCAGCATTTCCCTTCCGGCTCAAAAGTCTGATAAGATGTCAAAAGCTGGGCTGCAGCCAGATAGTCAGGTCACCAAGACAAAATTCAATCAAATGTTTTTTTGGCCAGTGTCACTGTGGCCTGAACAGACCCCGGAGCCACAGCTGCCTGGCAGCTCTTGTCCCCTGATAAGCTCAGGGCTGATCCGCACGCAGTTTTGGCACACATTTAACCATTTACATCTTGCTGTGTTCGTTCAGGTGATGGGCTTGCCTTGTTCTCCCTGTGCCCAGGCCGGTGGCTGGGTGGCTGCCAGCATGGTCCCCATTTGTGTGCTGCCCCATCTCCGGTGTGAGGGCCTATCAACAAGTCAAAGGATAGGGTATGCACAGGTGTTTTCTGGGTGCTTCATGGCTCTCATCTGCTCTGTCTTATGGATGACTGGGCCGTCCTTGGAGTCCTTGTGAACTGATGGGGTCTGTACCATTCGGTACTATGAGGTAACACTGCTTTTTCTTCATTTTAAACCTACCACCTTCATGCAAAATCCAGGAAAAAAAAACATAGTGAAGGGGCTGCCAGGATCTTGCGGCTCCACAGGTTTCAAAGTGATGCTTTCTTCTGCTGTCAGTGACCAAGTTTTGCTCTCCAGACTGGCCCTGTCAGGAAAATTAGCTTCTCCTGCTGGTGTCTAATCTGGAGCCAAAGCTGAAAGATGAGACAAGCTGATTTTCCGCTGGGTGCGTCTTAATATTTCATCGCCAGCGTTGCGCAAGCAGCACTTCCCCTGCATTATAAAATGGCATAAGAAGGACGCAGAATCCCAGAAACAGGCATTGTTAATTTACATCTTACAAGTGTTGTTTGTCAAATACAATCGCTGTAATTGCTTGCTTTCCATTTTTGAAATGTGCTAGCAATAAACTGAAAAAAATAATAGCATACGCATATTTGGCAAGCTCTTTCCAAGGTTTTGTATCAGGCCACTGCTGGATTCAATTATAGATGATTTGAATTTTTCATGCAACATCTTGCTTCTTAAAAATGTCTCCTTTCAAAATCAAAACCCTCAAAATAATTTGTGAAAACATTCAAGTTGTTTTAAATTTTATTCCAAAATTTTTCATGTAGTGCGAAATAGGATTTTTTTGGTAAACGAAAAATGTTGTACTTGTTGAATTAAAACTTCTCCAGCATTTCTGGTTAAATGAACACATACTGAGCCAGAGCAAAATGGAATTATTTTTTCTTAACATCCTTCTCCACAGACACACTGGAATAAAATAGCCAGTTGGTATCGAACTGCCCTGCTCATGACAGCTTGATCACTGTCCAGGCAGGTACTTTCCCGAATTAATTCTCATGGCACCCAGTGCTGAATATAGAAGACCAGGAGCCCATGATTATAGAACAGCTTTTCTAAGACTTGAGGATCTTTCACTTACACAAAACCCACTGGCTGCTGGGATTCTCAAAAGCATTATAACCTCTACTGAAACAAATGATACCACTGGGAATTGCACACTGGACCATGTGGCTGTTTATCACAATTCCCTGAGTGTGTCTCGGAGGACATCAGAAGCATTACGGTCTGGTTATCCTTCTGGTTTCCCTCCTTAGGCAGTCTTTAAGTATCTTTCATAAAAACTGCTCTTTTAAGTGAATGAAGCAGTTGTTGCTCATCCTAATTGATTTTAGCAGAAGTTAACAGTGCTAATTAGCTCTCTTACACCTCTTTCCTGCTTTTATCTGCTGCTGTTGAATACAGAGGAGAAGCCGTCAGATGAAAACCCCACAACATGGTGGATTTCTCTGCTAAAACCTCTTCTCTGCATCGAGGGGATTAATAGTAGGTGATGTTATTAGCTGTAAATCCAGGTCCCCAGGCTGGCTCCCCTTCAGTATGTGATTGAATGTTCCCTCTTCCTGCTCAGTAATTTCTGTCTAATGCCGCCCCACCCATTGCTGATCCTCTTTTATAACGGGGCCGTCAGTCACGGCAAATCTGGCCAGGGACCCGCGTGATGCGGAAGGCAGTGAGGGTGTTCGTACTCTGCACTCTCATGATCTGTGTCCTGTGTCTCTCCAGCTGTGGACACGAAACACTGCTGTCCTTGTCACTTGCCTCGGTAGCCCTTCCATTCTCAGTTACCACCAAGGCTGTGCTGCTGTTAAAACCTGTGCTTCACGTTGAACACATTCCTCCTTTACCTTTTTCCCATCACTGGCAAGTTATATTTTCAAAGGTCACATAGGCACAGAGTGAAATACAAGCATCCTGCCTCTTGCATCTCTGGGCTGCTGCTGGAGACGTGTAATTTCCCGCTGGAAAAGGGAGGGAGAGGGGGGAGGGCTGCAAACTTCCCCTCTAGAAGTGCAGCCGCCCGGGAGAGAAAATGGAGGGAAAAGAAAATAAAAATAACATAGCAGCATTGCAAAATACAGCAGTCCTGCAGAGACAGTCAGTTCTTGTTCAGCCTTCATTTGCTGATTGATATCACTAGTGCTTCCCTGATGGGATATTTCAGTTTCCTACAGCTCTCTGTGTTCATAAGCCATGTGTTTCTTTACCATTTATCTTCTCATATGTGGACACAGAGGCAATAAAAGGTGAAATGCCTTTGCTAAGGTCATGGAGCAGATGTAGGAATTGGGAACAGGTGTTTTCTCTGTTACCTTCTCCTTTTAAGCAGGACAAGGCAATGAATTTTGATCAAGGCTCTCCAGATGGTTTTAGTGGGGCCAACACAGCAGCTACAGCTGTGTTAGCTTCTTCTTACTTCCACTGTGAAGCTTTCTGAGACACTGAAAGAAAGGTAAGAGTAAGGACAGTCCCACAGGCACAAAAAGGACTATCACATGCATCTGGAAAGTATAACCTTGAGTCAAATGTTGTAGGGCTTCCTGGTCCTCCCTCACTCTCATGTCAGGTAGGACACAGGGCCCCATGCCCTGGAGGCTCTGGGCATGGGATGCATCCAGCATACACTAAAATACTCCAGTGGATAGTTTGGGAGAGAAAAAGCTCTGAGATTGCAGGCTGATAAAAGCAGCAGTTTGCCACATTAGGGGCTTGGTCCGTGAACTTAACTCTTATGTCATTTAGAAAGGTCCATGTTTCAAGGAGTGAAAAGTTTCCTGTGAGATCTTTTTGGTGCCAAAGTTTGGGGAGAAGGATCTCTTCATCAGCCCAAATGGGGTAGTCTCTGACAGTTGTTGTGGTCTGTGCTTGAGGAGAAGGATTCAGGTTTGCTAAGGGTGGAAGTGAGATATTAAGGAGTGAGCAGGCCTCATTAAGAACAAAAACCAACCAAACAAACAAAAAAAAAAACCTCACAAAACAAACAAAAAAGAGCTGCCTTTTTTTTTTTTTTTTTTTTAACCAGAATATTTGAAGACTTAAAGAAAGTTCTTAATGAAAAAACAAGCAAAATTCAATCACAGAATATTCTGAGTTAGAAGGGACCCACAAGGATCACTGAGTCCAACTCTTAAGTGAATGGCTCATACAGGAATGGAATCTGGGCAACCTGGGCACTATTAGCACCATGCTCTAAACAACTGAGCTGGTCTCAGGGTCAACAACTAAACGTTTGGTGAATTGATAAATTTTGGATAAAAATGAGAAAGGTCTTTGGTCTTTCTCTCTTTAATAATAAGCACAGATGAGCATGAGGTGGCCTAAATGAACATGCCTTAAGGAGAAAGAGCCCTAATTCCTGTTTCCCTGTAGCCCTGAGCAGCTCTGGACCCACAAGTGCAGGAGCTGGATGCGGGAGGCTGCATTGTCTTCTTCCCAATTTTAGGCTGAGAGGGGGGGAAAAACACTACAACACTGGGGTGATCTGGGATAAGTAAACTTGAGTGCAGTGAAGCCAGCAAATACTTTTCAGTTCTGATGGGAAAGCAGCATTCAGGCATCTCATTAAGCACTGGGATAACTTTTGTGTAGTTTCTGTAAGGGAATCTGTAAAATCTAGTTCATGGATGCATGGGGCACTACTCAGGAGATTACAGATTAAAAATTAGAGTAGTTTACTTGTCCTGTATCTCTTGTGACTACAAAAATGTGCACAGGAGAGTGGGGAGAGAGTTGAAAAATTCACCCAGGGCTGGGGGGTTGATGCCGCAGCATCTGCCCCACAGTGTTGACATCAGTGACTAAATTATTTTTCCCTCTTCTTGTCTGGCTGCTGTAGTAGTAAAAAGGGACCAGTATCCGCCTTCATGTGGTTTCATAGAAAAAAAGGGCTGTAAAGATGTCAGCAGTTTATGTCTTTCCACCTTTTGGCACATTTCTGAATCTGGGCCTTGGAGTTGCGGAAGTGAGGAATCCATGGCTGGCAATCTTCACCTGCACATATTTTCACCTGGGCTATCTCTGATCCCTTCATGCTGTGCCTTGAGATTAAGGTCTCCAGGCTGAACATGAGCAATTGCACGGCCTGTGGATCAAGTTCCCTTTATAACAGTGTAAGCCATAAAGAGTTTAAAAAAGGAGAAAATCTGCCAGATTGGGTAAAGGCAGCAAAGATTTATAACCCAGTGATTTTTTTTTTTTTTTAAATTTCCCTTTGTCCCTATGTTAAATATTTTCCCTTTCAGCCACTTTCACTGGTCTACCAGTGCCAAACAAAAGGAATAGGAGCACTCCAGGGAAATAACTGGCAGTGTGGAGTCTTCCTTCACCTGCCACATGCTGAGCTTAAGAAGTAGTGACTTTCCATCATGGACCTCCTGGGTCTTTCAGCCAGGTTCAGAAACCCATGTAATACTCCAAGAAGAATGCATGTCTGGAAGATATAAAGCAAGCTGTGGAAAAAACAGGAGTGAGGTGGAAGATACCCAGCTTTCTATAATTGGAAGTCAGAGTATGTGTGCTCCCAGCAGCTGTGAGTAATTATATTTTAAGGGAAAAAAAG